>QCXZ01000137.1:60807436-60868273 GCA_025024175.1 Rhyzopertha dominica
TTGTATCTAAAAAAACTAGGAGCTAGCTACAGAGTAAAGTTTCAAAAATTTTAATATGTTTACCTTCTGCAGGTATCCACCACTAATTGCACCAGAATTACCTATCGTGAATTATGTTTTCCCTACATATACCAGGATATAAATGGAAAATTCCCTCATTGGTTGAAGATTAGCATTTTATTGCATCATACTGCATTTTTGGCGATGTTTCACGAAGTATTGCTAGATACTAGGCTAAACTCAAGCATAAAATATAATACTGAAAATTTAGGTATCCATAATAATTATAAATATAACCTACTTCAGATGTAAACGAAAGTAAATTATTTACCATTATATATATTCAACTACTTCCAGAAGAAATAATTAAAATTAACGAGAATCTACTGGAGGATGAAAATGAGATAAATTACTTCCCACATCTAACAGAAAAAAAATTCAAAAATTTTTATTTGCTCATTCGCTTTAAAATGCTCGAAAACGTAAAAGCAAAAAATTTCTTGTCTGTGTGTCTGTGTCTGTGGTTTGTTTGTTGACACGATAACTTTCGAAAGACTAAATATATGAACTTGAAATTATAAGTATGGTATCGGGAAGGGGGCAAAAATTGGGAGGTAACTATCCTTTTTGCAATTTTTTTGTCGTTTTAGTATGTGATTAGTAGTATAACTGCGAGTATTATTTGCCCTTATAAATTTTCGGTGGAGCAAATTGTTTAGAAGATGTTAGCAAATAAGCGTCACTTAGAGAAAGCAGTTTTTCCTAAATATCTCCGAATATAATTAATATATTCAATATATGAAAATCGGTTTAAATAGAAGGTGATTCGGGAGGTGCTGACTTAACTTAACTTAACTACAGACTTAAGTGTGCACTTTTGTAATTTCTGTTTTTGCGAACTAAATGGTCTGATTAAAAGGAATCGTAGAGATATAAACCTGAGTGTTTACTGCAAGAATAAGTGTCTTAAATTATTTACTAGAAGAAACTAATTTTGTATTACTGGGAGAATAATGTTCTTTTAATTTTTGAGTGTTCTTTTACTGGTCAGTCTCTTTATGTAGTTTTTCGTAGTGTGTATATAATTCGTGATTCATATTTTTAAACAGTTAATTTCCGGTTCATTAATAATGTGTTCCATGTGTTTAACCAATGCTATAATTTTGTTTGGTGCTGTTGTATTTCAAGTATTAATTTAAAGTATTCATTCAAATTAGACATACTGACATTATTTTTCTATAAATCTGAATATATGAAAAAACCACTGCAAATTAATTGAGTCAATACTTCCACATACAATTGTCAAAAATTTTTTGGAACAACAAACGGTTCTCGTAAATTTATAAATTCATCGTTTTCTTTGTAACTCGAAAATTTTTAACTTAATTAAAAAATTGCAAGAGGACTTTTTAATCATAAATTTGATTTTCTATATAATAGAAATAATTTACAAAAATCGTGTGGACAGGGTCCAAAACTCAATTCATTGGAAATATTTCAAAAATGTCAATTTTTTAAAAATACTTTTCTGAGAAATTTTATTTTAAAATAGGACGCTCTGGGTAGTTATGATTTATATGTATACTAAATTGCAAATTTATATGTTAAATTTTTCGAAAGTTATCGCGTCCACACACAGACTGACAGACTGCCAGACACACAGAAAAGAAATTTTTTGCTCAATTTTTTTTCGCGATAGTGTACTTCCCATTCGTTGGATGTGAAAGTAAAATTAAATCAATTTAAAGCCAAGATGAAGCAGAAGCTTCAAACGCCATTAGTGTTCTCCAGGATTGAAGTCTATAACTTATGGTTTCCATTTTTCAATTCCACGCTGTATGGCAATTGTAATGTTTTATACTAATATTTTATTTTTGACTATTTTTAGAAACAGCCTTTCTTCATTCAAGATATTCTACTCCTTTATAAAGGAACATAAAGTATCCGCAGGTTTAAGTGGCATTATTACTCCCTAGGACAATTTTTTTGTGGTTTTATATGGATAGATTAGTTGTGTAAAATTGAATGATTGATCACATTTAAAACATTTACTTGCCTACTTCTTCATGTAATTTATTGAATATTATTTGTACTTGTGCTAAATAAACACTTTTCAAGTTGGGCTGCTTTGGCTTGTTCCTTTACGCCTAATGACATAATGGTTGAATTTCTTGTACAATAAGGGTATAAAGCTGTTTCTAGATTTCAAATTATTTTCAAATAATTTTGAAAATATTTTATCGCCACTGTGTAGGGTTACCTTCTGATACTTGCCATATAGGAATTTATGCATTCTGAACATAGTGCTATTGTTGGAGTGATTTGTTTGGATGGCTCGATGGTTACTCTGTTGCATGCTATTTCAAAAGTTGTTTAAATTCTCTGAATAAAAATGTTAATTAAAATTTATTTTACATTAAGATTATTTACCATAAACTGTACTATATAATTACATTTTCAATAAATAATCCAAGGATGCTGAAAACCGATTTGTATTAGTTTTTGTCAGTTTAGAATTTTATTTCCTTCTTTAGTAAGCCACAGCTGACACATTTCAGCTGTTAATTTTAATATAGCATATACCTGTAAACCGTAAAATCTTCGAAAGTATATTATTAGTGACTTTTATTTGTAAAATAATTATTAACTATTAATTATCCCCTATCACCATAAACAGAAAGAACCTTGGCTACTACGTTCTGCAAGAGCAAAAAATGGTTTGTATTCCAAAAGAAATAATCAATGACATCAAAGCTTGTTATTTGTATCTTAAATGGAGGCTAGAAAAATAATACTGATGTGTTCGGGAGTATTTTTCATAAACGGCGATTTACAAATTATTATAACTTGAGAATTTCCTACCGCACAGTAAATAAGTTACAACTTTTAATAGCAGAGATTGGCGAAGCACATAACATTTTTTGCAATAAAGAAAGTTCTTTTTTACAGCTAATACATTTACAAAAACATAACAGAACATTTATACTATGCATCAATCTAAGATGCTGAATATATACATACAACGGATATAACCAGCTTACTTTTGTATATATAATTATCTGCTATTTAGCTATAACTAGTATTTGCCTTGATGAGCTTTAGTACATACATAATTTTTAATCCTTTTTGTAGCTATTTTTCTTTTATAAGATTGTTATGCTGTGATTTAAAACATTTCCATTTTAGTGTTTTTCCCAGTCAGATCGTCTACATTTTTCCGTGAAACAGCTTTTTACTTAGTAGAAATTTCTGATACGCTGCAACATAATTTGAACCTCATACGCAATTATTGTATTTTAATATCAGTTTTGGTTTCAAAAATTTGGAGCTAATAAGCTATTGCTTAGTTGCAACTAGAAATTTGGGTATATTTTACTATTCTCGTAATATCGCAATTTACATTTTACAGCCCCCAAAATGATTGCAAGACTTTCTTTTTAGTTACCTGCTTTAAAATGAACTCTTTCAAACCGAAAAAATGGCAGCGCTGTATGACGCACAAACATCGGTAACATGGTACGTATATGCCGGACGCCAAAAACTAGGTAATGGTTCGGACGCAGAAAGATAGCACAATGTATTCCGCCCTGTAAATTGATTAATATTCAATATACATCGCATGTCCTGCCATCTGCCTGTTAGAAATTGAATGACTGATCTAAGACACTTGCAGTATTCGTTTATACTCGTCGGACGCAGAATCACTAGGTTCATGAAAAGACGCAGAAAGAATAGCATGATGTATATATATATATATATATATATATATATATATATATATATATTGTGTTAGCGTACCAAATGGCATCCGCCCTACCGCCCGGCACTTTGGCATCCACTGATATACACGCCGTATATCCCATGTATTTTGTTGTACTGACTACGGCCCTGTTGACGTCCGGTACAGCTAGCGCGTGAGGTTGCATCCTTCTATACATATTATACAAAAAAAGGTTAGGTTGGCAGCCGTATATTACAAGATGGCATCCTTCGCGCTGTTGCCGGATAATTTTCGTAATGCGCAACACCCGCACTAACCATATTCTAAGCAGTTTAGAGTTTCGCATTAGTTGTGGCATATAATTATTTTCATTTGGAAGCTTATTTATTGCACACAAATATTGTATTAATTTTTGAGACCTGTTGCCTAAGTTTAAACGTGGACAGAGTCATTTTAAAGTCGGCGTATCTTAAAAACACCTGGAAGGGAAATGACCAACAGATATTCGATAAAAATAGTTTAGATTTGCCTTGTCTATCGCAAAGGGTCTAAATCGCTGAAGTAAATTGAAAAGAATGCAATTTAATTAAAAGTTAAAATATTAAGATGGGTTTAAAACCCATCTCCTAAAATGTATGCATTATTTAACACAAATTTTGTCTGAAAGATTTTATCTACTAAGATAAAGCTCCTAATATGTTTTAAACTATTAAAACTAGGTTTACCAACTTATTATGTCTAAAACAGAATATTACTCAACAATTTATTTCGTTATCATTTCATTTGCAAAAAATCAAATAGCAGGATATGTAAATGGGAATAAATTTTACACAGATTTGATGAATATCGTCATTTTCTATCTAAAACAAAATTATGCAGAAAAAACAAACAGAGAATATATTTCACCCTAGGTTAATGGTTCTTGGCATCTTTCATATTACGAAATTGATACTCTTGAAACAGAGGTTCCAAATCTGATGGGTAGGTGCTGATAGCTTATATGAGAATTATTAATTTTGCATTACATTTTATTTTTTTGCACATAAAACGACTTATATGCTATTCTTGCATCAAAAAACAACATGCTATCAACAAATAAGAATGTAAATACTAGTGCCTGTGTGCATCTTTTTTTTGGAACCTTATCACATTAAAACATGTATACTGAACATGAGATAGAAAGACAAGATATAGGAGCATTAAATATAAGTTTTTAATGTGGTCTGATAAAGTTTATAACAAGGAACAAGTAGTAGATGCACTATTTTTTAAAAATTAATTACCGCTTTTCAGTTTCAATATAGATTAAATTTCCTACTTTATTTGTCGCTCAAGAAGTCAGCTATACTCTATACCTTAAGAAAAATCATATTTATTGGAGCTGAAAATTCTTGATTTTGTTGGTTTATATTAAAGTACCTGTCCTTTCTCGCCATCTTGCCGTAAAAATAAAAGATAAAAATGTGATTCGATTGCACATTACTTATAATTATATTACATTTTGGTTATTGGAATGAAAGCGATATTTATTAATTACAAAACAGAAATTGAAAAAACATCATCCTTATCCTCTACATCACAATAATTGGATTTCTTCTGTATCAGACAAGTTTTCTCAAACCAGTTCCAAGTTATTAAATATTAAATAAGCAGCTATAGCTCAAATTCATATATGTTTTAGCCGCACTGATCACCATTAGGTTCAGCCTCGTCTAAGCATGAACAATCCCTAAATATAAAAGGTAACGTTGACGCAGTTATCACCTAATTTGTGTGCAGAGTGCCGAAGCAGTTTGTTAAGCAGAACGTATACAATTTTTCTTCCAACAGCACAAATTGCTTTAAAAATAACTAAGCAATTAAGAAATAAATATATATATTAGACGCCAATCACGAATTTTATTATTTCTAGGATATCATATATAACTTGTTGCATCTCAAGTCTTTGTAAGTAAAACGTAAAAACACGTACAAATAGCGAAATAATAACATCAGCCATAATTTATGACAATGCAATGAAGCAGTTATAATAGAATTGTGGTCCTGTTTTGCCGACTTGCCTGCCGTTGGCCGTAACAGATATTTAAATTCGGACTATCAACCATTTTATGACAGGGACCGCAATGAGTCTATAAGCTCATACAGTGACATCTATTTGGATCTAGCCTGTGAGATCTGAATCAAACTTAGAAAAGCTTTTTGTATTCAATAAATCATTTAGTTTAGTTCGATATTCATCTGGTTTTAATAAATAGTGAATTATCTGTACATTTTTGTTTTATGCTTTTTTCGATTTCTACATTTTATACGAATAGCAGCGTTGTATTCATTTGATATCGTATCTGCATCCGCGTACTTTTCGTCTTTCGTATCTTCAGTTGACTTATTAGTCCAACGCTAATTCTGATTTCAAATTCTTTTTTAGACACTGGTAAAGTTGAGTTACATTTTAGATTTTTATTTAATTATTTTTGTTTTGCCTGTGTAAAATGTGCATTCGTAAGGTTGACTAAACGATTATTGAATTTAAATTCGCACTGGGGATTAACCGAGTTGATTTTAATTCTATTTTCTATTTGATGAGCAAACTAGCATTTGAACATCGCTGTAGATGTCGTTAGTTATCTCATAAAAATTATGTTTAGCAGTTTTTATGTAATTATTTGTCAACTAATTTTAAATGTTCACCCGGGTTTTGCTGACGTGTGTGCCACTTTCTGATTTCCAAGTCGATCCAAATGGTTATTGCTCGCTGTATGGCCCTTTTTTCGCAAGTTATTGTTACACTTAATATTCATATAGCCTGCTGTAAAACCATAGAACTTACATTGATTATTAAACCAAATAGGATTAGATCACATTTACTTTAAGTAAAGTCTCTTTGAAGACAAATACCAATTTACCCCACTGGCGGTGAGACTACAAAGAATGCCGTACAATGTTAATATAAATGATAAATAACATATTTACGCCGCAGAAAATTATTTTAACGGTGTTAGTGTTTGCGTTTGCGTTAAAAATAGGTTGAATAGATTCGGAATAAAAGTAATAGAGATAATTAAGTGCAATTTGGGACGTCTTGTTAACAATAAACCAAAAACCAAAAGCGGTATTTACCAACTAAAATGTATGCAATGCGATATTGTATACATAGGACAATCAAGTTGAGCTATTAAAATAAAAGCACAACAGGTGCCATTGCATAAAAAATAATCATTATACTTACATGAAAACGATATTTCGAAAGGGAAGGTAAAAAAATGAACCTTTTGGAGCTTTTGAAAATAAAGCAGTCTGAATCAGAAAAAACATTTGGCAAATAAGGAAATAAAAATTCCCACGTCCACCACACCTTTGATCTTGCCGAAACTAGGAAGTCGGCCCTCAAAATGCAGGTCAGAGAATTTTACAACGCTACTTTACAGCCCCTGTAAAATAGGGGACGTAAACAAAATTCTGCACATCTGAGTTTAGTATAATGTTGTTATCTATCTGGTAATGTCTGTTTGAGGTTGAAGCGATCGTCAGAGTTATCTGATAAATCGAATGAGGTAGATAAAGCACATACATTCAATCGGCTTCAATCAGTTTTCAAGCTACCTAAATAGTTTCGAGATAACTGCACTACAACACCCTGTAATGCTTTCCGTCCTAACATCGGATGAAATGTGCCCTTAAATTTAAATTTTCCTACAACAATCGCCAGTATCTCATTCATTACTAGCACTTGTATTTGGACAAACGTGAAATTGCTCTTTCCGTGTTCCAACACAGACGCCAAAGAACTATTTTTACGTGCGTCTCATTGAAAGTAATGGGCCTTTGGTGCATAAAACCGAAAAATAACTTCTAATCCAGCGTTATGAAATGCTCACTATGTAGAACAGAATCATTAGGAAATTACTGTAAGCACTGACCGCGTTTAATTTTGCGCTGAACGAAAAGCTTTAGATGGTGCACTCGTTGAGACATTAGAACTACTTAGATTAGAAACAAGCTGAAGGTTTTACATGTAGTTTGCTTTCAGTTTAACTATTTGAAAATATCCGATTAAGAGTCTGAAGCTTGTTTACAAGCAACCTACCATATTTCCCGTACGCACCTAAAATTCCACGAGTCTTCAAATTTCACGGCTACTTACAGACTAACGATGACTTAATGAATACCTATTAAGCCCACAGAAGCTCTGCTTATTATCGTTTTACTAAGTTATTGTTTGTCGGTTATTTATTATTACATACAGTAGTAATTTCACAATAATGATTTATGTACTGTAGTTACGCTGTTTACCACCAAATAATTCGAATGCACAGTTTTCTCATTTCAGTACTACTATACTATAGTATCAAACCAGCAAATATTTTAGTGTAACACGTGAGTATGATGTAATGTAGAAATGGCGTTCAATTCGCTTTAATTGACCTTAAATAGCAATTTTTTCGTTTATTTTAAACAATTTATATTAAAAAATGTTTGGATTTTAAGTGAAGGTTTCGATACTTTAATTATAAAAATAAAATTATTAAGCGAGACGAATAAGTGTATTCGATGTGATTGCCCTTTTTTGCAAATGCTTAAAATACTGAGGTCTTGTCTAAATCATCTCATAATTTTTTTAAGCTTTCTTCTATGTCATAATGTATTTACTAAATAATTTCGCTGTGGAAAATGAAAGGTGCAAGAGAATTCATATGCCCTCTCAAAACATCTACTTATAATATGAATCTTTGTTTTTGGCAGCTTTTGTTTTAAACACGCTTATGCAGTTGTTCTATCTGGCCGCGTATGCTTTGCGCTTTTTGATGAACTCCTATCCTATTTTACGCAGATACCCTTATGCATTACCGTTTCACCCTCGTTTTGTGAGAAATTAAGCGCCTATTTTTTAAATAAACTGTAGTAAAAGGCTATTGCATCATAAAAAAATACATAGCACCGAAAACACTATAAACGTGTGGTACGACAAAGGCCTGCTTATTCTTTTTAGTACTTCTTAGACATTTTCAATTCATATTTATTCAAAAATGCTTAACGCGACCCATAAAAGAGCACAAATCTCGCTAACTTTCCAAAATACAACATACCCAGCAAGTACGCATAATTGCCAGTTTTCCTGGATGCCATTCTGAGTGCAATCTCGACCGCTCATGTATATACCGAATGCGATGGTCGCGCCAACTACAGAAGACTGCGCTGAACTAGGCAATATACAAAGAGTCGGGGTTGGTGCAAAATAACGTCCGGCTAAATTTCGCTTCATTGGATGGAGAACAACCCATAGTAGCCGTCCTTAAAATATTTCATGTGAGTCAAGGTGGCATCCGTATATCGGATGCCACCTTACCCCGGACGCCAACTTTACCGCGATTTTAACATGGGAGGATGCCAACTTGTGCGCGAAATATATATATATATATATATATATATATATATATATATATATATATATATATATATATATATATAATCAGTCCCTATCTACCGTAAAGTGTAAGGGTAATTTACAATGTTTTAATTATCAAAAATATATGTTTTATAATTTTAGTTTTGTATAATATAAAAGAAAAAATAAAGCTTTATAAAGGTGGAGTTTATCCACCAAGACGTTGCAGTAACAACGATAATAATATCACTTATTTTGGAGTAACACCTGCAAGATAAAAGATAATACACTTATTTTATTGTATTTTGTATAATTAGGCATTCCAACGAACTGTCAAAGTGTCTTAAAAATGGCGTCTTTAGGGTAAACAAAGACTTGATATAGTATGTTTACATGTATTTTGTAGTTATCGTTTAAAAGATTTTAGGTGTGTAACTGAGTTTTGTGTATACGTTATCTGCGTAGGTGATTCGTCTATTATTGTCTTTTCAATTTTTGCTAAACAGAAATGCCCAGTCTTTGTTTACCCTACAGACGCCATTTGACACTTTGACAGTTCGTTGGAATGCCTAATTTGTGTTTTTGTATAAGCTTACACTTTTTCCATTTTTTTTGTTGTTTTCAATTTTCTTGCCTATAAACTCAACATGTGCAATTATAGAAATATTTTGCAAGTCATTATTCAGAACTTTACTACGAAACTACTATACTATCTCGAATGAGTTCGAAATTTGTAAATGTGTGTGCGTGGTTAAATTTTCTAATCCATCTCTTACTTTTAAAACAGTCCAATACTACTGAATTTTATAATCGGTAAAACTGTTATTGACGTGTATGTACAGCATTATCGGATTCATCCCAGTGGTAGTCCTACGATCCTTTCTAAAACAACTCGGGCAACGCTACCGTTTACAACAAAACGGGGGCCGCAAAACCGCATGCTGGTGTAAAGCGGACGTTAGAAGGTCTAGATACGGAAATTACCTAGTTCGAAATGTCGTGTGTGTATAAATGGGTTTCCTTGTTCGTGTCTGATAGTTTCCAACAATGCAATCAGCTGCGGAGCTAAAACGTTAGAGTGGAACATTAAGGCATTTTCCGTTCAAATAAGAGCTTATACGGGGTAGCATACGTTCCAATAAAGTATCGCAGTATATATATTTTTCACACTAGTATATTTAAAAACAGTTACTGTAATAGGAATAGTTAATAAGATAATATTTTGTCGGATAGATCGCTGTCTCTTGAAAAAACTGACAAAAAGTTAATAGTCTGACGTTTCGATTACACCCGTAATCTTTGTTAAAGACGAAGAACCTCAAGATTTGCCTGAATTTTTGTTTGAACTTGTGTCAGGCAAATTTTGAGGTTCTTAGTCTTTGACAAAGATTACAGGTGTAATCGAAACGTCAGACTATTAACTTTTTGTCAGTGTTTTCAAGAGACAGCGATCTATCCGACAAAATATTATCTTATATTATGGACGTTGAAAGCATTCAGCCTCGTATAGGAATAGTTAATGTCCTTTTGGAGCCTATAGCAAAGGTTGGTTCTTTATGATGCAACGAAGATATAACTGCGTCTGCCTGGACACCACCTCGGGGGTTTTCTTAGCTACATGTGTATTAGTATAGGGTCTTTATAAATGATTCATGCAACGCGGGCGACGTTGATTTCTGAATTCTTTGTGCCGCCTTTTTGTAACTGCTGCCAAGCTAGAGTATGCACAGCGATCACTAAACATCAATGAGCACGTTAGTCGATAATACTGAAGGTTGTAGATTAAGTTACAGTTACGATGGCTTTATAAAAATTTTCCAACAATTAACGGTTCTGTTTTTCTTTCAAAGGTAAGAAATAATAATTATTGGTATAGTAGGCTTGTTGTAACCTCTACAGTCTACATCCTTGCACTGCGGAAGCTTTGTATAGTGCAGCTAACGTTTCTAACACTTAATCTGTGAATTTTACCATTGCGGCAGGCTAAAAACATCTTTCAGTCCATCATAATAGGTACAATTATTTAACAGGCTTAATGTAGCCACATCACAAATATGAAACATAACCTAAAAGTTTAACGAAACCGTGTTAGCCCACAGCTCCGAAATGTAAGCTTTCTGCAACCTTAAATTTGATTATTGCACAAAATACTACAGAATATGTTGAAAATACAAACTCCCACGCGTTGTCTCATATTAAAATATATCAAATAATTCAACAATCGACAGACGACAAGTCAAAGCATTTGTTATGTTCATCTTCATGAGAGGCGGCAAACTGATTTAATCGATAATTCCCATAAGCACCCTGGATGCATGAATCATTTATAGGAACCCTGTAGTTTTAAAAACGCGTGTACTATTGAGACTATTAGTTTCCTTTTGAAGTGCTGCACGCTTATTATGCAATGTTTTAAAGTTAGAAGTTTTTCGAACTGTTGAAACGACTTGAATGTTTCATCCATTTGCTTTTCAAAATCATCCCCTTTATAAGGACAGTATTTGACGTAGTCGGCAAGATTCTATATCTAGTTATTAATTTCAGCAATATTACATGGCCTGGTTAGATTGTTTATGATATTAGTTGCTGCTAACATTCCTTGCAAAACCAAGAAATACATGGAGTGGCTACGAAAGTTTGAGGCATCTGGCATATTTTTAGGTGGTTTTGATTGTGCACATATCTACTTTTGAATGTAGGATTTTTTTGTTAGTCAATTTCTTCAAGTCCAAAAGCGACCGGGACGTGCCTTCTTCATCTCCTATTCTACCTTTTCACTCCTTAGTAAATTTGAGCGAGATTTATAAGTACTTTTCTGAAATATATCTTATATTTTGTAAACTAGAAACTCTAACACAAGGACATTATTATGGACGATTGGTGAAAGTAGATATGTATATGGAAAACATAACGCTAAAGTTGTTAAGGTTTTAGCACTGTCATATAAAATTTAAAAATAAAACAAGCAAAGTTAAAGTAAAATCCGCCAATGAGAAATTTTGCATCGAGTGATTTTTTTATTGAAAAAAAAGGCTATACGATAATCGAAAAATTTTATAACAAACAATTCAAATTTAATTGTGGTGATATTTTAACAATATCATGCATCCACTGGTAAGACGAGAAATAAAAATGGAAGATACACAAGGAAATGTTTTATGCAATGCGGCCTTAATCAAATTTGCAATTGCTTATACATATGCATCCAACTGAGAACACATTGTATATCTTTAGACAATATATCATATCATATTGGATTATTGTTCTAAAACCTGCAAACATTTATTAATCCTGGTTTTGGTTGTTTTATGARCGCAACGTGTACAAAGTTTATATAAGTGGCATTATATTTAAATCACTTAGGTCATTTTGCACTGAATAACGAACTGAATAAATTTTGTCTATTTGTTAAGCATTATTACCACAAACTATTGTTATCTAAATACGAGGGTGAATGCTTTCAGCGTCCATAATATAATAAGATAATATTTTGTCGGATAGATCGCTGTCTCTTGAAAAACACTGACAAAAAATTAATAGTCTGACGTTTCAATTACAACTGTAATTGAAACGTCAGACTATTAATTTTTTGTCAGTGTTTTTCAAGAGACAGCGATCTATCCGACAAAATATTATCTTATTATATTGTTATCTAAAACAAATTTGTTAAGCTGTTATCTTAAATTTGCAAGTACACAGAATATTCAACAACTAAAGCTTTGGTAGTATTTCTCAATGATAATTATCAAACAGTAACCAACTTTACAGAGATCCTAATTGGACAGAACAAAAATTTAATATTTAATAATTTAATCCTGTCGTAACTATGTTCATGCGAATTTGTTCCCGGAACAGTGGCTTTGAATTTGTTAAATGAAACGTACTGTGTATCCCAATTCCCATGCAAATACCCCAGCGATATCCAGTATATCAGCATGAATGGTTTTAATCAAATCGCTTTTGTTTGTAATTGTGGTACGGGATTTCGGTAAGTGGTATAARATACGAGTAGATTATTTTCATGTCCACTAGTAACAGATTTATTTAAACAACTAAATGCAGTAGTTTTATGCCGAAAATGTTAAAACATAGCGCACATAACTTGTGTCGGTTTAGAAAATAGGGTCGACGTTTCGCCTGCTCTTATTCGGGGCACCCGAATATATATATATATATATATATATATATATATATATATATATATATATATATATATATATATATATATATATATATATAAAGTCTTCAATAGGAGTTTTAAGTTAGGGTCCCTTCCTTGTTAATTTAATTATTTATTTCCTAGACTTTTGCTTTCTTGCCTAAGTTGGTGTAACCAGAGACCGTGAAGAAGCAGTTAGCAGTTCCGTAAGAAGATGCCAGGTACTGGAAAGTTGGTAACCATCCTCGCGGCAAAGATTATTTGGTTATTTAGAGGTCTCTACAGCTTCACGAAATTTGCGGGTATTATAGAAAGGGACTATTACCAGAACTGAGATACCATCAAACAAGATATTATGACCGGCTTCATGCTGATGTTCGTGTACCAAACAGTGGGTAAAGAGACGTGATTTGATGCAGCGTTTGTGTTTTAATAAATCTACGTGTTTCACCGACATAACGGTACCACAAGAATAAGAAATGCCGTATAATAATGTAGATGACAGAGGATTTGTTTTGTCTTTCGGAGGTGGAAGGCTGGAAGATAGTTCGGATGAGTTTTTTCCTAAAAATTTTGCCAATTGTGTTTATAACATCTTGAACGTAATGAAGTAACAGTCGATATATAATTTGGAAATTCGAGAAATGATATACGATATTTTGTACTACTACTAATAATAATAATAATAATAATAATACTTTATTATCCAGCAGACAATTAAGTCCAATTACAGGATAAATACAAAAACAGAAACAGTCAGCAAAAATGTTCATGTATGCACAAATTGAACTAAATTCTATAATTCAAAGAATACAAAAAATGAATGAATTTATGTATAACAAAGACAATAATGAAAAAAAGGTACATAAAGTCAGAGTGGAATTCGAGGAATAAACACTATGGAATACCAGTTATTACATTTTTAGAAATTTTCTTAAATGTTAAGCTACTACCACAAAACAGGTCAAGGGTTTGGTTGTACTTATTATAGTTTCTCACAGCAGTCTATAGTGGAGAATTAAAGTGGTGCATGGTACTAGTGACTTCATAGCTAAACAGAGTAGTGTATCTAGTAGCTCGCGAGATCTGAAATTTTAGCATCTGTAACAATGGTTGAGATACAAAAGTTCCATCAACTAACTTATACAAAAACAAAACAGAAGAGTAGCATCTTCTATCGGCTAACGCAGATTGAGAAAAGGTTGCAAGTAAAACACATTGTGGGTAGTTTTGTACAGGATAAGCGTGATATTTAACAAAATACAAATATTTCAAAAACCTTCGTTGAACTCTTTCCAGGGCATTTACATGATTGTCATAATGGGGGCTCCAGACCAATGAACAATATTCCAATTTGTTTCTAATATAACAATAATATAAAGACAAGAGCGTATCAATATTTACAAAACCTCTGGTATTTCTCTTTACAAAACCGAGCATCTTCAAAGCATCCTCACAAATTTTCTCAATGTGCGGAGAGAAGGACAGCTGACTATCAATGACGACGCCAAGATCCCGAACTCGAGAGCGTTTCTCCAAAATAATGCCATTTATATTATAATCAAAAGTAAAATTACTGATTTTGCGAGAACACGTTAGTACACAACATTTAGAGATATTGACTGTCAGTCTATTGTGGCTACACCACTGAACAAAGGAATCAATAGACGTCTGCAATGCAACACAATCAGATTCCGAATTAATTACATTGAATATTTTTAAATGATCTGCGTATAGCAAAAACGGACATGACAACTGCTCCTTCACACTATTAATGTAAATATTGAAAAGTAAAGGACCAAGAATTGAGCCTTGTGTCACACCAGTTGGTGTATTGAATTGTGCAGATTTAACATTTCTATATTCAACAAACTGCCTTCTACCGTGCAACATTGAATGAAACAATTTGATAAGATTATCACAGAGACCGATGCTATCCAGCTTGCTCAGGAGAATATCCACGTCCACAGTATCAAATGCCTTAGACATATCCGTATAAACTACATCGACCTGCAAACCTTGCGTCAAGTGCATTTGACAAATTTTGTACAAATTCACATAAATTGGTTAGAGTGGATTTTTCTCTAATAAAACCATGTTGTTCAGCAATAGTTAATGACGAAAAATGACTATAGAGAACGTCCGATAAAATACATTCAAACAATTTCGAAAAATTGCAAATATTAGCAATCGGTCTGTAATTTTGTATGTTAGTTTTATCACCGGACTTGAAAACAGGATAAACTTTCGATACTTTCCAAGCAGCAGGATATACAGCATTAGTTAAAATTAAGTTAAAAATAAAACTAAGAGGTTGACACAGACAAGAAATACAGTCCTTAACTAGAAAACTTGGAATGTTGTCCGGGCCCATAGTCATCGAAGGCTTCAATTTTTTGGCGGCACGGGTAATTTCCTCAGGACACACGCGGAACCGATGCAGCACATTCACACCGACATCAAAACTCGGAGAGTGATCACCACCACGAAAATCCTCAGGAACGGCATCGGGTAAGCGCAACTTAAAGGTGCTGGAAAAATGGCCGGCAAAAGCGTTCACAATATCATCAGAATTTGATAGCTGCACATCATTGAAGTTTAAAACGCCAGGTATTCTGGTAACATTGCGTTTGGAGTTTATGTAGTCCCATAATCCTTTAGGGTTAGTCTTGATTGAAGATTCGGATTTAGAAATGAACTCTTTATAAGCTGTTCGAATATCTCTCTTAATTTCCCGACGAAGAACTCTAATTCTCTCCAAATAAAAAGAATACTTGTATTTTCTATAAGATTGCCTAATACGGTTTTTATGTTTAATTTTGCGTATGATTCCTGGAGTAAACCATTTAGGATATTCTGACTCATAGATTAATTTATAAGGGACGTAAGAGTCAATAACAAAATTAAGCTGCTGGTAAAAATATTCCACCGCGTCGTTAACGTTTACAATTTCATATAGTTCGTCCCAGTTAAAAAGCCCCAGAGTGCAATATAAAGCCCCCAAGTCACAACGACGAAAATTGCGAATATAGACCTTCGCAGAAGCAGAAAAGCGTGGAATTTTTTTCTCTTTTGGAAATTCAAGTGTGGCTAATAATGTAGGATGATGGCAGTCTTCATCTACAAGATATTCATCGTGACGGATTATATTTGATACAATATTTCTCGAACAAATAATTAAGTCGAGGACCCGACCATTCTTATTAAGCACCTGGTTTACTTGTTTCATGTCGTTAGCAGCCATAAAAAGGTTGAGCGATTTGTGCGAAGACGAAATGTTACCATTAACGCCCTTAATATATTCTGGTATGTTAAAATCCCCCAGTATTACAAATGGTTTGGAAAAATCGAAATAATCGTCGAGAAAGTCAAATACTGCTTCATAATGTTCACTTTGTTGCGACGGTGGTATGTACATTGCTACTATAGGAATGTTCAAATTATTAATATTTAAATTAGCTGCAACTATGTCAATCTGTGGTATCGGAGACGTGATATTTATAACATTGCCGGATAATGCATTTTTAATGGCAATTAGCACTCCACCACCTCTAACACTACATCTATCGCATCGAAAAACAGTATAACTATCTGGGAATAACTCAGAACTCAACACGCTGCTATTAAGCCAAGTCTCTGACAAAACCACGACGTCCTCATACGCTGAACAAACATTAACGTCAAAATCATTTACTTTGGTGTTTAATCCCCTTACATTTTGGTAGACAACTTTTAAAGTGTAGCATGAGTCATTCAAGAGACAGTCGTTCTGCTGGATATCTAAGCGTTTTTTGCTTTATCAGATTTTACTATTCTCGGCATACCATTAGAATACCTCAAGATGATATCGTTTTCACCTTTTTGGACACGAGCTCTATATTCAGATCTGATTGTAAAGGACTCATTCTGCTGGAATTTAGTCAAATCTTGATTAAGGTAAAGATTCCGAACGCGCTTATACCTCTTCAGCACATCAAATGCTTGTTGTGGACTGGCAGTTAAGAGGGCGAGTTTTCTCATTATTAAATTTACCCAGACGGGTGCATGACAAAATTTTTATATTTTCATGATTAGTATCATTGGGCAACACAATATCATGGGCGCGATCGGTGTCATCGGAAGCTCTATCAACATCACTATCTTTGCGGGCCTCTGGTAGATTAAAAAGTAGCAAGCTGTCTTTCTTCGACCTCCGCGATAAGTTTTTCGCTGCTCAATATACCGGTATCAATGTGTACAGCTTTTTCTTCATTGCTTTTTACCGCTTTCAGCTCAGTTTTAATTGAATCTAATTCGCTTTTCAGCTTATTAATAGTTGCCACGATGTCGCATTTATCGCAGTAGTAATGAATTTTCCGAGATTTGGAGCGAATAAACTCGATCTCCAGCCGACTTAGGTCGGAACACTCAGTATGAACCAGTTTTCTACAAATATCACATGTCACGCAATCACTATTTCTTCCCGTTTTTCCACAGTGGGTACACGACGACATTGCAGATCAGGTAAAATACAAGGCACAAATTAATACTACGGTGTAACTGTAGATTTTTGAGCAAACACTCGGAGGAAAAAAAGCACATGCTTACGCTGAACATGTGGTCAGCTTGTATGTATATAAACGGAAAGGATATTTAAACAGAACTATATTTATATTTAGATGGCAATGCCATCTGTCAGCATTACACTGACATGATAACAAAGCCACCTAGCTGCCTTAACGGGTACTACTTCCTAAAGGAAGTGACCTGTAGCCTAAACTGTACTGATGAGCTGTAATGACACCGAAATAGATCTATCTGCAGTTGGTTGAGGTGCAGACAGCACAGCATAGACATGCATTTTAATAGAACTATATTTAGTTAGGGTTTCATTTCACGTCCATGTGATATCTTATTTCCCGTTTGTATGTTGTGAGACGTTAGAACGCCCGTAAACTATTCATCATTAGTCAGCTGATCTGAACACTGCACAATGATATTTGCAGTAGTCGTATAGCACAGTTTTTTACCATCTTAAGAAAGGCAAATTATGATAATTCCAATTAATTTTGGAAAACCTAGAATAGAATTTGAAGAAGATGATGTCAAAAAGATGCCCTAGCTCTTGACTGGACCGTGCTGCATCTCCTGTTACAGGCTACGCTTTGGAATGTGGGTGGTCGGCTTTTCTTTCTGTGAGTATGCAGGATGTAGGCGGTCCTCTGATGCGGTGCGTTTTTCTCCCTTCACGAGGATGTTGAAGGTGTTGAGCACTAGGTATGGGCCTTCGTACGACGGTTGCAGAATTCCTTTAGGGCTTTCGTGTCTGACGAAAACTTGGTCGGCTGTTTTATTTTCGCAATGTGTCGACGCATTAGTTGCCTCAGCAGTTTGACGACAGTGCCGTTCTTCGAACCCGTTATGAAATCTGCTGGCAGTGTCAGATTTTCGCCTTAGACCATTTCGGCGGCTGTGGCTTCTATGTCTTCTTTCCACACTGCCCTTATGCTTAATAATACCGCGAGTAGTATTTCTGTCCACTTTGCGTCCGCGTGACATATGATTGCCGTCTTTAGCTGCTGGTGAAATCGTTACACCATGCCGTTTGCCTGTTGGTAATATGCTGTCGGGCGTATATGTGTTATTCCCATTATTTGATTTAACTGCTTAAGTACTCGGGATTTCCACTGTCTCTGATTCGGAGTGGAGTCTCAAATCTGCATATCCAGCCATTGTATAAAGCGCGTGCTACTGTACCCCCTTCCTGGTCCTTGAGTGGAAATACTTTGGGCCAGCGGGTGTAACAGACCACACATGTCAGGCAGTATCTGTATCCATCTAAGGATGACATGTATGTCAAGTCAATGTAGATAGGTTCAAATCTTGCGGAAAGTGCTTTGAATTGGCCGAGCGGTGCGGATATATGTCGTGTAATTTTCGACTTTTGGCAATGGATGCATCCTCTGGTCCATTTGTCTTTGTCTATTGATGGGCAGATGTATTTTTCTTTCACTGACATTGCTGTCGCTTTTATGCCTGGGTGCGATAACCTGTGGGGAGCTTCGAAGATCGGCCTGGGAACGAACGGTCGGACGTTGGAGGTTGAAACGTCACAAAGAAACGGCTACATGACTTCTTGAAATCCGGATGCTTTTCAGCTGTAATCCGGTTCCTTTCTGTAGCTACTTTTCCAGTTTTTCATCGCCTTTCTGTGCGGCGGGTAGTGATCCAAATCGATTGGCTTCGTTTTTCCGTCAATTCTTGATAAGGCATCTGCTTGGTAGCAGATGCTTGTCTTGTCCTGCAAAGTGCCTGATATCTGTCGTGATTTTATTTATAAAAAATCCAGGTGTTTTAATTGTCTGGGTGAACATTTTTGTAACTTATGTTTGAAGGCGTATGTGACCGGCTTGTGATCTGTATAGATCATATAAATGTTCGTGCTTCCACCATGTCTCGGAAGTGTTTGATTGCTGCATATACTGCTAACAACTCCCGATCGAAGGCACTGTACTTAGTCCTGGCTCCCGTCAGCTTTTTCGAGTAGTACGCTAGTGGTTGCCATCTTTTGCCGTTTTTTTGCTGTAAAACGGTGCATAGGGCATGGTCTGAAACGTCGCATACCAATACAGGTTTCGCTTCCTGATTAGGGTGTGCGAGGAGGGCTGCTTCTTCGAGGGCTTTCTTTGCTTTTTCGAACGCTTGGTCACTTTCTGCGGACCATGTCAAGGGGGCCTGACCTGATGCGCTATTTTTCAACATAACGCTCAATGCTGAACGGCGCTTGCTTTCGGGCTGCCTTGGGTGGGAATCTTCTATAAAAGTTTAATATACCCAGGAATTGCCCTAGCTGCTTGGTTGTGGTTGGTTTCGGGTACTTTTTGATGGTATTCACCTTCTCTGGAAGTAGCTGCTTTCCTGCTCCTGAAACCCCAGGAATGAGACTTCTGTCTTGCCGAACACACACTTTGCCGGATTGATTACCACGTCGTATTTAGCTAGTCGTTCAAAGATGCCATCGGTCTACTTTATTGTTTACTATTTGTACTACTTGTAGTGTATTCACTATCATTAGTGCGCTCGTATGAACACGGAAATGCCAGCTCAGCTTATGTGGTATAATTGCTGACACACTTGCGAATGTTTTTGTTCCTCGCGATAACTAGGTCACCACAGAATGCTGAAAATATTCATATTGCAATTGATTAAAGTTCAAGTTTTGATGAAAATGAAAGTGGATCAAAGATTAGCTTCAATTCAAATTAAATAAATGGACCATATACTAAATGGAAGTAATTTCAAAATGTTCTCCATCGTAGAAAAAGTGTAGTATGCAACTCGTTTTATAAACCTTATTAGTCAAGCATTTCTGGTAACGCAAAAATTCAATTGGATTATTACTTCCACATCCAACGTATGGGAAGTATTGTATCGCGAAAAAAATTTTCAAAAATTTTTATTTGCTCATTCGCTTTATATTGGTCGAAAACGCAAAAAAAAACAAAATTTGAGGAAAAACAAATTTCTTGTCTGTGTGTCTGTGTCTGTGGTTTTGTTTGTATACACGATAACTTTCGAAAGACTTAATATATGAACTTGAAATTTGGCAAACGTATAAACCTCAACTACCCAAAGCGACCTATTGTTTGTGGGGTAAGTAGGATATCGGTAAGGGGGCAAAATTAGGGGGTAATTACCCTTTTTGCAAATTTTTATTTTTTTATATTTTTTTCGTTTTAGTATGGGATTAGTAGTATAACTGCGAGTATTATTCGTTCCTATAAATTTTTGGTGCAGCAAACTGTTTAGAAGATATTAGCAAAAAAGCGTCATTTAAAGAAAACGGGTTTTCCTAAATATCTGAAAATATATTTAATATATTCAAAAAATGAAAATGCCATCAGATAGGAAATTAAATTTCTCACAAAAAGTGTCTCAGAAAATTTATTCAAAATTTTGACATTTTCGAAATATTTGCAAAAAACCTATGTTGGTCCCTGCTTGTACGATTTTTTTTAAATTTGGTATTATATAGAAAATAAAATTTCTAATCAGAAAGCACTCTTGTAATTTTTTTGTTAAGTTAATAATTTTCGAGTTATTTGAATAAAAACGATTTTAAAATTTATATATTTTTGCTAATATCACGAGGACTTTGTCTTAGAAAAAATGTGTTGAGAGACAAAATGCTCAAAATCTGATTACTAATCGTACAGTATAAGAAATAAAAACATAAATGTCATTTTGACAATTGGATGTGGAAGTATTGATTCAATTTGCAGCGGTTTTTTTGTAGCCAATAATATGAAATAAGAAAAAAACAGTTATATCAAATATTTGTAATAAGGGTACCCACTTATTAGATTAACATACGAGGAATGTTTCAGCCAATAACTAACCTACTAAATAAAACACTGCGAGGCAAGAGGAAAGCCTATGTTTGCAAAAGTTAAGCAAAATTTAACAACCTTGAGGTTTGGCAAATTCTCATCATTTTAAAAACACTCAACGTAAACCTGGTTTTAGCATATTTCGATATTCAATCCACTCGATACCGTGCCACAACGATCTCCTCGTTAGCAGAGCTCTATGTGCGAGCTTCTCGCAAGTCGAAACCCTGTAAACGCCAAGCACACCCACATGGCTTAGCTCTCAATTCCGCTTTTGATGATTATCAACCTGCCCAAGGCCACGGAGATGACCTCTGTTAATTTAACATCCCCACCGCATCTTGCGCCGCCACTTCCAGCTTGTGCTAAACTTTTTAATTACGTATTTATGTTTTATAACTTTAAAATGACTAACAGCGATTTGCATTGCTAACGCTGCCGGAAAGCGGGGTGCGACGTAATTCTAGATAATAAGGCGTTTTTGCCTCTGACATAATGAAGTTCGGGTTTGAGAAAATTCCGCGGGGAAGAGGGGACAGCCACTCACTTGATTACGCTTGACTCGGTTACACTGATGTAGTTAGCACTGCTTGCTGTATCAGGACGGATATTTTTCATCGAAAATTTAAAGGGATACTTCACTTCGAGTATATGCTTTAGCTCTCAGTAGTGATGCGTAATATTGAAACGAAAAAGCGACTATCATTTCGGGTAACTATCGAACGAATCATTCCTTTAGGTTCATTCGTTTGCTTATACCGTCGTGATACTACTATCGAAACGATTTACTATCGGTTCAGCCAACTTAACGAGTAAATCATTCACTTAAATCCATTCATGTGAAGGATTGTAAAATTATTGCCTTTTATATGTTCTAACTTTGGTCAGTCGCTATTAAAAGATAGGCCAAGGGTCGGGATTCGCAAAGGCAATAGTTCGTAATTGGCCTTAGATAAAAAGAAAATATTTAAGTTCAGCGTTGCTTTCTTCAGTCGTTCAGATTGTCTCAGCATGCCTACAGTAATTATTGCAGTTATTTTAAACACAAATAGATATTATGCTTTTCTCAGGTAAATAAAATAATATTTTGTTTAAATTCTAAGTTTAGAATGTTTTTTAGCTATATTAATTGTGTCTAAATGAAAATCTTCAAGTGGCGGAACGATTTAAAAAATTCAAGAAATCTGATGAACTATAAAATATGTAAAATCCATTTTCGTGAGGTCAAGCAGAAGCGAAAACGACGTTTTACAACCGCTATCCTTTCAGTTATACATAGTATTACCTATGTTTACACATATCGAATTATCATAATATCATTCTTTCGAAGGTAACTCAACCATGTATATATATGCGCTAGAACATAAACGACACGCCATCTGGTGGGTTCTACTGTAGTTACAATCTGTTACATAAATAAATATACGAACATTTCGCACGTGGCGTGTTGTTGGTTTGTAACAATTGTCTTTGTTCAAACTAGTATCTGTCATTACCAATGGTTAAAACACGGGTCACGGATTTTGCCGCATTTCCCGCGTAAAATAATGTAACAGAATGTAGTTCACGTAAGTACCACCATGGAGCTGCAATTTTAAATTCTATTGCCTATTCCGATATTTGCCATCTAGCGAATAATTCTATAGTTTTCATTCGCTAATGTGTGCTACTAGCGCCAAGTTTTTACAAATAATAAAACTTTAGATATACCTACAGATTTATGTATTATTATAGGAAAAAAGATAACTAGGTACCCATTGAATTAGTTAATCTCTTTCGATGTAACAAAAAGGATTTATTGCGATGATAGTAATAATTATTATTAAATTTAATTTATATATTCGTTAATACCTGAATAAAGATATATAAAACTCATGTTGGAAGTAAGAAAGTCATACTTCTAAACACATTAACTTAATACACCTACAGCTTAGGAAATATTACATAGATTCCTTGTAAGAATACTGATAATAATCAAAAGCCATATCACTAATACCTGCCAGTATACTTTAATTTCATGTAAATAGCTGCGAATCTTGGGTAGTATGAAGTAAACTCTCCGAAAACATTTTGGAAACAACTGTTGGCTGAACCTCTAGATATTTACGTTCAAACGGTGCGTCCTCCATGGTCGGGTAGGTTGTAATTATTGTATTAACTTCATTTAGGGTGAAAGTACCGGTTGGCTGTATCTTTTCCTCACCCATAAGTTTGACGTAGACACTTGTATCTTAAATTTTTGGTAGAGAAGGTATTACGCTTTGAGCTGAAATAAACATGGCAAATACTGATCATTCAAAGTAATTTTATATCAGATTTTTTGCTGAGCTTTTCTTATATTATTATATATCGTAAATGTCGCATTTCATAAGCCACCGCTACATGGCGCACATCAATTTCCACGAAATGACCGGGAAATCGACAATTAGATATCTGTGTTTACTTATCGTGCTAACCTACGTTGTAATTTGTAAAGGAACCGCTAGATGGCGTATAGGCATTTTTCAAAGACCGCCAAAGTGCGGTGTGACTGAATACATACTAGCCGGTCATTCTTGTAATTCTTCCAGTGTGTGTGTGGACGTTCTACGTACACTCTATTTGTTATGACATCATTGAAAAAATGTGAAGGAGTCAAATCTGGCAAATCAGAATGACCATTACACAACCCCCCTGCGACCTATTAGTCTATTGGCATAAACGTAATCAAGAAAGCGACGTAGCGCTACACCAAAATATGCCGGTGCATATATTACGGCAAAAGTACGTATAGCGGCAAATGTGCACATGCACCGGAAAATGTATACTTTTGCCTGTCTTGTTGGTATAAGTGCGTAAAACTTTGATCACCAGTCATTGTGCTCACTTTTACCTGTGTAAAACGGAAAATGTGCACTTTTCCAAAGCACATCGGGTAAAAGTAGGAGTATTGCACAAGAATAGGTGTGATGCTGTATGAGAGGAGAAGTGAGGTTGCATCTTAAGTGATGTGATACCTATAGTTCACAGATTAAAAGTGCCATAAAGTGCAACAGGAAATGGTAGCAACTTTCAATGAACAGTTAAGTGATCTTAAAAGATATAAGAATCATAACTGATAAAAAACGAAAACCGTTATAATACTAAATACTATTCTTCAAGAAGTGTGTGAAGCGATGAGTAAAACTACACACAAGTCACATAAAGATTAGGTACTGGCGTTTACATCGCTACAATGTAAGTCTTGTCGGTAAAGAGAGAAGTTAAAATCTCCGTTAAATGACAAGAATAATAACATCAAGTATTTTGTAAGTGTCGAGAAATTGTTTAAAGTCATCTACAATGCACATTTAATCACTGGTGTCGGAGGACGTAACCGGATGATAAAAGAAATAATGTTACTGTAGACAGCATAATGCTGTATTTAAATTTTTGCGAAGTCTGTCAAAGGAAGACTAAGAATAAGAAAAGAAGATTGGTCGTGAAATCCATTCTCTCTTCAGAGCTGAATTCAAGATGTCAAGTCGATTTGATCAATCTTCAAACACAGCTGGACGGAGATTACAAATTTAACAAAATTTGTTTTATTAAAGCCACTCAAAACAAAAACTGCAGCGGAGGTAGCTAATCATCTTATGGAAATGTTTACATTCGGGGCGCCAGTGGGAGAGAAATTGTCAACAAAATTATATCTGAATTGACCGCTCTTTGGGATGGTATAAAAATAATCCATGGAAAACCAAGGCATTCGCAGGGACGAGGCTCTGTCGAAAAAGCAAACCAAGATGTGGAAAACATGCTGTTTACTTGGTTGGAATCTAATAAGAGCACTAAATGCTCTGAAGGTTTAAAATATGTGCAGCTGATGAAGAATAGATTGTATCACGACGGAGTAAAGCAAACCCCGTACGAGGCTCTGTTTGGATCAAAAATGAAGTTGGGCTTATAGGCATCGTTCTTTAATTTTGAATTAATTGATTCAATCAACATAGAGGAAAAATTGACCGATATGATTAGTACTGCGACTACAGACTTAACAGAAGATGCCGGTGGAACTTCAAATGAAAATGCTGCTTATGTCCTCAAACAATTATCTGGAGTTGAGATTGACATTTCGTTTAATAAACAAAATTTTCAGTCCATTTTCATTTTAAAAGCTTGAATCCGAAATTCGGTAAATATGTACCTATACCTACCTACCTACTTCCGGGATACTCGCATTTACCACCATCTATCTATAGGTAAATATGTACATTTTGCGGTTAAAGTGGCAATGTTCGTCGATTACTAGTGTTATACTTACATTTACCACTAAGCTTGGGTGATGTTCACTATTGCCGGAAAATGTACACATTTACCGAATTCGCACTTTTTTCGTAACATATACACCAAATGTCTTCCTTTGGAATATTATTGTCCGGCTCATTTGGAAATATCTCAGCCAGTGCAGTTACCAGTTCATTCCGTAGAAATAATTCTAAATACCTATCTGCCGTAAGATTATTTTAAAAATAAAGTAAGGACCGATAATACGTGGCCAAATATTAAGCTTCGGAGGACCTTGCATGTGCACTTTGTGAACTCGGTGCGGATTTTCCTGTGCCCGGTAGCGACAATTGTGACGATTCAATATGCTGTTTAAATAAAAAGTTGCTTCGTTGGAAACAATAATGTCTCTTAAAAAGTTAGGATCTGCTCCACATTTTCTTATCAGCACCTTGCAAAATTCTGAGGTTCATGAATACATCGGATCTTAGAAGGATAAGAAATGCTATATTTTACTAAAGTTTATCCACTGTTGATAGGGATAGGTTTGGATTTTTCTCGGCTTTTAATAAAATGTTTAATTTTGTGTCGTCATTTAATTTAGGATGACCATCAGCTTCTTCACACTACCATTTTCTTGCAATCTTGCAACAAGTCTACTAACTGTAGACTGTGCAATAGCAGGTCTGTTTTTGGTGTTCCGTGTCAAACAACATGACTTCAGAGTATATCGCCATAACCTACCATCGTTAAAATTTGGATTTATTCAGTCTCCGTTAGAGGTAATTAAACAGGCTAATCACAGATTTCAATTACTTCTTCGAAAATTGTTACTGGACACATTGTCACTGTCAATTTCGTATTTTTTACTAAGTCGACTTCTTTTGCTTTTTTATTTCCGTTTTTGCTAACTTTAGCTTTACTTCAGACAAGACTGAGTACTTGTTGAACATCAGCAAACCCAAAAATGCGTTTGTTATCAATAGACAATTACAATCGGAATATTCTGATTTTCTTTCAGTTTCACTGGAATCTACAGAATGATAACCTTTTGCCTGTTGGTACTAGTCACTGTTTCTGTTATTTTTGAACCTCTTTTCGTCAATTCAAGATATTCAAGGGTCCTTACTGCAGTCGAAAGAAACATAAAGTGCCAGCAAGTTTAACCCACGTTATTCCCCTGAACATTTTTTTGGGTGTCATATGGATCGATTAGGTAGGTCAAATTGTAAACTGCCTGATCACAGTTTAAACATTCGTTTGCTTACCTGTCTAAGTTATTTTTTGAGCCTCGTTTGATGCATGCTTTAAATAATTATTTTTCCGGTTTTGCTCATTTTGATTCTTTTTTTTAATGCCAAATGACAGTGATTTAACTCCTTACATGATAAGTGCTCGAATGGCACAAAACATGTATATGGTTGTATTAAAAATATGACGCCGTATCTTCGTCATTGTTTCAGTCGTCTCTTTTTAAATCTTCAGTTACCTGTTTCACCCCGCTTTTGAATTTTAGCAAATAACCCTTGTTTTACTTTCATGCGTTACTTCGTCGACACTCGGTGTATGTGTCGCCATAACTAACAGAAACTTTTACAAGTTGCAACCTTTGACAGCGTGACATATTTAATCGAGAAATGCTCATAATTAAGTTAATTACTTCAATGCACCTAAAATGTTATCTCCTACCTAAACAGGTGAACATTTCTGGCACTGCCGTTTTTGGGGTGTGTTAACCGCAAACTACCTACGGTAGCACCATAAATTCTGCTCTATTTATTTATCTCACGCCCCAATGTCTCTCGAACTTGAACGCCTCAGGCCGAAAGTTGTCAGCGGCCCTTTAGCCGTTTGTTTTGCGGTGAGGACAACCAGTAATCCAGTAATCCAATCTAATACAGGGCACAATAGCTCACCAAAAATTCCACCAGGGATGACATTATTGAATTGCCACTCTGACCCAAGGCATCGCAACGATCGTACTTTTTTACGACAGAACTTTTGTATTGTTTTGTGATTGAAGGGGAAGCCGAGATAAATTCGAGGATATTTTATGGAGAATCGATTTCGTATTCAGTGTGTGATGTAAATTTGTTGCGTTTACCTCCGACAATGCCTGAAGTGTGCCATGCACATGGATTTTTTGTTTGACGGTTCCTGTCAAACATTCGTTCTACTCGCTGACAGCCTCATGGTACAGGATTTGTATTTATGCTTTTGAATATAAAACCCTACCTGGTGTCAGGTATGTAATTACTTGGCATTACTATTGCTGTGCGGCGAGCTGTTTGTATTTTTGTATTACAGCGTGTAGAACAATAAAAAAATACTTGGAACGTTTGCTACTTTCCTTGCTTGGATTGTGCTTCTATCCGACCGATCCTTTAGAACACCACTACCTTTAAAGGAGGGGTCTCGTTACATCTTTGGCGCTCAACCAGTGGCATAGGTTGGATATTGAAGTACAACGTCATAATGCCATCGCAACACTACAGAAGTGCTCAGGGGCAGCCACGGCCGTCCGGAGTTGTTACGAGGAGTGCGCTACGTAACAGCAAATTAAGAACAGAACAGTCTGAAGGGGATGAAGATCATAAACACCTACGACCAACTTCCCCAATGTCCGCACAAGCTGAGGCCGCGGCGTTTCCATTGCCGGCGATAAATGACAGTAGCCCGGATGTGAAAGACTTACATCAAGAAAGGTGGTACAGCTCTTCAGGAGAAGAGGAAGATCCTGCACTATTAGCGCAGAAGAAACAAAGCCAGCTTTCTTCCCAGCTTCAGGAGAAGTGTTCGTCTGCTACACTGTTAGGAAAATCTGAACTACCAGGTGGGCAATCTTTTCAAGGTGGGTTATTTGAAGCAAAACAGTATGGACTACCGCCACCGTGTAGTCAGGGTCCAGTGGGCTATAAAATTTCGGATTTAAATATATATAATAATGCAAATATACAAGAGATAGTCAATCAAGCCGTAAAGCTTACTTTAGAGTCTTTGCATTTAGATCGTGTAAATGTAAAAAGTAATATACCATTAAATAATGGAAATGTTAATGAAACCGAGATACCAAGCTCAAATGTAACAAATATTGATCATGTTGAGGTTGTACGTAGTAGTAGCACTAATATGTTAAACTCGCCGCAAGCAATGGCAAAAAAATGTTTGCCAGTTTTTAATGACTCCGGTGACCTGCACCCGGTGGATTTCATTACCAAATTAGAAAAAGTAATTATTGCGCATAATATGCCGTTTGAGTTTCTAGCTGTTTGGTGCCATGAGCTGTTTGAGGGTAGGGCAAGGTATTGGGCAGACGCTCTGCTGTATTCGTTTCCTAATTTCGCAGCTTTAAAGTCTTCATTTTTATCTCACTTTTGGAGTCCCACTAAACAAGCAAAAGTTAAGCTTCAGCTCGAAATAGGCAAATACGATAGACGGGATGGAATGGGTTACGTGGATTATTTTTTAAAGCAAGTTGCTTCGTCTAGATATCTAGAACCCGGTTATTCCGACTCAGAGTTAATAGCGACTGTAAGCAGACACTTTCCGCCAACAATTTCCTGTGCTCTTTTAGGCACGCAGACGGTCAAGGACGCCTTAGATAGGCTTCGTTTGGCAGAGCATTATGAAGCAAACTTTTTGGATTCAACAGAGCTTCATAATCGTGCCGGGAATAGACCACCTAATGTAACACGTTTTCCAAATAATACTGGTAATAGTTACCAAGCTAACAATCGGACAGCCCCCAAGGTTAAGCCCGTCAATTTTATGGCTCAGCCTGAACTTTTCGAAGCCGAGTCAGATTTTCCCAGTTCGGAAAACTAACTTGCCCGGCTTGTAAAGGCTCACCGAGTCGGACGAGTTCCACAAATAGGGCCACTTTTAATGTTTCTCAAATTTTTAATAATCCTAGAGAAGATTTGTTAGCGGAGTGCGAGTTTACCCATTCTTCTGAATCCTACCATTCCCCAACAGTTTTGTTAAAAATCAACAGTTGTGATTTTCCTGCACTTTTGGATACTGGTAGTCAAATTTGTGCTTTTTCGGATTTAGTTTGGAATAGTTGCCTGGTAGGATCTGATTTTCCCATTTTTCCTATTACAGGAGTACGTGTCTCGGGGGCATTTAAAAATAAATGCCGTAAGATTACGCATCAGGTACTTTTGACGTTTAGTATGCTCAATTATACTTTTCAGTTTGAATTTTTCTATATACCTGACTTGGTTTATCCCGTTATCCTCGGAGCTGATTTTCTTCGTACCTATCGAGCTAACCTCGATTTAAATGCAGCCGAGTTGTCCTTACAAGTGGGTAACAGAGAAATTCGAATGCCAGAAACTGTTTTTAATCATGCTTTTTCTCCTCCTACACCACCTGCTATGCGGGCTATTAATGTCGGGGGTATCACACCTTTCCACTTACCTACAGTGGAGGGCTATATTGTTTCACCGAAAATAACAAATATGGTGAACAATCTTAATCTTACCGAATCTCAGAGGGATGCCTTAACCAAATTGCTTCGTAATCATATTCGCCTGTTTTCGGATAGACCGGGATTAACCACTGAATATTTTCATGAAATACATCTAACTGAAGATAAACCTTTTCTTCAGAAACCTTATTCAGTTCCGATCGCTCATCGTCAAACGGTTGAAGAACAGATAAAAAGAATGTTGGACTGGGGTGTCATTGAACGGTGTGCCTCTTCTTCATACTGTAGTCCTCTGGTGACCGCGGTTAAAAAAGTTGGTTCGGTTAGAGTGTGTTTAGACGCCCGCCGTCTGAACAGTATAATGGTCCCGGATTCCGAGCTTCCTCGGCCAATTGAAGACATACTTAATACTTTACCTCCCAAAATCAAATATATGACTTCTCTCGACTTAACTCATTCGTATTGGCAAATACCTTTGCGCGAACAAGATAAACAGTATACTTGTTTTATATATCATACTAAGACTTACCGGTTTAAGGTCTTGCCGTTTGGTTTAAAAACCGCTATATCCTCTTTTACTCGTGCCATGGATATCATTCTGGGGTCTGAGTTCAGGGATTTTGTTGTATGTTATGTGGACGATTTACTCATCGTTTCAGAATCATTCGAGGACCACATTGAACATTTAAATAAAGTTTTGACTAGGCTCAGTAGTGCAGGTTTTACCTTACGTCTAGATAAGTGTCATTTCCTGCAATCAGAAATGAAATTCTTGGGTTATATCTTGAACTCTGAGGGATTTAAGCCCGATCCGGGTCGTGTTCGGGCTGTGCTCGATTTCCCAGTTCCACAAAACAGAAAACAATTGCATGCTTTTTTGGGTTTATGTAATTACGACAGGGGTTTTCATGAGCACTTCGCTACCTTATCAGAACCGTTGTTTTATCTTCTCCGAAAAAAGGTCAAGTGGTTTTGGGGTAGTAAGCAGGAGGAATCTTTCAACAGCCTAAAGCAACTCATTAGTCGTGAGATTCTTTTACAGCGCCCTATTTATGGGGTACCGTTCTGTGTCCAGACTGATGCGTCTGATGTTGGTTTGGGTGCTCAGCTTTATCAAATGGTGGATGGTTGTAGAAAGACCATTGCTTTTGCCAGTCGTCTTCTTCTAGATCGTGAGCGTTCTTATAGTGTATCGGAGAAGGAAACGCTTGCTGTGGTATGGGCGTTAAACAAATGGAGAGTCTATCTTTTAGGGTCGCGTTTTTATGTGTACACAGATCATCGTGCTTGCTCTTATCTTAATACTTGTCGTTTACTTTCGCCTCGCATCACTCGTTGGGTGCTTGCTCTCCAGGAATATGATTATGAAATTAGATACATTAGTGGAAAAGAAAATATAGTCCCTGATATTCTTTCTCGTGCCCCAGTACGGCTAGAATATCCGAGCGATAAGTGTTTTCGGATCTTGACTTTTTCTCTTACGTTGCCGGATTCCCTAAAGTACTTGTTGCGTAACATTGCTACCGATCAACGGGACGACCCTAAACTGAATAGAATCATTCAAGACATTGCCGACCCAAACAATATGGCTCTTGAAACTAAATTCGTCCTTTATAAGGGTGTTCTTTTTCGCAGACAGAATGGGGATGAACCCTGCCTTTTGTGTGTGCCGTTGTCCAGAGTTAAGGAGTTTATTTCAGGCTTCCATGAAATGATTGGACATTTTGGTGTCTATAAGACTTGGTCGGCGTTGAGACGCGAAGTTTGGTGGCAGAATATGCACCGGGACGTTAAAAGGGTTCTTAAGTCGTGTGATTTATGCCAAAAAACTAAGGCGACAGTTCATCCAAAGCCCATGTTGCAGCCTATTCTACCTGAGGGAACCGGTGATCTCTGGTCCATTGATTTTTATGGCCCACTGCCTCGTTCTCGAGCGGGCGTAGTCTATCTACTAGTTATCCTTGATATTTTCTCCAAGTACACTTGGCTTTTCCCTCTTAAAAAGGCAAATACCAGGTCAGTTATTTCATGTTTAAGGGAGGGAGTTTTTAAAGAATTCGCTCCTCCGCGTCGAATCTTGTCCGATCACGGCACCCAGTTTACTTCGCTTGAGTGGAAAACATTTTGTCAGTCGCTTAATATGCAAATTATTTATTGTTCAGTTCGCCATCCTCAGGCTAACCCTGTTGAACGCTCTATGCGTGAGCTGGGCCGTCTTTTCAGGGCATTTTGTTATAGTAAACAAAAGCGCTGGGCTTGGGAGTTACCTAAGATTCGTGAAGTGCTAAACTCTGTAGTACATGAATCCACGGGATATTCTCCTTGGGAGCTACAGACTGGTAGGTGTCCTCCTCGCTTGATACCTGAGATCTTGCAGCTTCCTGATTGTGAGTCTCAACAGGATGCACACGTAAAAATTTTTCTGGCTCGCGAGTCCTTGCTCTCTCGCGCATCCAAACGAGTTAGTCGTTGTAAATCACGTTTCAATTTTAATTTTGCTGTGGGCGATTTGGTTCTCCTGAAATCCAATCCTGTCTCCTCTGTGTTATCTTCGGAAACAAAAAAGTTATTGCTCCTCTATGAGGGTCCTTACAGGATAAAAAGAATAGTAGGGTTACATACCTACATCTTGGAATATAACGATGGCCGATCAGAAAGAGGTCAGTTTCACGCTTCACATTTGAAGCCCTATTATTACCAGTAATTAATTGCCTTTATATTCTTAATAGTTTACTTTTGTTAGCGTTTTCGAAAACATTTTTTTTCTTGTCTGAAGTAGTTTCCTTCGCCTTATTTAGTTGTTTTCTTCTACGCTAAAAAAAGTCGGGGGCAGATGTGATGTAAATTTGTTGCGTTTACCTCCGACAATGCCTGAAGCGTGCCATGCACATGGATTTTTTGTTTGACGGTTCCTGTCAAACATTCGTTCTACTCGCTGACAGCCTCATGGTWTAGGATTTMTATTTATGCTTTTGAATATAAAACCCTACCTGGTGTCAGGTATGTAATTACTTGGCATTACTATTGCTGTGCGGCGAGCTGTTTGTATTTTTGTATTACAGCGTGTAGAACAATAAAAAAATACTTGGAACGTTTGCTACTTTCCTTGCTTGGATTGTGCTTCTATCCGACCGATCCTTTAGAACACCACTACCTTTAAAGGAGGGGTCTCGTTACATCTTGATGATGAAAGGTTGAAGCGTACGCGGTTCTCTTGATCGAATGTTTACAACTTATACATTTGCCGGAAGGTTTTATACTTGTTACAAAAGTATTGCGTATTTTTAATCGAAGTTTTACCATTGACTGAGTTGTTTAATAATTTTATTTTATGGCACTGCCCTCGTCATGCACTGCATGAATTTTTAACTTCTATTGATTATTTTGTGTACTCGTTTCCGAATTACGTTCATTCTGAGTGTTCTAGTGCTTTAGCGGTCTAACATATGAACGACTGCTGCTGTGTCCAAACGTCTGCTTGCATTTTATCACCGCATCTATGCGAAAATGAACCACTTTTCTAGCTTTAGAGCACTACCAAGCTTTAAATGTTGTATTTTTTTTTGTAAATAGTCAAAGAGTGGAATAGATAAGTTTTATACCCAAACATGTTCTACTTGCGTGCGCGGCGGTTATATCCTAAAATGGGTTATGTGCCAAACACCATATTGGTCGTTACAGATTTCTCTAACAGATGTCGCATGGGGTATGTTCTGGAAAACTTACCAAAATAATGTACTGTGTGGTGTAAACACGTTCTTCTCCACAAAATGGAAAATACTGAAGAAATAAGAAATCAACCGACTATTACTAAACGAAAGAATAGTGAAGGACCTTTTATTACTGAGCACAAAAAAAAACAACTAATCAATGGAAATGCTTATAAAACCAGCTCTGGCAAAAATAAATCAGCTAAAAGTAAGGTGAGAAATATGTATTCCTCAGTTATCTAATTCGACTAATAGATGTGTAGTTTTCCGTGTTTCCAACGGTAAAGGTGAAAATTTACATAGTACAGACATACGTTTCTTGATATATTTGGAATTAGCAAAAGTCAAGTTGAAACTATGGGCAAACGGACAAAAATGGGCGATAACACCTACAGCCAAAAAAGAGAAAAATTTGCAAAACATAAAAAAATCACAGAGAAACACCGTAAACAGATTATTGATCAGCTTTTCCGTATTGCACGCTGTAAAAGTCCTTATTCCCAAGCAAAATCTAGCATAGAATATCTTAAGTTTTGTTCTCAACATTCATAGACTTTTTAAAGCTTTTTAAGCTGAAAATCCAAAGACCCCAGTTACATACAAGTTTCATGTACATGGAGTTCCCAAAAGTTTCGTTTCGACCTCCACGTTCAGATACTTGTTGCTACTGCGATGAGGTACAATGCAAAGTAAAAGCTTCAAAAGGTGCAGATGAACTTGATGCCAATAAAGCAACATTAGAAATCATCAGGGAAAGGCTGAGAAAGCAATGACAGTATTAAAACAAAATACAGCGGATTTTCAACTTCCAGGCAGTAATGGTGTCATTTATATGTCTCATGAGGTTCCAAGGCATTTTAGAAACTGATAAACATAGTTTATGTATGAGCATTAACTGCATCAAATCGGGCAAACCATTTTGTGTCAAAGAGCACGTATTTTTGTCTGAACCAAAATAGTTCGTAGCTTGCAAGCATGTCTCAGCAGCAAAATTAACCACTAAATTTAACAAAGCATGAGTAAATAATAAAACAGATAAATTATGTTAATCGGGTGTTTCTATGAAAATAAAGAATCCTCATAGTAATTCCTGAGAAACAAATTCGAGTAAAAGTCTGAAACAGTTATCAGAACAACCCTAGCCCCTGGCAGCTTTTATCTTTAATTTTTACATAGAAAATTTGAAGATTTTTTAAATCCCTTTTGTTTTGAAAATTCGTACGAAAAACAAGCGATCGAATTTTTTTAAACATTTGACTTTTATGAGGAATGTTAGATCACTTTGAATACGAAACTTTACCTTTTGTCAAAAATTTAAACTGACTCGATTTATTTATTTAATTATGTGTGGGTAGAGCTAGCACATAGGTATTTTAAGTTGTTATGTATTAAAATGAAACAGCTTAATCCGTTGCCAATTTTCTTAGTGTTTTTTACCTTCCTTTTTTGCGCCGTATAAATTTAATTGTCCTCTTGTATGACTATAGTTTGAATTACCTATCGATCTAAAATAACGTTTACCATCGAGGAACGTGTGGAAGATGTGAATTTATTTAAAAAAAATAACTATTGTGCTAGAACTTCAACATTTATATATATATTTATAGAAGCTGCGGGCAGCTTCTATAAATTTGATCCGGATAAGCCAGTCCATCACAAATATGTTTTGAAACTTATGGGAAAATTTAGCGAAACGGGATCGCCAGATTTGTTGCTGATGAAGCTACTGCTGTGCTGTCATGGAAAATACTTAATCTGTTTGAAACGTATAACTAGTTTCCTTTACAATACTTGCTATTCAGTCCAGTTTGCAATTTTTTATATGCCATTATTAATCGGCATAACTGCAGATACTGGAGCAATGTTAATCCTCAGTTGAAGCGGGAAGTGCACACTGAGAGAACAAATAAAAACTGTTTGGGCTGGGATATGATGTAGTCATGTCGTAGGTCATTTCTTCCTTAAGGAAAATCCCAACGGTCAGATTATCGGTATTGTACACATACTAATTTATAACGTTCGATAAAAATGAACTGACTGGGCATCTCCTTATTATGATGTCCTTGTGAAGCAATTTCTCGATAACAACTTCCAGGGGCATTGATTGGACAGAGATGATCCATTGAATGGCCAGCAAGAGTCTCCAGATCCCAGATTTTTTCCTTTGGAGATATTTGAAGGTTTTTGAAACGCAACCTGGGGGTAATTGATTCAAATGATAGTGTTTGAGTGACAGCAGCGGTCCCTAGAGGTTTTTAGGAAGATCATTCAAGTTTTTGAGTCGGGATCAGTGCTTATCTGGGGAATTTTACTCGAATTTGTCTCCCACAATCATTAAAACACTTTGTATACTCGTATCAAGGAGTAATTTTTTTTCTTAAAGTAGTTTTGAGCCATTACAAATTTTTTATTTTAAGGATTCTTGTTCCTTCAGTTTGTTCCGTAACTATTCCCTGTAGGTTATAATACATCGTTGTAACAGAGAAATAATATTTGCTTGATAAGTATCTATTTATCTTCTATTAGTATAATCATTAGTAATGAGTACTGATTCCTGAGTGTGTATTTAAATCAGTAGTGCACTACTCTGGTTGCAGGTAAATATGAACTTTTCATCATCTTTGACCTCGGAATAAGCAAAAATAGTGATTTCGCTTACAAAACAGATGAGCTCAAAGAGACGGCCAACCACTAAGAAACTTCACCACTCGGGTCTGTTTTAAATTCCGTAGATTGCCGGATCTAAACAAGCAGTTATCCTCCCGCGTTCAAATCCGACATTAAATTATCTCGGTTCTTTTCCGCGAGCTAATATAAACGCCACTTCGGGCTATTATTTGCTGTTGCACTCCAAATTGAGTTTCTGCTTCCTGTCCGCCCCGACGTCGGGTGCATGCGAGATTGTGTCCCGGGGCGCTTTGGAAGCGACGTATCAGTCATAACAATTGCACAATTAGTGAGCTTTAGCAGCGCCTCCTATCAAAAACGGACGCGCTGTCTAAACCCGGCTTAGTTTGATGTTGATTGTTCCTGGAATAATAAAGTTTATGTGTTCGCCGAGTTGTAGATGAGATTTGTCTTCGCTGTGTTGTAACTATCCAGGGCTGCGAATTTGACTTTTGAGTACAATCTAGGAAATAACACTTTCAGTTAGTTTTTTGGAAGGCCAATTTTCTCCGCATTCACTGAATAATAATAATAATAATAATAATAATAATAATAATAATAATAATAATAATAATATAATATAATATAATTATAATAATAATAAAAATAAAATTAAATTAGCCAAAAATCTAGGATGGCAAGCAAAAGTATAAAGGCAGAAAACTGAACCAAACTTAGTCATAAAGTGGCGTTTGAAAAGTAGCGTTCGACACACTTGTCAAACGCTCTTGGAGGGAGTGTCTTTAAAGGTATTGGCAGTGAGCTATATTCACGTATTGCATTAAAAGAATAAGAGCGCTGGATCGAGATGTCCGAAAAGAAGGTATGTTTAATTTATCTATATTTCTTAATTGCACACTGAGGATATATTATCTAGGTGTCAGTTTCTCATAGCTAGGGTGACATGCCACCATGTCAGAGGTGATAACTGAGTGTGTGATTTTTACGACGCGACGTCTATTCTATACACACAGTCTATCTTTGACCAATGAAGTTCTGAAGATACACGATGGATACACGACCTTCGAAGATGGAAAATAAACCTACAGTTTTTTTCTAATTCGTTGGACCCTGATCCGACTTATAACATCTAAACATGGAAAGAAAACCACTAATCCATATTTAACGATTAAGAAAACTAGAGATTCACACAGTTTTTTTTTAGTTCTGAAATTTAATACCGTAAAAGATTTGATACAGTAATTTTAAAGGTACAAATTTTTTTTAAGCAGCAGATTAATTTTTTTTTGTAACGAAGATCTTGATCTATAGTTAAACCAAGTATTTTAATATCATCTATAAAAAGAGTCATGTTATCTATATATGTATTTAATTTCATTTGTAATCCAGGTTTATCTTTCCGTTTACTAAATACAACTGCAGAACACTTACTAGCATTCAGGGACCAGTTATGATCAAAAGCGTATTTAACAATCCTTTTTAAATCCAAATTTAAACGCACATCAGTTTCATCAACTTTCTTTGGATACGTCAGCGTAACTGTGCAAATTTGAATAGTAAGAGTACTTATGCATGTGAAAGATATAAATTAGAAAAAGTAATTGCTCTAGAATTCTCCCTTGGGGCACTCCAGAGGAAATTTTGACAAAACCGGAAGTATTATTATTATAAACAACACACTGTTTTAAATTATTAAGAAAAGACGTAAGAAATGCAAGTGATATATTATCAAACCCGATATATGACAGTTTTGAAAAGAGCACCATGTGGTCGATGGCTTTTGCAAAGTCTAGACAAGGACAACATATTGCGCGTTATCTTTGTCTCTAATTATGTTATTAACTAAGTTTAATAATGCTGCTGTTGTACTATAACCAGAAAGAAAGCCCGATTGAGTCGATGTAAGTATTTTGTTTACTTAAAGGTAAGTGTAAATTTGGTTATACACAACCTTCTCCAAAATTTTTTTACATTGTCGATAGTGTACTTATAGGTCTTAAGTCACTAACATACTGTAGATTTATTGCTAGTTTTAAGCAATAATTTAATAAATGCCATTTTCCACATATCCTGAAAAAACCTCTCTCAAGGCAACAACATATATATTTGTTAAATGAGGAGAATTTATTGAACTACATAGTTTCGGCATTTTGGCTTTAATTTTATCATAACCCGTAGCATTAGATTTTAAAGAATCAATAATTTGCTAAACTTCGATTAATTTCTTGGTTTATTTTCAGTTCACAGATGCCGAAAGACCTCTATTGAAAATTAATGTTGACGATTACAGAATGAGCAAAACTTGTAGCCTCACTAGGAATTAACAATTAAAAAATAAAAAAATTAATACCCTTCTTCTGATTAGTTCTTATAGGATATGTAGTCTGGCAATAATCGATGTGTGAAGTGTTTGTTATCTATAAAAAACGAAAAAAAATTGTATCATGCTACTTATTAAAAACAAACAGGTACTGATACACATTGAATTATACTGCTACTAATTGAATTCACAACTTTCAAACACTAGTCACTACATTCACTTAATAGCACTTAAAATTTCTTTTGAATGCTCAGTGTTCTGTATAAGAGCAGTAGGTCTGCAGATAGATGGCAGTCAAATCACCAAGAACTTTCCTACCACAGTATACATACATTAAAATAGACAAAAAGCGGCACTGAAAACAATGGATGACCTACATGAAACAAAAATAACCTACAGCAGAACTAATTTATACACAGACTTAATGGTATGCTGGGGAGTGTGGGGAGCAAGTGAAACCCAAAATGTTAAACGGAAAAGAACAGCTGGATAAAAAGGCGGAAGTCCCAAGTTCAAGCCAACAACCAACAAGGGTCAAACTTGTTACAAATATGTGGGTGGGAAATTTGAAAGATTTAACAGGTAGGTATAGATTTTAGAAAGATTTCGGGTATTGCAAAAGTTGTTATGTTTATTAGCGTGTACCATTTGTATAAACAACCCTATTTTTACACACATTTCTTCACAGAGACGAGTGGATGATACCGTATTGCCACTAGATGGCATGGTCTCATCCACACTGTAATTCTCGCCTATTTTCAATCTTAACCTTATATTTATTTTAATGTTTTATAATGAAAGTTCTTTTCAGTTCTCTTCATTAGCAATATCTTTTTTATGTTTCTTCATTCTCTGGACATCAAGATACGTAGACGTCTGGCCAGTGTAAAGAGCATCCCAATTAGTTAATTAAATAAACTGTACTACTGGACTTGGATCTACCAAAATTTTGTTTATAAATTACTTTTTCAAGTATGTAAATTAATTTTATTGAAAACAAGTGACATTCCAGTTGGACCTTATTATCTCCACACATATCATTCTCTGGAGGTTGTTTGAAATCAACAAAATTGCATCAAAATTAACTACCTAATATACATTCCAGAGGCAATCGGAAGTCATTAAACATCTATGCAAAATCAACTGAGCCCTTCACTTAATGGGAGTTACTGAAATTGTAAGCAGAATTAAGTACAAATATATATATATTAGTGGCGATGGAAGTCAGTTGGTGAGTTTGGGTAACAGATTATATGTCTGAAAGACAAGAAAGCTTTGCCTATACCGAAAGCATATAATTTTGAGGTAATGTTATTATTGTTAGTGTATCTTTTATATTCCTTCATTAATTATCTTGCTTTGGTATACTTATTTAATAATGGAATTAGGTTTATTCTGTACAGATTTTTTTGAATCAGAATTCAAGCGGACATAAAACTTATTGTCGCCAGAGGTTTCTGAATTTATATCAGTTAACAGACTTCATTATAAGTATTAATGGGTTATTTTATTAATGTGATAGTTTTAATACTGTCTATGCAGTCACTGTTGCTAAGCAATTATTTCTAATATGACTTTAGCTCTAAGAAACCATTTGCCTGATCATGTTGTATAACAATCATAAGCTCAGTGGAGGACTATAATTTGGGGATTTTTCATATTGTAACAGAGTGGTATTTCCTGCAATAACACTTGCGGAGGCTGCTCGGGGTCGTCATTAAAAGTAGAGAACAACAGCAACGAAAAAAGGAGAGCACAACGAATTTGTTTCAGGCTCCATACGGCACCAAATTGAAAATGCCCAGATAGATTTAAAAAATCTAAGTTTAATCCGAAATGCGAAACAAATTTATTATTCCTAGCATCCTAGCTTAGAATGAAAACAACAATGGTATTTTACAAGGAAAATATCAATGTAGAACCCGTAGCTCAATGAATCAATTGAATCAATCCACGTCAAGAATAATATTTGAAAATGGAATATAAAACTGTAATTAACAGCCTGAAATTTCACTAATATTACAAAGCGAAAGAAGTAATAAAAAACGAACTTTTGGTGGTGTGCAGTTTTATGAGCTTCAAACATTGTGCGGGATATCCGACAGTGTCGTGCTCGTTTCCTAGACGAACGAATCAAATCTGATACATTGATTGATTATGATCTGGAAAAAACTCAGTTGCCGATTTGGAATCACTAATAACTGATTACCAACTATACAATATAACCACCTCGTGTGCTAACACGGCGACAAATCGAATTAATCTCCCTAGCTGTTCCAATATCAACAAGTAAGATAGGAGCAATGCAATGTACTCGTACTTGAGAGAGATGCACAATGACAAAAGAACAGGTTTTCAACAGATTAGCCAAATCTGCGATGACAATGATTTTCAGGATTGTACTGTAGATGACGTATTATGTATAAATAAAACGCAATTTTGGTATTTGATACTTGCTACTTAAATTTGGAACGTTACAATCATACAACAATCATTAACATCAGAGATAGATTCCTAAACCAACCATCCTCCACGTTGAATCTCTGCACTTCTAGCTTACATATATTGTTAAATTTCGATCAGTTACTGATGAACATCATGATTTTGAAAAAGTATTCTAATGTTGTTTTTGTTAGATATATCTGAATAGTAGAGTATAATGTAGATTTGTAGATGGAGATTAGCTCTTTTGGGTTTGAAGGCATCGTCAAAAATAGATGATCATATCAGAAAATATAAAAACAGTAGCAGTTGTCTCTTGCTAATAAAAGGTGTTAATTTACTATGGGGAATTAAAACGTTTAGTTTAGTTAATACGATACGTGTTTTATTGTATCCCTAAACAATGCAGTCGCCTATATTAGAAATAGTAATAATACTGAATTCTCTAAATTCAAAATTATAATTTCTAGCAATGGATCGAATACTGTAAGTATATAAAAGCCCCAAATCTCGGCTAATAAATGAAAGTGAATTTTAAACCTTTATAGCCAGACTGCACACCCTAATAAAAAATAAAGTAAAAAAGTCAATATTGAATTATTAGTACCGTTCTTTCAATATTCAAGAAAAAAGAGGAACGAAAGCAGCGCCTACTGGGTAAATATAACAGCGGAGAATTACATTAAGTATAAGGAACCAAGTATTATGGATGAGAATTGCTCAAGGAGACACAAAGGGCATTAAAGAGTACGTAACAAAACACGCCAAAACAATGTATACTTAGTTTATTAAAAGGACAACTTTAAGTTAATTTGATGCAGTGAAATTGCTGACAATTTTTTGAGTAGTGAGCGTTGAGAACCAAAAAAATTCGGAACTGTTAAATATCATGTCAGTTTAAGGTTAGGTTTACAAATTTCCACATGTCAAGCGAATCAAATTAAAGATTGACACGCAAACATTGCCTGTGCGCTAAATTTAGAATGCAGTGTTTGCAAAGTTGGGGAACACATTTCAAGTAGACAATTTTTGAAAAAAAAAATTTTCCCTGTACTCTCCAAGATCCAATTTCTTTACGATTGGATAAATGGTCAAGAAGTTGGAAGGTTAGTACCTATGTATAGAGACATAATGTACTTCTACTGCTTTGCCCATATTTATCATCTACGCGTTATACCGGAGTTGGTTGAACAAAAGCAACGTAAGCTCTGTTAAAAAAAAGAAAAAAATCTACCAAGGGATTCTTGTCTTAATGGAGAACCGAAAAGCCAAGTTAATAGAAGTAACTGCCAAACGTAATTGTTCAAAACAAAACATATGTGCAGATACGTGGGAGGTATTTCGAAAAGTTTGCAATTTTTACTGTTCATATACTTTTTTTGTTTCTGATAAATAAGTTATGTTTTAGTACAATATATTTATAATGTAAACTAAGAATAAAATAAAATTCCATATATTTCGGAAGCGTTTTTTTTGTGTCCGCTTAGTAAAGGCGACCCACATTACTAATAAAAATTTAAAAACAAACAAAATACAAATTGGTTGTCAAAAGTACATTAGATTATAACTAACCTGATTATGTACTTACTAAAACCACATTCTATTTTGCTCCGACCTAATACAGCCGACAGACATAATATGTAATTTACAAATTATTATATACCGCAACTTGTATACGAACGTGGGTGGTTTCCGATTAGCCCAAATATATTATGTGTTCCATTTCTCTCTCATGCCCGATTCGGCAGTGTTATTCGGTCAGTCATTGCTACGTAATAGGTCACCAATTAACGGTGTAACGATACACAAATATATATTTTTTACCTTCTGTAGCACGACAAACTAAATGAAACATTGTCAATATGAAGATGTCATATGTGAATCCTTGCACTAATTATTATTCTTCTAATTAGATTAGCAGTTATGAATACTTCTTAATTTATTCCGCTACCTTATCGACCATGAAATCAACCAAGATCCGTTAACTGCAGACGGAGCATGCAGAAATCACGAAATTTTTATTCTTACACGAAATGAGAAATATTTTTAATTTCCTAAGAATTATTAATCACATCTTAATGAACTTTCTGTGTTGCTCATCGACAGAAGTGTATTATTTTTTCGCAAATTTCGTCTTGTTGTGATTTGCTTAATATGAGAACACCATTAGTATATATGCATTAGTATATTATACAATAAAAGTCATAATTAATTTAAATTCTTCGCTGCGTACTTATATTGGATTACGATTCTCTGGAAAATTAAAGTAGTATTACTCGCAGGTATCATGGCTTCATGCCATTCGATACCGAAACAAACACGGAACACATCCTTTAACGGTGGTTTTAGCATTGGACTCCAACCGTATTTACCCTACAACGCGGCCTCGCTTCGAGATTGTCCTAAAGAAACCCTACACAAAGAGAAGGGCAAAATGCAAACACGGAACAGTTGCAAATTCTGTAATAAATATGTTGTCTGCGGGGCAAACGTATGAGCTACATTGTTAACTTATAATAACGAATCATGTTTTATGTGTTTACATTTTGGATTTGGCCAGGAAGGGTCAGGACGAGCAGGCCATGAAAGTAATATTCGTTATGGATTATTCAGTTCGGTTTGCACGGCCTTTATGTTGCCTCACAGAGATTGATATGTTTACTCTGTGCCTATTTCTTTATTGCCTGCAAATAAAGTTATCCGTGGTAAAAAATTTAAGGCAGATGGTCGGTCAGTTCTAATTTTTAAACAGAGTTGCATTCTGATGGGTTTTAATAAGGACAGCGGGAATAAAGTGATTGCCATTTCATTTGTGTTAAGGTGGTACAAGTGAATGTGGTACCCAACACAATATAAAGTGCTAAAAACAAGTAAACCTTAAATTATCTCTGAACATATTAATTCGCAAAAGCTAGTTACATTAGTTAGTAACTTTGATTAAAAACCCCTCCCGTTAATGCACGTTGTATTTACGCTATTATACAGACTTAAAACGGCATCAGAATAGAGTTAATTTAGAGAGAACCCCCTTAATTTGCAACAGGTGAAGGCACGAGTCTCCAACTGTAATTACGTGGTTTGTAAGATTTAGCGCAAAAGATGTATGTGTGAAAACATATCCAATAATTTCTTTAACAAAAATGGCACGTTAATAATAAATAGTGCAAGGCAACGTACCAAATTCTCATTTAATTAATAACTAGGCAATCAAAAAAACATTGCTTGTATTACATCTCTAAAATTACAACTATCATTCGTGCTAAATTAATTAGGTAATGAAAACAAGTGAGAGAAAATCGGAAAACCTTACATCGTTTATCGATTTAAATAAACAAAAAAAATATATGCGTCTTCCAATAGCCTTCTTCAAATACTATATATTTTGCTAGAACTCTTAAAAGAGTATATTCATAAAACGTTTCTCTCGTTCATTATATATTAATCGAAACGGTGTGCATTGCGCAATCAGTACAAAACACCAGTCACATTTGCAAAAAAAAGTAGTAGCTATTATCCCCTTAAAGGAGCTGTACAGGATGTCCCATTTTCGATGTATATGTGGGGTATCTCGGTAACTATCAACACTAGAACGTTGCGGTTTTGCCATTTTTTGTTCTGAGTTGAGCTGTATCATCGCTATTTTTATATCGTCTTTTCTTTTAAAGCTATAGCCAACTTTAAAAAAATGTAACATTTCTTCAGTTCTCAATATCTCGATTGGCTATGTAGATACAAAAAACCGTTGAGACATTTTTATAGATATTTTGATTATGATTTCAGTGGAGTACTCAAAATTTTTTTAGGGGGTCACATTTTAGAGATATAACACAAACTTACATTTTTAAAGTGGAAACCAAGGTTGGCTTTGCTATAGTTGAATAGACCTATTTTTTTTAATTAAGAAAATGTATACATTGTTGGGTTTAATTTTACTAATCTTGGTAATTTTCCAATTTCTGTAATTACTTAATGAGATTTATTGCTTTTTTACATCGAGTAAGTAGATAAATTTCGTTGAGTAAAAAACAAAAAAGGGATTTCACTTATACTTTACTGATTAAGCGTTCCTAAAAAAAGATAATACTAGTTAAACAATTTCTTGGATTTCCCGCACATATTTGCAAAAATCACAAGTTAAAACACAAATACATATCTTTTTTATAAAACCCAGAAGAAAAACTCACATACACATGATTTCGTTAAAAAACACCATTACTTATCAATATAAAGGTAGTGTTATAAAGTTATGATGTGGATGTGGACAAACCAGTGCCTACGGCCTAGGCAACCAGATTGACGTATAATGACGCGTGAAGTTCCGTTGATGAATCGGATTAAAGGTTCTGGAATTAATGTGAAGTTGACAGAAGGCTCCTGGTCAACTGCAAAGCTGAGAAGCCTTCCATATAAAGCGCAACGAATAGCGCGCGAAGTCTGCCTGCTTAAAAAGAAAGTAGTGAAGCAAGCGAGCAAAGCGATCCAAGGGTTATCAAGTATTTTAGAGTGACTATAGCGAAGTGTTGTTGTTTTGAATGATGGTGGTGTACTGAATTACTAGTCTTTGAATTTTCATGTACTTTCAGTATACATATATAAAACTCTGGAAATGTTTTCATAAATTTCAATCGATGTATCCCAGATACAGGTTGGAATCTTGTCCACAGATCCTTTCAAGAGAATTAATGATTCTCAAAATACACCTTTGTGCCATATTATAAACTCTTATCAGTGTATTGTACCAAACGCGTTGATCCTTGCAAACAAGAAGAAGACACTACTATAACACTAGATTTATTTCAGTAGAAGTCTCCAAAAATGTCCGTTACAATGTACATGCGAAACTTAGGCTGAAAATTACCTGAATAGGTAACGAATGATTTTCTGATCGAAAATAACTTTAAGTTTAAGGCACTATTCTGGCACTATTAGTGAAGCTTCTAAGACGATGGCATAAAAGACTTGATTTCTGCACTATATACTGGTTTCGCTACAGTACGTACATGGTTCACGAGTTGATTCATTTCGAATGTCAATTAATTGTAAAACCTACACTAAATCGTCATTTTATTAAAACGTAAATAGCACTACTGATGTCATTTTCTTGTCTCTCTTTTACCTTTGGACGAACTGAAGGACAAAGCCTACACACAACCGTCACAAAGTATGGAATTCTCTATGCGCAATCTTAATTAAAATCAACTCTATAGGGCCTGAGATGTTCAAACGATATTTTTCATTAGTACCGAATACAACCCGATACTGCCAAACGATGTCGATACACTGTAAGTAGCAACGTATTGATGATTTGATATAGCTGCTTGGCGTTAGGAAACTAAAGTTAGTTACTATAGGAAAATAAACACTTATTAATAATTGGAGAATGCACAAAGCTAAATATTTGGAAGAAACGGATTTTACACTGTTCGTACTCAGCTTGTGGTTTTAGAGCGCTAAATAAAATCTCATTTATTTAAATAAATAAGTACGAGATCAAATGCGACATGTTTTAAAATTGTATGAATTCAACAATACATTAATATATGAATATATGGTTTAAACGTGAACAGCGCAGCGGTATAATCTGATCTGCTGCAACTGTTTAGGAGGAAAATCAGGTTTTTTTTTTAAGAAAGTTATCATCTGGCAATGCACCATATTAGGAGTTTCAATCAAACTCTGTTTATTTTGCAGTGGCTTACAAAAAAAACTAGGTATTCTAATTATTTAAATGCTTGATACAGTAGTTATTAACTGGCAGGTTTGCGTTTTATATATCTAACCAATAATAATATAAACATTTTCTTGTTATTTTATTATATATTTGTGTTCAAATCCTTATATTATTGTATGGTACCAGAGTAGAACAAAGGGAAAAGAAAAACCATTTCAAATAATATTTATTCTTTACTTAAAACCGAAAAACACAATAGCATTATAGTATCTGCAACATACATATTTCACATATTTCTCTAACAATAGCACAATATAAATCCTTCTAAGTACATTTCACAGTTACATTATACATGTTTATCACAGCGGTTAAACACATTGATATACATACAACATTTTTGATTATGTATAAATGCCTAAATCTTCTTTACATAAGACCTTCATTAGTTGCGTAGTGGTACCTTCGAACGAAGTATGTTGAATATAACAATGCAACAACGCGTGTTTTGAATATCGTTTAGATTTTGAAATTTGAAACCTTATAAATGAAATATTTCGTATTTGGCCCCGATAGAATAGTATTATCGCAAGCTATTCAAACAAAATTTTAGCAAGCACCAATTTTTTTAAAACGACATATTAAAACGCGTTGCCGCAGCTCTGTTACTCATGGTCCAATATAAGATTCGGTTAAAATTCGATGTACAGTGTCGACGGCTACAGACATACATTGCCGTTGGCAAGCTGTGGATACGACACAAATTGAATACTGATATGAATACAAGCTAACCCTAATAATACGGTATTGTTCCTATAATGCAAGCATACTGTTTCCATTCGCACAACCAGGCTACATTTTGTATTTATAGTTACAGTATTCTTTCACTCGTTTTAAAGCTGGACCGCGTGAGAAGCCCTCGTCTATTATGAGGAGCTTTTCTAATTAACGACGATAAATTATTTTACTCAAAAAACACTTCTGTGCTTCCCAAAAATAAACAGCTGCCTGAGAGAATGAATTTAGACCCAATATCTGTTAGTCCAAGTAAAATTTATAAATAGCTTCTCTTTATTCTTGCGAGCTAAATTTATTTGTCATGCAGCAGTTTGGGAAGCCAATTAATAAATACATCATAAGTCTAACACGTACAATTGCATAAAATGCATAAGTAGAAGCGCATGTATAAGTATTCAGTAGTTAAGATTCTATAAAAAGCACCTAACATTCAAGTGTTTTTAGCATCACATTAAAACAGGTCGCTTATTAAAATCGCTAATGGTAAATCCTAATGGATGCGATGGGTACACTTCATGTTCAACATGAGGCTGAATTTCAATGAGGCTACCCTTATGAATTTGGCAGCCTGTATAACTGGGGCCCTCTAATTGCTCCTGTAGAGGAACAAAAAATGAAATTTACTTATCTCTCCACGGGTAAATTAAAAATTTTAATAATTTCATCTGACATATACTCAAAACAAATCCTTTTATCTTCTTGCAGCAAAACTACAAATATTATTTACTTGAATCGAATATTACTTCTCCGCTTGCGTTGCTCGTGTAACCAGGGCACAGGTGTTTTCAAAACCCAAAGAACTTTTCAAACTCATTCTAAAGCCTCCGTGCTTAACATAAAGACCACAAACTTGGCGCATCTAACAAACACGCGCCGTTTCCTGACCCTGAGCGATGTCGATGATGTGCTTGCGAAAGTTGCGCCCCGTCTTAAATGTCATTCCTTTGTCGCACTTCCATTCACTCGATTTGAATGTCCATTAAGAACCTCTGAAAACATCTGTTTTCCTGCGAAGTTACGACATGCCAGTGATACAAAATTCGAAAGGATTTTTATCGCAAATATAATGAGCAGGTTGTGAAAATGACTGGCTTCGACAGAACTTCAGATGAGCTTCGAAAGATAAAAGGCGAGGAAGATTTATTTTGGATAAAAACAAGCATCGATTTCAGCATCTTGCTTCCGGTAAAGCTGTAAATTCAATCCGTTTAGCTTTTATTCAATGTTCAGTTTTCAGATTAAGCCCCCATTAATTTTGCAAAGCCTCTTTTTCCACAACCTCCTCTAATTTGACAAAATATAACGCCATGAAACCATCTTAGCTCGGCACACTATAAATTCCGTCGCCCGTCCGCCTTAGTTAAAATTAATTTACCACAAGCCCTGTTTATTTTTCCAACCCTTATCCTACGAGAAATTAAAACTAATGAATCACACCGTCAACAGCCTCACTTTTCCGCTCAAATGTTTTGTGCACGCTGCGGCTTGCAAAAGTTATATAACGACTTTGTATAAGCGTAACACCCATTTGTGATAGCTAACAACGAATGTGAAAAGTGTGCGACCACCAAAGATGTTCTTCCACCTGCGATGAAAAAGGTACAAAATCATCAATTAATATGATTTTTATTCAACTAATTTTATAGAGAGTATCCAAAAATATTCTAGTTGTCAAAATATACGAAATTTAATGTTGGGAGATGGCAATGTAACACTAATAAGTTCCTGAAAAAGGAAATTGTAATTCATAAGGGAATGCTTGCTATGTACAGGAGATACATGCCATATTATTTTAGGTAAAATTTTTACAATTGATGATCGCAATATTGAGTATCGTATGGTGTTCAAAAACTAATTTTCTCCAAAAGGTGTTGCTACGGACAGAGTATTATTTTAATATAAGAATGGCAGATGTATTTGACATGCAATATAGCTGGTTGGAAATTGTCCACTCTAGTCACTAGACAAGGAGACCAAAAAGGATGTTTATAGATTTCTATCCAAAGTCGTCAACAAGAGGGGTCCCACTGAACAAGAAAAGGCTTATAATGACCAAAAGTTGCATTATCAGCGTCAGTTAATTTCAATGATGTCGGCAAATGGTTTTCGACTGTGAAAACTGTACGTTGAAATAGAAAGTTATAGCATTAGGTTTGTAGTAAGTTGATATATGCCGCAATTTCATGCTTTAATAATTTTAAATTTCTACTAAACCTCTAGAGGGAACATAAAATATAGTCGATCCAAACAAAATTGTAATACCTAAAATTGGTATTCTAGAATGTAGATGTGAGCTCAGTAATTTTGCTATTTCAGCTGCAACCCTAGAAGTTCAATAGGAATTTTCCTGTTAAGGAGGAAAACAATTTTGTTGGAATATTTTTCTAGCTACGCCAATGGTGATCCCAATTGATCGATCTGTAAATATTAATTGTGAGGTAAACGATGTCTTGGAGCACCCACATTATGTAGATCGTCGAAAAATGCATCCAGCTGCATTTTACTTGAACGTTCATATCTAAAATTGTACAACGCAAATATTCTCCAACATTTAAAATTTGCGATTGCTATTTTAAAACAGCATTCAAGTAGCTAATACTTCCTGAAAACTGTCTACACTCTTTCTATGCTCCATCTTAAAGGTCCATAAAACAGACGTAGAAGTGCTTAATCGGTTACAACATATCTATAGACTGCTTAATGAGCAAATTCTTAAACCTACAATCCAGTTATTTTAACACGGACCGCCGATTGAAAGGCCACCAACAAAGAAAACTTTGGTATGTGGGTAAGCAATATCTTTTATCCAATATAGGATTTTTAGTACCCAGAATTTTTTGCTAGACATTGTTATAACGGCATCCTTTTAAACTCTTTTTTCTTTGCCAAAATGTTATTGAGGTTAAATTTACGTAAGATATGTTTATTGGGATAGCAGGCATATTTTATATCTATACGTGTTGAAAAATTATTGTCAGCTTTACAAATGCACCAGATGGTGTTCAGCAGCATTACATGAAGCAAAAACTTTGATGTATATATGACGCTTTGACCTCGGATTTGAATAGGGCATTGATAACGTAATTGGTCAGCGCGTTTGCCCAGTGTTTAAAAAACCCAGGTTCAAACCCCGGTCAAAGCTGGCAGTACTTTTTCAACAATAAATATACGTAAATTAAAAAGAAACATTCAGGCGGTTAAAATATTTTATTAAGCTTTTTTACGATTTGAACAATGCTGTCCTTAAGATGTGTTTATTAAAGCCTATTAGATTCCGCTATAGTTTGTATACCTATTGATGGTAATAGTATATACGAAACGAGTGTTATGCATTACGATAAGGGCAAGAAGAAGGTGTTTTACACGCTTGTATTCCAAATTTTTTACACCTGAGCAAAAACTGTACGGAGAGGGTTTCTAAAAAATCTGAGTTGGATAAACAGAAATTGCTTTTGATCACTGGAGATGGGACTTGGATAGGTGTACTGGAGCTAATACCATAAAGTATTGGATGGGTCCATCTTATGGAGGAGGTATAATAAACAAAGAACAATATTTGTCAAAACTCCTCAGGGAATGTATTGAAAATCCAAAATTAAAGATGTAGATGTTTCGGAGGAGCAACATTAGATTTAGCAAACTTTTTTGTAGTTTGTAGTATCGACAAATACTGTTCTTTATTTGATACTATAAATTCGTTTTCTTGGGTACCTGCAGGCTCTATCTTAATGTTTGCTTCAAAAGCAGTAGTCCACTACTTATTCAACAATCTTTGTAAGGCGGCTGTAACAGAATATAGTAATATTTAACAAAAAATATGTTAAATAGTCCGTCGTTGTAAAAGACGTGTCTAAAAATCAACAAGAAGAGCACAATAAAATGCAAKCTGGCTTGTTGCAGCAATGGCTTCTAGATTGTAGGGTTTATATCATGGTAATCACTGAACAAAAATAATAAAATAGTAGTCAGTAGAAGAAAGAAGTTATTATAAGATTATTGACGTTATTACTATGCAATAAATTATACCTACACATAGTTTAGGACTTCATATAGTGCAAGGCAATGTCGCTGCTCGCTATTGTACTAAATTATGCAACAATTAAAAAGCAATTAACATACTAAAGTTGACTATTCAAAACTGAAGTGAATTAGTTCACTTTGTTTCACTCAAAATTCAACCATGAGTTACACGTAAATAAATTAGATTTAGTGAATAAGTATTTTAGTGTTAAAAGAAGTAACGTAAAAAAGTAACGAATGGTACGTATTTCATTTCATGGCTCAGCAGATAGCATACAAATTTATCCTTTCGGATTTGACTATACCCTCTTTAATCGTAGCTATAACACTMCCAATGCGGTTGTAACATTATTAATATCATGATTTTTACATTGGGTAGCTTTAAACAACCTTTCAATTAATACGTAATAGCACAAGTAATATATGTAAGTATATCTGCAGGATATGCCTATTAATTTTTTGTATGCATACATGTTCTCAGTACCCATAGCTGCAAATTTTTAATTATCCCTTTGTTGAGGTGACCGACTTCACTAAAGCGAGATAGCTATATCGCCGTCTTGTAATTTCAACAGCAAACATCCCCAGAACAATTAAATTTAATCTCTGTAGGTCTGGCTGGGTGAAAGAACATCTCTGGAGTCTTGAACTTGTAATAATTGCTCCCATTGTGGAATGTAACCTATAACACTATACAGCTATACGGATAGTTTGTTACATTTGGACCTTTCACGTGTATGTGCATAAGATATAAGCCACAAAACAGTATTACGTTCACCCGTGTATCGAACCGTCAAAGAATTGTTGAAAAAAGAAAGCTAGATCGCAACAGGTGTCACGTGAGCGCGTTCGATATCAAGTTCGAACTCAAAAATCCCTCTGTAAACTACAGTACGTAGCAATTTGAAAGCATTTACAACAAACCAATTTCAGGTCAATTCGAAAATTCCATCAAGGGCTAGAGTTCGAATTGGCACCAAACGGGGCCAAGTAACAACCCTGGTTCGTTTCACCTGCACATGATGGAAGCATTAATATTATTTACCTAATAGAAACACATGATTACGACAAAGCTGTACGCCTGCGAACGAACGCCCCACGACCCGCCATAGTTATTCCCACTAATTGAATATTGCGTCCTGTAACGAGGCGGCTTTGACGCGCTCTAGACCCGACAAAACGTGTTGATCCTTTACCAGAAGCAAATTATGGATTCCATCCATTGAAGATTAAGTCTACAATCATGCAGAACTATATCATACAGTCGAGGAATAATGCTAGATCTGGCAGCTATGCGCGTGGGGAATAGTTCTTGCGTAAAGCACAAGCCTAGTAGAAAAGGATATGGACATGTTATTCTGATATGGTAGGGACAGCTCGCCGGACTATATGGATGGAGTTAATAGCTTGTTTTGTACACTGTACAGCTCAATATTTGTATAACTACAATACATAGCTACAGGTTTATCAATAAAACTGCTAAAAATATAATTTCATCTACTCGTCTTGTGTAGCTAATTGACCTCATAAACTCTTTTGCGTTTACAGTTAATTATAGTACTTGTTTTTGTTGTTGCATTGGCTTGGCAGGCAGAATTTTTGGTTTTTGAGAGCAAAGTGCAACAATGATTCTATTGCTATCGTATCAACCAAACTGATACCTTAGCGTAAAAAATACAGTTGACTTACCGCATCGTTATGCCCCACTTTTGTTTCTCGCTCATGACATCTGTATTGCGATTCCAAAGGAGAAGACAAGAAGATATTTATCACTCTGAAACATTTTCACCCCTACTGAACAAATGGAAGTTATCCACTTCGTTTAAATTTACTGTCTGCCGTAAGCAGTCGTTTGTAAGTAATTTTTTTGCGGATAATATGCCCTAGGGGTTTGAGAAATTGGCGAACACTGAGAAGTTATCAGCAAGGCGTTGCGATATTAAAATAAATGATGGATGGAAATGGTAACAACCTCTTGTGTAGAGGAAATTGTCGGTAGTTTCTCATAATATTCAGAAATCTTTGAGCGTGGTGGGCTTAAAGACGAGTCCTCGTCTCCTGTAAACTATTCTAATATACAGTTTAATACTTGAGCGTTTCAGAGACACGTTTATTAAATACTCCGCTTTCCATGATAAAAGAGAAGTTCGTTCATTGGTAACCGGCTCGCCTTCAACAAAAAGGTGATTTAATCGGATGTTTCAAACATGGTTGCACTTCGCGCCCCAATAAATAAACATACAAATCTGCCAAACATTAATTCCGCCGCCGAACCAGCAAAAACCGTCGCTAGATTTACAGTCCCTAAAGATCACGCGACACAAAATATGGAAGCGGCATAAGAACACTGTATCCTACATAGTAATGAGCACCCACTGAAGAAACATACTGAAACAGTTGAGTTCGCGAGGGAAATGTCTGACATCTGAAAAAGTGCATAAAAATGAGTGTTTGACAATACGGCTCACGCTGTTAGGGATGGATTGAGGAGTAGCAGTAATTATTTATAGTATCACATAAACAGTTATTTGTACCAATGAATTTTTATATTCAGACGTTTAAGGCTGGGATCTTGGAGGGAGAGAAAGATATATTCTAGCTAACGATAGAAAGCGAACAACCTATTTCTATAAAACAGCACCAGCTAAAAACTACTGAATATTTGCAAACAAACGAATGCTTGTCTGAAAGATAAAAGATTTAGCTAGAGCCTAAAGTATTTCTTAAACAAATATACTTAATATTTTTGCTAAAATAATTGCTAATTGCAAGGTCTACGTTTCAGATTATTTTTAGAATAAACGAATTTTTGTTATTGCACCACTTAGTTTGCACATAAAAAACAGCTTACGTGAAAATGTAGATCATGGGCTTTCGAATAAGCTTATTTTCAAAAATATGGGTGCAGTAATTATGGAGTGGTCGTGTTTTGTACAATAATTATTGTCCTCTCTCAATCGTTATCTCGGAATGATCTTCCCTCTCTCTCCAGTATCCCAGCTTTTACAGAAATAGCTCATGACTAATAAACAACAGACACAAACATATATGTCTAGCTATTGTCAAAGAGTTACAACTGCGATATCATGTAATATTAGTTGATTTAAGACAAACATATAAACACGATAATTTAATTTAAACAATATTTTAATGTTAATTTTGTTGCATAAGTTCTCTGATACTTAAAAATAAAGGAATTTCCAAGCCATTTGTTTTGATAGCAGCTTAATTCGCCTATGAACATTCTCTGTACCAAATTACAAAACCATATTACCCACAATTGAAGTGTATAGTCAAATCTAAAATTAAACCTTCGCTTTTGGCAACTATCACTACATATTATAGTTACCTATATAAAATACACAGTTCTCAGAAATTATATACAAGACTCATCTGGTCAAAATCGTTTGAGCTATTACTATTAAGGATAGCTTGAAACAAAATCATCTATTCGAATGAATTTTGACAAAGCAATTTATAGTAAGAATTTAGAATGGCAATGCCATCTGTCAGCATTACACTGACATGATGACAAAGCCACCTAGCTGCCAGTTCTATGCCGTGTTGTCTACACTAGACCTACACTACACTGATGAGCTGTAATGACAGCGAAATAGTGCTATCTGCAGTTGGTTAAAGTGTAGACAGCACAGCATAGACATGCATTTTAAAGCAATTTATAGTTCGCTTTTAGTAAACCGGAAAAATTATCTTGCTTTCAGTTTTTAAGTTGTATTGCAGTAGTAGGTAGATTTTCACTAACACAAGGAATTACCTATGCGATGGCTCCATGTTCTAATTACATAACTGCTATTAAGTTTTTTTAAAGAAGATAAATTTGTCCCGTACAAATCAAATTTGTTTAAAATATATAAATACCTATGGTCAGTTCAAGCTTTCTTTTTCCTGCACAATAAATCACTTAATAATAAGGACAACGGAAAACTACACTTAAAAACCTTATAATCTCGGTAACTGTTCATATTGTGTGTATTATAAGAATTTAAAGTTTTTGTTATTATACTTAGAGTATAACTGAACTGGTTAAGTTTATGCACTTAAAATTAGGTTGTTTAAGTATATTGCTACACAAAGAACTTTAGAGAATTTTTTAAGTTGTGCTTAAGTTTAAATTCCATAAAAGTTTAAACCAACGTACTCAAAAAATTGAGATTTTATCCTTTTAATTTTGCTTGTTTTGATGGTTACATAATATATAGACTACAATTTTTTAGGAACCAATGGTTCAACATAACTGCGGTGCAGTTTTTTTATACGCCTTATAACACCATAAGTAAAGGTATGAAATATACTGATACTTCAGTAATTATTTAGCAACCCTACCTACTGCTTCAATAGTTCTTAAAATAACCCAGAAAATCTTGTCATAGAATATTAGGTAAATATTTTACTGTCACGGCGCGGCGTTACATTACAATAATTGCTTTTGAATATTCTAGGCGTTGCTACAGCTTTGCGTAGTAAACAGTAGTTTGCCGCTTTAATAAGTAGGTACCATGACACCGCTTTAGAGTTAAATTGCGTAACCTGGCAACACTAATCAGTGTATTTTGACGTCACATACATTTACAAGTCTGTGACGTATCCCCATTACCAGATTTTAATAAAATTTATTTCAGAAGAAAGTTTTTTCTGGTGTTCTAGCAGCGCACATAATTTATCATATCTATACGTCACAAAATTTTTAGCTGTATTAAAAGTGCAAATCTCTACTAAGGCGCAAATAACTGTTCAATGTTCTCCTAGAAAACTAAAAAACTGACAATCTTAAACATTAAATATTGTATACGGCATCAAAGACGATGTACTTCTGTGTACGTCAATTCACCCTGCAGTGTATTTAACACGTCTCCCCTTTTGTAAATGGTTTCCATAGACTTTCATAGTTTTAATTTCCAGTTGAGGAATTAGCCGAACCTTATGAATAGTAAATAATTAATCTGAACAGATGTCTCCCACTTCCCAAGCGAACCAACCACTTTTAACAATCTATATCTTACTCAATAATAAGTCCTTGGTACATCCCATAATTCAAAATAGTCAGGCGGCTGGTGCTATTTATACCTAGCCGGCCCGAGCCACTCGCAGCCCAACATCTGACAGCTGGCGAGAGCTATCACCAGCACCACAACGGAGCCCAACACTGTGTACACTATATAGAGGTGCACAATGGAGAAGACGTAGAGGGTACGGTGGCACCATCTGTTGGGCTCGAACAGGGTCGGAGTGTAGTCTGGCCATTTGATTCTGAGGATCCAGTAGTTGCCAAACGCGAACCAGGCCATTAGGAAGGCTGTAAGGGCAAACGAGGTGGCCTTGGAACCGTAGGAGCTCGCGTTTGACGAACTCAAGTCCATACGACGTGTGTGCAGCTGGTTCCAAAGAACCCAGGCCATTTTGACGGAACCGACGCTGCCGCCGACCACCATGTAAACGGGGAGGTAGGGTTCTCTGGGGCAATCGCGGATGAACTGGATACCTGGAAAAGAGAAAACAATTGTACAGACCTACATCCGCTGTATGCGAGAACGATTTGATAAACAATAAACGATGGCGATGCAAGGTCAAGTGCAAGCACAAGCATCAGTACAGTTCAATGACAGTTTTAGAACAATTATTGTGAATGTCGGCTTCTACAGCATTAGCGAAACTGCTAATGGCATTGACATGCAAATTAGTTATCAATAGTTATCAATAAGTTACCACCAGATGGATACTAGTTGTTCAGTATTGCTTATCAGTTTTTTTGTGACACCCTAGACGAAGGGTAGCAATAAACTCTTGTTTGCCTGTGCATCTGCCTGCAGTTTCAAAAAGCAGCCCTCTTGGTGGGTAACATCGTCATCAACTGACCAGAGGCAAAGAACTGAATTTTAATCAGTGTGCTTTGTATTCATGTTTATTATGTATATTTGTATAAATTGTGTCAAATTATAGTGTTTTTTCAAAATCACTACGTGCTTTAATTTAAAGATTTTGGTTCCGGATTTATGTCGCATCATGTTGACGCCTCAAGAGTACTCAGTAGTCGAAAAAACGGATCACCCAAAATATGGTCCTTCGGCCCGTATCCAGTAGTGGTATCGTACGCGTGATGGTAAAAAACAAAACAAAAACTCGATTTCATCATCAGTGGCAATGACAATAAATTGTTCAAGTGCAAAAATGTTCCTCCAGTTGCTCTGTAAGCGATCGCATCAGGTAGAGAGGACCGCCAACAGCCATAAACCACCCCGACCTAGTAGTGCACCGTATTAAGTTATACGAATTTATACAGGAGCGAGGAATCGTGAAAGAAAAGCTTTCTAGATTAAGAACCTACCTAAATAACTTCTCAACGAACCCAAATAGAGATTTTACCAATTTAAAGCGGAGATTTAACAAAATCGAGGATCTGATTTTGATAAAATTGAATAGCACATAACACAAAATATATTTGAGCAAAATGAAGCGTTAAATGATGAGTAATGAGACAAGTTTGAAACAGATTTCTTTACCTTAACATCGCAAGCTGAGAAATTAATGTTAAACCACAACACAAGTTATTTTACATCATAATCATCAAGTGTAGATATTTCATCACAAGTTCAGCTTCCGGCCATCAATTTGCCCACATTTGATGGATCTTACGACCAATGGCACAGTCTCTATAATACGTTCAATTCAATTATCGACGATCAATCATTAGCACCAATTCAGAACTTTCACTATCTCAGGTGATCGCTAAAAGGTGATGGCATAGAGGTAATTCATTCTCTGGAAACAACGGTTACTAGTTTACCTAACTGCATGGACCGCTTTGAAAATAAAGCATTAATAACTCACAATCATGTAAGGGCACTGTTTGAACTGCAACAATTTAATAAAGAGATCGCGTTGTATCTGATGCTATCCAAAGGCATATAAGAGCCCTTAAATTACTAGGACATCCAACGGAAGCATGCGATGTGTTATTATTGTGTCTGTTATCACGCAAATTAGATGCAGTTACCCGTCGTGATTAGTAATCCAAATTGTCAAGAAACTCCGAAAATCCTACGTTTGGAGAGTTTTGCACATTCATCCAATTAAAATGCCAAATATTGACATCTGTTTTTAGCAAAATACCACATCCATCTGATTATCACCATTAAACTATCAGCACAAGTTTACACCAAATGTACTTGTTGCACAAGCTGTAAATTGCTTAGTGTGCAAAATAGGTCCTCATAAACTTTATGCGTGTGAGATTTTCATGAATATGTCTCCACAGGACAGAGTAGAACAATCAACACAATTAAATTTATACAAAAATTGCTTAAGTAAACACAACAATGTGTTAAAGGGTTGTATAAAAATGTCACAAGAGGCATAATACTCTACTTCATATGGAAAAATCACATCTACAACCACATCCAACACAAAAGTTGCACCAGATACGGACACCAATCAAACGAACAATGCATCAGATAGTGGATCATTACATTCATTTCCCGGAATGCATTTACCCTTCACCACAATTCTACTAGCAACGGATGTTGTCGGGGTCTTTCATTATAAATCGCAACGCTTTTGTGGAGTATTACTTGATTTGGGCTCGCAAGCAAATTTAATCATTGCGAATTTTGAACCTTACTTTTGTATACAACAAGGAATATAAGAGGTGAGTGAAAAAAAATGTGGATATTACTGAAATAGTTTTGAGATTATTCGGTTATCCTGTTCGGTCCAAAAGTTAAAGGGACTATTCTGCAAATTGTCGCTCTCCAGTCACCCTATATATAGAAATATTGAAATTTGTAAGGTAAACGAATATGCATTTTTTCGGCAAGTTGTGTATACCTTTTACTACTTATTTTGTAGTAACTTTTAAATCATTTTCTTTCACTTTAAAGCTCAATTTGATGTTCGAAGTTAAAACGTTCGTAGAAAAGTAATTTATCACGTAGTTATCTCAAGGTTATTTTAAGAAGAATACCTGTTCCGATGTTTGTGATGCTCATACATAATTATCTTAAGCCGTTAAGTGTAAGTTATGTCCTTCCATATGAACACCCCAGGGACATCGGCCTCTCCCGTATCAGGACCGAGGCCACGGCGCGCTCTGTAGATGTGCGACTTAGAGCGAAAGCTGAGTAGACATTTATTCCGATAAGGAAAAGTAATAAATAGCACTTAAGGCTGTTAGAGTTAGTTCGGTCGTAGTTTCATAGCTTGGTATAACGATACTTGTATTCACATATTAACCGTTTGTATTTTGGATAAAATAAATTGTTTTTAAAAACTTATTGGCAATAACCAATAACATTACTGGCGCAGTCAGTAGGATAACGGGAGATATCGCCGCAGTATACGGAATCGTCGGTTTTTACCGTTTACCCGTTTATCTTACGCGAACCAAGAAAAACAACGAACTCCGTCTAGAAGATCTCCCAGGTGCCACCGCTGAATACGGACCACCAGGCTTTAGACGTTAAACCAGGTCATCGGGACCATCCAACGCTGAGAGCATCGGAAAAAAACCTTCGTCTAGAAGATCCCCCAGGTGCCACCGCTGAATACGGACCACCAGACTTCAGACGCAAACCAGGTCATAGGGACCATCCAACGCCAAGAGCATCGGAATTAGTACCACAGATGAAGAATATAATAATAATCCTGTGAGTACCTTACATTTATTTCCTTTATATATTTCAATATAATTGTATGTCTGTCGAGGACATTACTGTCCTACTGAATCAAATTTTAAAAATCGACGGTCAAAAATTGTTCAGAATCAATAGATTCAAATACTACAATGGCTAATAGAGAAGTGAACGTCACTCTTTTAAAATTAGATCTAGATAGCATTAATGTTTACGATGGGAGCGCCCACACGTTAAACATATTTTTAAACTCGAGTGAACGACTTTTCAGAAAATACGCGAACAGGGACAACCCTG
>QCXZ01000137.1:60868373-61153630 GCA_025024175.1 Rhyzopertha dominica
ATGTTTACGATGGGAGCGCCCACACGTTAAACATATTTTTAAACTCGAGTGAACGACTTTTCAGAAAATACGCGAACAGGGACAACCCTGCCGATCCAATTAATGACACACTTTTTAATGCCGTATTAGGTAAATTAAGAGACCGAGCGTTATTATTGGTTGGTAATCGCACCGAAATTGAAACATGGGAAGTGTTAAAACGCACATTAATTAGTACATTCGCGGACCAACGAAGTGTTGAGTGTCTTATTCAAGATTTATTAGGTTTGAAACCATTCAAAAACGAAACAACGTTTAACTTTGGTCAGAGATGTCAAGACACACGCGAGCTAATTAGAGCAAAAGTGAATTTGTCACCATTTAGCGCACCGGAAAAAATCAATAATGAATAAAACATATGAAAATCTCGCTTTAAAAACTTTCATTAGACACATTCCGAGTCAGATACAGATGATGGTAAGAATGAAGGATCCAAAATCAATTGAAGACGCATTAGCTATTGTTATAGAAGAAGAAAATTTCAAATATTCTCAGAAAATCTCAAACTCGCTTAATGTTGCTCAAAGATCGAATCCGATACGAAAGGTTACCCCAGGTAATTATTTATTCAGACCACCATTAAACCAATGCCCGCAACAATACAGTCAAGCACAAAGTTTTTCTCAAATTATCATGCACAGCCGTCTACTTCACAGCCCGTTCCGTTTCCCCGGAACCCGATTAATATCCAGCCGGTCCTATAAACCGCAAAAATTCTTCACAAATGCCCAAGTGTTTGGCAAACCAAGCCAACTCAAAACCCCAAATAATATCAAAGCGTAAGAGCCAATCCCAATCAGTACAGACCGACACCAATGAGTGTATCTTCGATTAAATCAACAAAACGAAATTTCTCTCACTTTCCAAGACAACAAAATTATTTCACGCCAACTGCTAGGCCTAATTGGGTAGCAGAGGAATTTAAATCATGCAGATCAGGAGATTGATGAACCCCAAGACGAACAAGTCGAATTATTCGAAACAAATGACAGACGAAACCATCCGACGAAGACCCACAAAACTTTGTACCTGAAGATGATCAATCAAATTTTTATCTGACCGACCAAGACGGGACAACAAAACTTAGAATTCAATAGCTTTAATATAAAAAATTTGCCCCATATTTATATGCCAGACCTAAATGCTAAATTTCTAGTCGACACAGGTTCTACACGTAGCTTCATGTCACCAAATTTAGCGCAAAAATTATTTTCACAATTCATTGCGAACGAATATTTCTCTGTTTCAACCTCGCATGGTACAACTTACCATAGATTCCGTCGTTAATCTGCCCAAAATTGCAAAATTTCCCCTCAAGTAAAAATTTCAAATTTTTATCTTTTTAATTTCTCGCCTAAATATGATGGAACTAATAGGTTTTGACTTATTAAGGCCAAGTTCATGCCCAGATAGATTGTGAACACAAATTACTAAATTACCTAAAATAAGTCTATAAAATTACTTTTGGAAAACGAAAATTCTGACCAAACGAAGCCGCTAAAGAACGTTAATTTCATTATTTACCTATGGTATAAACTTTGGCACCACGATCAGAACAGGTCATCAAAATTCCGGTTCAATGCCCAACTAAAGAAGGAATACTTCCTTACACAAAAATTGGTAAAAATGTAGAAATACCACAATGTCTTGTTACCGTCAAAAATAATTTCGCTATTGTTACAATATTAAATAAAAGCGAAGAACAATTAACGCTAAACATTGAAACACCTTTTATTTTGGAACCATACATTGAAACTGAGCAAACAGAACAAAATTTTATCGAAAAAAACTTTTATGACGACCACGATTTAATTGATAAATTTATGAAACAGAAATTTAAAAAATTTGCGACTATCGCACCTAAATCAAGAGGAATACGAGGCTATTCGTAAACTTTGTTATGAATTTAGAGACATCCTATATTGTGATCAGTTGCCACTCTCATTTACGAATCAGATTAAACATTCAATTAAATTAAAAGACGATACCCCGATATCCACAAAATCGTATCGCTTTCCAGAAATTCATAAAGGCGAAATACAAGACCAAATCGATAAAATACTAAAACAAAGAATTATACAACCATCAAATTCTCCGTGGAATTCTCCAGTTTGGATAGTACCGAAGAAGAAAGATGCATCCGGGAAACAAAAATGGCGCGTAGTCATTGATTACAGAAAGCTAAACGAAAGAACAATTAAGACAAATATCCAATACCAAATATTACTGAAATTTTAGACAAACTAGGAAACTGTAATTATTTCACGACACTTGATCTCACATCCGGTTTTCATCAAATAGAGGTAGATCCCCAAGATGTCCCGAAAACTTCTTTTTCTGTTAACAACGCAAAATACGAATTTTTGAGAATGCCATTTGGCCTTAGAAATGCGCCTGCGACATTTCAGCGCGTCATGGACAACATCTTGAGAGGAATACAAAATGAAAAATGCCTTGTATACTTGGACGATATCATAGTATTTTCCACGTCATTACAGGAACACATTCAAAGGTTAAGAGACGTATTTACTCGTTTAAGAAAAGCAAATCTAAAAATTCAACTTGACAAATCCGAATTTTTGTGTCACTCTGTTCCATACTTAGGTCATATTATTGGTAAAGATGGTGTACGTCCGAACCCAGATAAAATCGAAATCATAAAAAAATTTCCTGTGCCAAAAACATCTCGTGATATAAAATCATTCCTAGGCCTTCTCGGGTATTATCGCCGCTTTATTAAAAATTTTGCAAAGGTAACCAAACCACTTACAAGTTGTCTTAAAAAGGATGCAAAGATAGAACACACTCCGGAATTTCTAAATTGCTTTGAAACCTGTAAAAAATTATTATGTAACGATCCAATTCTCCAATATCCAAATTTCAGCAAAGAATTTATATTAACTACTGACGCCTCTAATTACGCTATTGGAGCAGTATTGTCTCAAGGTTCACCCCCTCAGGATAGACCTATTGCTTATGCTTCTCGAACGCTAAATCAGTCAGAAACTCGTTATTCTACTATTGAAAAGGAATTACTGGCCATAGTATGGGCAGTAAAACATTTCAGGCCTTATTTATTTGGTAGGCACTTCAAAATTTACACCGATCACAGACCGCTTGTGTGGCTATTTTCGTTAAAGGAGCCAAATTCTAAATTAGTCAGGTGGAGACTTAGGTTGGAAGAATATGATTATGAAATCATTTATAAAAAAGGAAAGCTAAACGCTAATGCTGATGCGTTAAGCAGAATAACAGTTCCTGAAGATCTAAATTACAACGACTTTCTGAAATCCACAAAATTTGATAGTTGCCCGTGTTATACAGAGGTAAACAAGGATATTCTTTCACTACCGTGTGATTATGCCTTAGCCCATTGCGTATCGAAAGACTTTTTCATGAATGCTGGCTTAGCTCTAAGAATCAAAAATAAATTTGGAGGAATAGACGAACTCATTTCACAAAACAAAAATCTCGGAGAAGTAGCATCACTGAAACTTGAAAACCGAAATTTGTATTATCTGATAACTAAAAATAAGTATTTCGACAAACCTTTGTATTCAGACTTATTTAAAGCATTGGTCGATTTAAAACGATCCCTGAAAAACGATAAGATTACGAAATTAGCATACCGAAACTAGGATGTGGCTTAGATAAACTTAGCTGGTCAAAAGTAAGATCAATTTTAAATCACATATTTTCAAATTCAGGCATTAAAATCCTAGTATGTAATTATACCGATAAAACAGTAACAGATGCAAAATTGAACGCATTAGAAACAGATTCAGTKATTAATCAGCCAGGAGACATAAACTCAGACAMTTCAAAAMTTATGAGCGATAATGAAMTGGACGAAATTTTAAGTGAAATTTTAATTGATGGTGAAAATTGATCCCAACATAAAAGMTGAAGAAAMTTTGGAATCCCCAGTAAGAAAAAACCCAAGCAATCAATCTAGGAGAATCAATATAATTTCGAACATACAAATCCGACCGCCCATTAAAAGTCACACTGTGCATTCCTCGAACAATTTTACATATCGCGACCCAATACCAATATTAGACGAAATTGTTAACAATAAACCATATCAACTACGCATAAGTCACAACCCTCTTCAGACTATAACTCTGACAGAACGACAAGACGGGACACACAAAATTATCGACATATCAATTCCGACTTTTAATAGAGTACTTATTAAAAAACTGTTACTTGAAAGAATCATTCCAGGGAAAACTGCATACATGTACTTCAGGACGAAAGATTTGTATAACACTTTTAATGAAGTGTACACCAAAGATTTTGACCCCAAAATTACAAAAATAATATCTTGTTCTAAATTAGTTAACACCCTGTACGATAAAGATGAAAAACTTTTAATTATCCAAAACTATCACGAGTCAAAGACCCAATCACCGAGGTATTTCAGAAACCTTAGAAAGGATACAAAGAAATTATTATTGGTGCAAAATGAAACAGGACATCAATGAATTCATAAACGCGTGTGAAATTTGTCAAAGAGCAAAGTATTCTAGAATTTCAGTAGATACACCACAAGTTTTAACGGAAACTCCTTCCAGGCCATTCCAAATTGTTCATGCCGACGTATTTCAACTAAGCAAACGCAAATATTTAACATTCATKGACAAGTTTTCAAAATTCGCTCAAGCATATGAAATTGTCGCCGAAAATTCGACTAYCATATMTGACGCATTTATTAAATTTTTCTCTGCATACGGAATTCCTGAACAAATTGTCACCGATAAGGCATCTTATTTTTCTAKATCAGAAACTTTTAAAAATCTGCTAAATTCACACAAAATCAAAGTGCACTTTACCACACCGAATCATCATGKTGGTAATGCACCTGTGAACAAATTTCACTCCACAATGTTAGAACATTACAGGTTATTAAAAGAACAGTATCCTAACGAAACAGATTTAGTACCATATGTAATAATAGCTTACAATAATACGATTCATTCAACTACTGGTTATACACCTTTCGAATTGGTCTACGGCCACACGAATTTGAGAGACCCTTCCATTCTGACAAATCGAAATTTTTATACAGACTACGTAAATTCTCATGCGGACAAAGTAAAATCTCTTTATGAACAAGTAACACATAAAGAACAGGAACGAAAACAAACAAGAAATGAAGTACATGAACCCAAAATTCACAATTTCAAAGTTAACGACATGGTATATATCACGGCACACGGAAGTTCTCGGAACAAGTCCTCGAATCGTTATGCCGGTCCTTTCAAAATTGTTGAACTTTTAGAGCATAATAGAGTTTCAATTCTAAACCCCACAAACAATAAATTATTTATTACTCATGTCAAGGAACTCAGACCAAAATTAAATTCAAAATTACAGATACCTGACGACGGTACTGACAGACAAAACGACCCCTGCACCTCAAATTCGGGAAATCAAGAGTAACATCGGAATGCTTCCCGTAAAACTTGGTGACGCCTACGTCAAACACTCGAAGTGGTCCTTTGTACACATCCTAAATTTGGAACCTTTCCTTGAAGAATATACTTTCTTAAAATCATCATTTCACTCTTTGAATATTGGCATAAATCGTTCATCATATTCAGATCAGTACAAAGAAGCTTACGAAAATTCTATTAATATAACATCAAATCTATTCACTCAAATAGAACTTAAACTTGAACAAATTATTCCAGCTTCACGAATTAAACGCGGATTATTAAATCCTTTAGGAACATTTATTAAAGCATTGACAGGAAATCTTGATAACGAGGACGCACAGAAATACGATAGTGCAATCAACACTTTGCGAAATAATCAAAATTATCTGAAAAATGCAATTACCAATCAAATATCTATCATGAACAACGCTATTTCTAATTTTCAGGCAAACATAGAATCACTAAAGAAAAACCAAATTCAATTAGAATCCAAAATCATGCAAATAGAGGCAGCCTTTCACAAATCCGAAATTCACAACGTCAATCTGTACAACTACTTCTTAACACATACAGTAATTTCTCAATTCTCCCTAACTTTGCAAATAATGATGGATATACTTAACAATATAGAAACTGCTATATCTTTCTCTAGATCGCAAACATTTCATGGCGCGATAACAAGCTCAAATATTCTTTTGAAAGAAATACAAAATGTAACAAATCTCATTAAGCCATATTGCTTTCCTTTCGATGTAAATGCCGACAACCTAATTGCCATTGAAAAATTATTAGTCGTAAAAGCATATGTTAAATCGAGACAAATAACTTTCATTCTGGAACTTGCTACAGTAAAATGTCAGACTTATAACTATTTTGAAATATATCCCATTCCAAATACGCGAAATCTTATCCTGATTCCTTCAGTCCATTACTTCCTAGAAAACTCAAACCACTTCATCACCTCGCCAAGTTGTAAAGAAATTCAAGATTCAGGCTATATATGTTCACCGTCAAAAGAAAGTTCATGGACCGATCGAGTACCCTGTGAAATACAATTAACAAAATTCGTGGAAAAACCAGCGCATTGCCAATACATGCCCGTGGCAATAAAAGGTCCAATTATCGAGCAAATTAAGGAATCTGCATGGATCCTCCACGCACCCAAATTGACAGTGGCTCAGCAAACCTGCGGGACCGTCCACGAAGACATCCCTCTACGTGGAACGTATGTCATTGAAACATTAGACCAGTGCAGCCTAACCATAGAAAACAATGTACTGGAACCCCACAACAGGATATCGTTTACAAGAAAGAAAATACAGCTACCCCAGCTGATACATATCGACGTCCCTCACGAAGACAACGTCCATCAAATCCAACCACTACACCTAGAAGAAATCAACACCGGCTACGTACGAGGTTTGGAAAGGAAACTGCAAAACACCCGTGACACCGTCGAAAAACATTTCGTCAAATTACCAAATGCCAGTGTTCACAGTGCGGTAAATATCCTGGTGTACATCCTAGTGGGAAGTGCAATCGTTTTTATGGGATTTAAGTGCCTAAAACTTAAAACCTATTGGGCTGCAAAACGAAGAACGGTTTCAGCAACTCAGCCCGCAAAGCCGTGCCATCGTACCCCAACGACCATAGTCAAGGATAAGGAACAAACGCTCAACTACCAAGGGTAGTTTCCCTTCTAAGGAGGGAGGAGTTATGTCCTTCCATATGAACACCCCAGGGACATCGGCCTCTCCCGTATCAGGACCGAGGCCACGGCGCGCTCTGTAGATGTGCGACTTAGAGCGAAAGCTGAGTAGACATTTATTCCGATAAGGAAAAGTAATAAATAGCACTTAAGGCTGGTAGAGTTAGTTCGGTCGTAGTTTCATAGCTTGGTATAACGATACTTGTATTCACATATTAACCGTTTGTATTTTGGATAAAATAAATTGTTTTTAAAAACTTATTGGCAATAACCAATAACATTACTTGTACACCACTATCAACGCTATGGCTTACACAATATATTATGAAAGCCTCTATAAACTAAACGTCATTGCAGTTTCGCAAATTTCGAAGTTTGAACCAAGTGTTCAAGCTCAACAGAACTGTGTGCTTTGGAAAGTTGCCAAGGACCGTTCGCGCTTCCAACTACAGCTTTGTGTTAATTGAAGTGCCTTGAATAAAAACTACTGTGTAAATTTAACTAATTAATGTCTTTCAGACAACTAACGTTTGCATTCTTACGTTTGGCGGAACTAAACTGCTCAAAAAGTCGGGAAAGAGGTAAGAGGTATCCGTTTCGATTGATTATTTGCAATTACAATATCGCAAGAGAATATAATAAATTGAAAATAATTCGACGGAACTTCGAGAACAGTTGCCAAATGTCACTCTCGCGTGGTACTCTATAGATTTTTTTACCTTAATTTTACCATTGATTTCATCAATTGACAATGTGCTAAATCTATTCTCATTCATTTCACAAATAATGGCAAACGTCAGATTTGACAAAACTGCTACTACAAATTATTACAGTTAGCTCTTGTGCTTATTGCCACTGTTATAGTGTGCTGATTGGCTAAAACATTCTATTGGTTTTAAGAAACGTCAAAAGTAATCAGTTAAACCTGTAACTGTAGTATATATAGACACATCAAGAATGTCATATGCACTTAATGCTCAAGTAGCATGATCTTAATTTTCGATTATAGTGGTAGATATGCAAAACGTTTATGACTTTTATGTCAACTTGCAGTTCAAACCAGAGATTTATAATTACCAGGTCTCAAGCGTATGCATGGTTATTTCCTATTAACATGCAAGCATGCATGTAAGCTGATATGCTAAACACATTTATCTTAATTAACAAAAAAAAGTTGCGGCGACTTACTTAAGTTGCACTTTCTGTGGGAAGTAAAGTAAATAACACGCGACATCGATATCTCCAAGTTATGATCAACGGTAGTCTATAATTTTCCCTATTCCTGTGCAAATATCAAAGTACCTCGTTATTGTGGTGAGTTTAATGAGAGTCTCTGTACTTTCAAACTGCGCACTTTCGGAACAAATAGTTACGTTATTAGCGCTGTAATAGTTCAGGCAATATTCTGAGAACGCCATAATACACATTCCGAGCTATAATATAATATATGTTTGTCTGGTATGCTCGTAAACAATTTCATCGATCATTTGAGAACGACATGTAATATATGTCGAAGAATATAGTGACCCTGTTAAGCAAATTAATATTGACAGTGGTTATAATGTCAGTGACGTTGATATAAATTACAACGAAATTCAACTGCATGCGTACGTAAGAAGTTCTAAATGACACAGACTTAATGAATTTATGTACAAATGAAAAGCATTATTCATTTAGTTATTTATTAGGGCGAGATCGAATATGACCACAGTGCAAAAGAAGCAGTAGATCGATTACCGCTGCGTAACTTGAACTGCTGCTTCCAGTAACTACTGCCACTGGCACAGATTTATAACAGTCATCGTATAATCCAGACCTGATTCGAAGGGATTACTTCCAATAGTTAGGACACCAACAGCAACGCAATAGAGTTCTTTACAAATGAAGAAATGCGAGAATCTTTATTGGAATTTTTGTATAAATGGTGGTACTTTCAAGGTCTGCAAACTTCAAAATCACCGACCAAATGTTCAAACATAATTATTCTCAGTTTTGTGTACGGAGGGTGAGAGGTACATTTAACAAGCAATCGTTCGCTTGTATTAGGCTAATGTCAGTTCAATTTATCTAGAAATGCGAAGACATTTGTAAACTTCTTTAATAAAGTTATCTTTGTACCCTTGAAATCGTATGAGTGCTGTGCTTACTTGTTCCTTAATTTTATCCTGATATCTCTTCTCCCACAGCACATTACTCGACATTGTTTCATCTTTCATTTCCTTTCGGGCTGCTGCCATTCCTTCTTACTAATAATTATATGTATAAGTTTGAAAAATGTGGAGTTGTGACTTAACTTCTTTTATTCGCATACTAAGTACAAAATACACCAATCTGTAACACTACTAGTTATGTTACGTTCGAGGCTCCAAGTTTCATGATTAGTATAGAGCGTTGATCAGGTTGAAGAACCTTCTATCGATCTATAAAGAGGAACGTCATGCGTCATCCATCAGTCTCGTCATCGTCGGTCTATTTGCCTAATCTGCAGGCGCTGATTTTCTCACATAACGCTATTCTCATTTTCACTTCAGCATCTGGCCGTCCATAGTCGGCAAATTGTTTCTTGAAAATTCTATAAATGCTAATATATACACCCCTTATTCTTTCCAAACTGATCCAATGGTACGCCACACTTGTGGAATGAACTGTGATTTTTTCGAAACGTGAATTTATGGTTTTGTTCGATATCGTACTTACTCTGGACATACAGTTGCCGAAAAAAGCTACACTTGAGGTTTCTTCCTTCTTCTATTGGAACTTTTTTCATTTCTAAACCTTGCCGATTCGTCGATTTGTAAAATGATTTTGACAATACTCAATACTTGCTTATTCTCCTCTAATCAACACAAGTGTTCCTGAACCTTATATCGCGTTTATCCCGCTTCTGACACCAAAGTAAAACCGCTGTGCCACTGTAACGACACGAATTAACTAAGCGACCAAATATTTTGTTCTCGTTGACTCATATACCCCCGATTAGATCCTCTGTAACATCTAGAATGACAATGAACATGCGTTAAGAAAAGTGGTCGGTTGTCACGGTGAACGACGGCATTACGCCTTGAAGCTATATAAATCCTTTGTTAAGTATAGTTAAATTCCAAGTCTCACCATATTACGTTTAACAACACATTTTGTAGCTCCTTCTTGCTTCTTATTAAAATGCCCATAATCATCCATAAAGGACAAAAATTTATCACTTCTAGGTTACAACTATCCCAGTCAATTTAAGATAGCTCGATGACATGTTGTTTTCCGGGTTGCTTCCCGTGTTGCTTATTTGACACTCATATCAGCGTCTTACTCATTAGTAGCTCTAAAACTGAAGTGTCCTAGTTCGCTCCGGTATTTATACTCGTCCGGTTCACTGATGCGTAGACGTTGTTACGCATGACCGGTTTCCAGATTCCAGGTAGTTCGATGCTTCAGTCTCGGTTATAATTGTGCGGATTCTTCTGGTTTTCGATGCCTTCCTTGTACAGTCTCGGCCAGAATCTCGCTTCCCTTGACAGAATTCATGCCTCATCGAATTTGATGATGTGGCCAGTCTCCCCATTCGGTGTTCTGCTACAGCCGACCTGTCACATTTCTCGTCTCTGGTGTCCCTCATGTGTTCCATGATTTTCGTGCTTATGTGCCTTCCGGTTTGGCCGATGTAAACCTCCCCACGGCTGCATGGAATGCTATACACATCCGGCGTTTGTAGCACCTCAGTCGTCGAACGATATTTCAGAAAGGCGTCAGCTAGCATTCCCGGGGCGGTGAAAATGTTGTTTATCTGATGTCTTCTCAGCAACCGCCCGATCTTATCTGTACATCAATTGACGTAAGGTAAGTATGCTGCAGCGATGTGCTTTTCTGGCTCCTTCATCCGTGATTGCATGTTGATAGCCTTCTCAATCTGTGCCTTAAGATATATGTTCTTCAGTAGTGCTCTGCGTAGATGTTCTAATTACTCTTCTAGGTGGTCTGGTTTGATGATTAGCTTCGCTCATTGCATCAGCGTGTTGATGACTCCTAGTTTTTGAGCGGAGTGGTGGTGTGAATCTGCGTGCAGGTAGCGATTCGTGTGGGTTGACTTCCCGTAGACCCAATGTCCTAGCAAGCCGTCTTGTTTCCTTGTAACCATCACATCCAGGAAGGCTAGGGCGCCATTGGTCTCCACCTCCATCGTAAAATGTATGCCGCTGTGGAAGCTGTTTAGATGATCCACTAATTCCTTTACGTTCTGTTCTTCGTGCGGATGATGGTGAAAGTGTCGTCCACGTATCTAAACCAACACTTAGGTTTAAGGCGTGCCGATGCCAATGCAGTTGTTTCGAAGGCTTTCGAGTAAATGTTAGCTATCAGCGGAGAAAGCGGTTACCCCATAGAAGCACATTCTGTCTGCTCCTGGAGCTTGAAGAAAGTAGATTTCAGGCAGATATTCGCTAGTTGGACTAGTTCTTCATCCAGGTCTACTTCTTGTAGATGTTTCTTCAACTCCCTTAAGGCATCGTCCAGTGGTATCTTCGTGAAGAGTGATATCGAAGCTCACCAAGATGTCATCCGGGTCCAGTCTGATCTTCATTTTCTCAATGTCTCCGGCGTTCCTGACGTGGTGTTCTGTTTTCCCTACGAGTTCTTTCAAGGTTCGAGCGATGTGGCGAGCTAGAGGGTGGGTGGCAGATCCTGTTGCACTAACAATCGGTCTCAGTGGTATTTCTGGTTTGTGTATCTTAGGTAGGCGATATAGTTGTGGCGTCCTTGTATCTGTTTTGATCATGCCGCGATGTAGCTCTTCCGGTATCTTCGATTTCCGCATGGCTGAGTTGATGGTCAAACCTTAATATAGCTCTTTTAATTAACAATCCCAATTCGCAGCTAGACAACAAAAATGACAACTATTTATTTGCAAACCATTAAGTGCAGTTCGTTGCCAGAAATTTGAAAGCCATAAATTATCTTTAGCTGGACCTGTTGTCTTGATGGTTCGAGCGGAACTGAAACATATCTGGGACAGTTCTACAGAAAATGTCATGAAGTGATTTAGCTTTGGGAAAAAGCCCAGATCACAAGGACTTAAGTACAGGAAGTATGGTGATTTGGTACAGGACATCCAAGCTATAGGGATCGAACAAATAAACCACATCTTCTGCTGCATGCGGCCAATCATTGACCTGCAAAATGATGCTGTTACCCTAACGCAATCCATTCCCTGATAGAACACAGCTGATATGCAGTATTCCAGTTTATTTTTGAACAGAAGTGCTGAGCAGTTCGGTCGATGGGACTAACAAATGCATTAGCTATTCTCCAACATGCTCTCCTGACTTCAGTCCGCATGAGCTCCTTTTGATTATTATGATAAAAGAAGCCTTCATGCGAGTCATTTGCTTTGGAACGGAATACTATGATAATGCGTAGTGTGTTTGCAACGGCCACTTACTGTTAATGTGTTTTTAAATATTAGGACCACTATATGCATGTAATTTGAACATTTCAGTTTGTTCCTATGTAATCTACTTTCTATATCAAAATTTTTTTTACTTTTAGCTGCTTGATTATATATTTTTTGCCTTCTTCTTTACATTACATTTCTTTTGGTCTTTCATCCTCATTAAATTAATGATGACCAGTGATTTATATAAAGAATTTATTATACATATTATGCTATTACTAGAAGTATCCAGGTTATGAAACTGCGCATCTGCCATTTAGGAGTAGCAGAGTTCAAGCGAAGGTGACAAGCAAATTTGTAAAAAGAATTAGATTAAAATAGGAGACCAAGAATTGAATAATATCCGCTGTACAAAAACAACTGAAAACCGAAATAGAAACAATTATAACGAATCCGAGTAAGATCGAACAGAAAGTCGGTCAATGTAGAAAAGAAAATTGATCATGTAAGATAAGAGAAAGAGTTAATTATGTCGTGAAGGAGTTGATKAATATGAAAATCCACGGGCTTATGTTTTGGCTAGGAACGGGAAGCAGCAAGATTAAACCACCGCTGTATGATGGTCAGACGTCATTTGAGACCTACAAAATGCGGCTTATAGAGTAAACAACTAGGACGACCAAGAGACAAATACGGCTTTGGTGATTGCCCTGCGTGGACCAGCACTGGATTTTCTTCACACGTTACCTGCATCCGATAAACAAGATTACGACAAGCTAACCGCGACATTGGAATTACAGTTCGGAGAACAGCACTTTCAACAGCTATTTCGGACGACACGGAAGCAAAAAGTGGGCGAGACACTGCAGAACTTCGAAGCAGAGGTCAGAAGACCAATGCCAATAGCATATCCAACAGCTACGTCTGAGCTTCAGTATAAGAAATGCACTGCTTCCACGACGAGGGAAGCCCTAGAAAAGTAGTTAGAGAAAAGCGACCCAATGCAAGAGCTTATTAGAAAAATAATAGACGTAATAAAGCCTTGGCAGACGTCAGACCTGCTGCCGCTGCGGGATACCAGGGAACTTCAAGAAGAATTGCGGAGAAACCAACAGCAGCAGAAAAACTAAAATCAGCCGATGTTAAAGGGCACATACCTACTGTACAATTAGACAAAGCCCCCAAGATCATCTGCGTGAACCTCCTCCGGCGTAACAACCTCGACAGCCTTACTGTGACAGCATGCATCAATGGAAGGTGAATGCAAGCAACCGTGGATACTGGGGCTATGGTTTTCATAATGAAGAGGAACATCGTCCAAGCCGTGATTCCCCTGTCGAAGAAAATCCTTCTATGAACGATGACAGGAGAAACTTCTGCAGCACTTGGGGAACAGGGCTTAATAGGTGATTGTTACGGTGTAAAATCGTATGACCTATCTGATGCGCCTCTTATGGTCTTTTCTGTTCTCTAGCCGTTTTTGTTATGTTTTTGTGTAGGCAGCTGGTTTTCGAAGGTTCATTGTTTTGGAGACTTAGCAAAAAGCAAGATATATATACATCAGAGTTCTCGGTGTGCTATCCTAACAGTTTGTTGATGTACAAATTATTCTGCATATTTTTGGTCTTTAATGCCGACCCGATTTGGGGAGTTGTGACACATACTGTTCAGTGCTGGCCTTCCGTTTGGTTGAGTCTTGTTTAAAGGAAGATTTGCAATTATTAGCGTTTTGCTGTCTCATTTGTGGGAGCAACTACCATGATCTTCGAGCTTACCGCGATTGCGGACAACTCCATGAAATACTGGCCTAATTCTCTCCAGATCCACTAGAAAAACCGCCTGCCATCAAAGGTATGTTCCTTCATAGTTCATTTCGGGTGTTTTGCATGGTTATGGTTCTTTGGGTACATACATACTCCCTGTATTTCGAGGACACGTTCCCGGTACGCTAGGTCCTCGTCGACTTGATGCGTTTTGCTTTAAACATTCACTCGTCCGCTTAGATCCCGGAAAGCAATTGACTTACCCCTACACGGATGAAAATAATATATAGAAATACCTACGTATATGTATATAATATAACAGATAGTTCATTTATTGTTATTCCGGCGTAAGCTTAACCTTCGGTTTTAATAATTTTGTTTCTTTTGCAGTATCGTTATAATTTTCTTGATACGGGCCACAGTAGTTATACGTATGCGCATACCCGTGTATGCTGTATTCCTTCGGTTTCTTGCCGGTTTTTTTTGCGTTGACGATTGTTATTTATTTAAGTTTAACGCTTGTCCGGATACTCAATACATTTAAGTTTATTTGATTTAATGAATATTAAATTTGAATTAATTGTCATGATCGATGTTTATTTAGCTACTGGAATAGAGTTCTGATATTTTGTAATACATGTTTTGATGAGCTCCGGTGGTTTTTTATAGGGCAGGTGTCCCGGAAATCTGGAAGTCTTCTAGCTTGATTGTGGGCGTAGGTAGCACGGCGGTAATTTGTTTTATGCTAGCGGCGCCCTCATTTCCACCTTTTTTTTTTCAACCCCCCCCCCGGTCCGTCCGCCTGAGCTGCTGGCGCTAGTCACACTTTTTTTTATTACTACTGCAGTTTTCCACTTTGTCTCTTGCCTTCTGGATATCCTAGTCACCTGTTATTAGGAAGCGGCGTGTGACATGGTCTCTAAGTATTCTGCAAAATTTGAATAGGAACTGCGGTTTTTCTATAATTACTTGATACAGCAAGCAAAACTTTTGGGACGTTATCGTCCAATTACACCGCTAACACCGTTTACACGAACCTCTAAATCTGCTAAACTACATGTTCGGCCACGTTCCCTATCAAAACAGATAACGAGTAGCCTCGGACAGCTTTTCGCCCTCATCAACACTACGAGCGGTTTAACCCGACCCGAGGATAAAAGCGCTGGAGTGTGTTGATGGCGACGTTAAAAATCGCGAGCTTCCTGCATCTCTAAATGTTTAATCCGCCAGACGCTCGTCCTAGTTCGCCCTGACCTTTGCTATAATTGATTCCTCGTCCGTTCTGCGAGAGTCGTAAAATTCGTTGCCCGCTTACGGCATCTTTATTTCCCCGCACTGCACTTTAACGAATATTGGGATCCCTATTCCGTTTCTGCCTTTAAATACTTTGTTGAAATGTCTTTATTACTAGTAAGGTCACGTCGATAGTGTAAAATTCGTTAAACGCTGAAAAGATCAAAAGTCAGACTAATACAGTTGTCATAAGGCCACGAAGTATCAACTGAGGGTAAGGCAATAACCAAATTGGTAAAGTTTCGGCTACTGGCTATTTTAGTCCAGGCGTCAGAGACTTAATAGATGAAATAATTGCATACAGGCTGAAAAATATGTCTAAAATTATTCCTAGAGAGGTAAATAATATTTATATATAAATTCGAACGAAAGAATAACCGAAACTGGCATACTATATAATAGCATAAAGTGCAACTTTTTAGGTATAAAAGAAATACCAAAACAAAAATAGAGATAGTAAACAGTATTGTAAAACCAACCTTTCACTTATGCATGTGAATCTTCGACAACTACAAAAAGCTAAGAAGTAGACTCAATAGTACAGAGATGTATTTTATAAGGAAAAAGTGGAAAATAAGAATGTAACGAATTGGAAATTAGTATGTAGAGAAAATTTAAAGAGCTCTTCAGTCCAGCAACAATATAACAAGGTCAGCTGAGGTGGTTGGGCCATATAAATGAGAAGACACGATAGAAGATTCATTAGACAAATATATAAGGCAAAAAAGGAAAAAGGAAGAGATGCAAGTCGAGTAACATATGGAGAGAAGAGGTGCACGCAGTAGCTGATAGAAGAGGGATCAAATGGAAACATGAATGTGCCGGTAAACGACAGACAAAAGTGGAAGAAAACATGAGGAAAAACTCTGAAATTTTCAACTCCGACATAACTCGATACCGAAGGGTACAAGAGTTTCTGGATTAAGTAAGGTAAGTGTAAATTCGAAAAGATATAGATCTCCGGCGATATATTATTTAGGAGTTACTATCGTTGCTGAGAAGTCTAATCGCAAAAATGGTACGCAGCAATTTTAATTAAATTTTGAAGAACAAAGATGTGTACACTTTTTACCCCCAAGCCTTATTTACCGAGTTATAAACAGAGCATGTAACCCCTTCGCCCGCGCTATTGCAAGAACTGTTTTGCGCTGTGTGATGTATTGTGTATATAATTCAAAATTTAATTTAGAGCTTTTAAATGAATAATTAAACATTTAATATTTCTCAAGTTAAAGCTGCAAGCGAACACTCCTGAGCTTACCATCGAGTACACAGCTGGCTGGGGAATCCATTGGCACCAATAGATTAGGGTTGGACACAAACTTCCAATGGTTTATCACCTGTACGTACAATACAACTAGTGACACCTGAACAAATGCAAAAAATAATTTGCTGTAAATGTACGTAGGGCTGCTTCGGAAACTGCACTTGTCGGAAAGTGCGTCTTTGTTGTACTTTAGTTTACACTAATTTCAACAGAAATTAACTTCGAAGAAGATGTAGACGAGTGTGTGGATATTGATATAGAAAATTTCCTCTATGTGGAAACGGACGAAATGACGAAATAATAGATGAAGAAAAGGCCATACCCAATCATGCTGACGCACCCGTGGACGATCCCAACTTCAATCCTTCTACAGCCAGAAAAAAATAAACTCGTATATTCACATTTTATACTCAGCACATTTTCACCTCGCAAATATTAATAAAATAAAAAATAAACTTTATTTACTGCAAAATTGTACAAATCCTACTTGCAAATTATCATTGCTGATTACAGTCATTAAATGCAACTAGGAGCACTACATGCTGCACGGTATAGTGCGCACAGGCAGAGGTATTACTTTTTTTTAAACAAGAAGCGGGAAGTAAGAACAATGCAGATCTGGTTTGTTCCAAAAATAGCAATTTAAATTACTCCTTACCATTTTTAGATTAGGTTTGTAGTTTTGGGGATATTCACAAAAGTATAACATTTGGTTAAGCAATATATTGCCGGAGCTCTAATGTTTCAATTTTATGTACAATTATTATTTACCACCATTAGGATGTGTGACGTAGTTATACCTACCTTCACCTATTGCGTACGGCAGCTCATTTTTGCGATAGCAATAAGGGGTGGGTTCACGTTGTAAAAGAACAAATAATGATTGATATATGATGTGATACTAATAGCTAAAAATTTTGGTGACATTGCATTGTATTAAGTTCAGGAAATACACGTGTATGGCCTTTACAAATGTTTGACAGGTAAGTATGTACGAATATGCACGACGTTTGTAAACTGACGTAAGTAGGTAAATATCGACAAAAAAAACTGAAATCGGATGTGATAGCAAGGAACGGTAAGTAGGACTTAAAATATAAATTTTTAATTGTATTACTTAAGTTATTAGTCCAGTATAACTTATCTGTTTTCCTTTTTCTTGTAGGTATCCCCTGGGTTGCAATGATACGTCGGCTATTGATGAATCCACCCGCCCAAAGATTATTCCTGATAGCTCTTCCAAATTCTAAACAAGGTGGTCTATGGTCTTTCGTGGCTGATACGTGAATCTTGTAGGATATGTCGCAATGGTACTCCAAAATTGGAAAAAGGAAGATTACTTATGACGAAAAATCAAACAACAAAATGGCGACAGCGATGACGATAGAAATAGTGGTAATGATACCATAAGGGCCTGAAATCCACGACGGTAAATTAGCAATTGAACTATGTAACTAGATTACTCATACCTTAGGTATTGGTTGGCCTAATATAATTGTAGTTAGGTGTTTAAATAAAGAGTAGCAAACTTTACTTGCAGTCAGTGAGCTGCTGATCGCACGTATATATTTAACACCTCAAATGTTCCGTATGGCAGCGTTATCAATTATGACCGTAGTTTCGGAGTAGGGATACTATACAGAAGACGATGAACTATGCTGTCAGACCGAAACGGAAATGTACGTGAAAAATTAATTGTTATAGAAGAAGTTAAGCCATATTTCAGCTTATAGGCAATTATTTCATATATTTCATTTTCTTAAATCTCTGACGCCTGGGGTATAATTATTATTACTTGTGTGAAATAACCAACAAATTTTTATACAAAAGCTGGTAGGTATCACAGTGCCCTCCAACTTCTTGCCTTACAAGTGGATAGTCTAATAAGAGCCAGCGACACTTGAACTTGTTTTATGGGGGATCTTAATAAAAAATTTAAGTGTAAAAGCTGGCGTACGGAGGTCTATCAGGTCTCCATGCTGACCAAGCGAATGCTGATCCCACTTATTTGAATTGATTATCGGAAAAAATTATTTTATGCAAAAATTTGCTTAATGGAATTGAAAAAGAAAATAAATGGCATTATAAATGGCTACGAGTTCTTTCAGTAAATACAATAAGATGACTCACCAAGCGAAAATCTGTCTGTAATAAGCGTTTAAATAAAAATTTACTAAATAAGTGCTTAACAAAATTAAAAATATTACAAAGAAGGCGAACCTCCGGTTGTACCGGGAGTGAACACCAACTTCATTATTTTAAATGGAACCCCCTGTATATTAGTGCAATTCTATGATTTGGTGTAAAAAATAAATATTAGTTATTAATATACTACATTAGCTTTCAGTTCGTGAGTTATTTGACAGCACAGGCCGCGGCCCGGTTTCGTAAGGGCCAAGGTACGCATCTAGCAAGCCTGCTCGACATTGTTTAACGGGCTTACATAAAATACAATTACAAACATAAATCTTTACAATTTTATATTTTTGAACTTTTAAATGTATAATATGAAAAACACGGTTATACCTAAAACCAAGGTTGCGAGTATCAGATACTGAATTTGTAAGGGCCGGACTAAAATATTTTTTTACATAAACTTGAATGCCGAAACTTATCTACATTTCCTGCAAAACAATTTACCAGAAATTTTTGGTATGTCTCTTCCTGTACGACAAATAATTAACTAATTACAGGAGACAAGGAGGTCATGAAATTACGTTAGGAATGCAAGAGAGTACCTACAAGAAGTATTTCCAAATAAATTTGCAGTTTAGAAAAAACGGTCCCGCGCCGTGAACCGTGGGCACGCCACTGGAGAGACCTGATGCAACCGATACGCATTCCCTTGTAAGTGAAATTAGACGAATAAACGTGAATAATTGTTGGCATTATATTTTGCTTCAGCTCTGTTATTTGTTATTTGCTTCTTAATGTCAAGAAATCTTGGTTTACTATCTACAACCATTATTAAAATCTCACTAATCGTTCATCGATGTTGCATTTTTCGTTTTTATTAAATTACGTAAACAGAAAGTTAATTTCACGCTTTTAAACTAGTTAATGCACTGGTCGTACAGAATTACAGCATGTACCTATTTTATTAGATTTGTGTCTGCTTCCCAAAGGAACAATTAATTATTCTTTTGTTTTTTAGAAAATAGTTGTTTTACTTTACTTAGTGATTATCTTACCTTAATCGTAAAACTACAGTAAATCAAGGTTTTGGCTACATACCCTTATGAAAACTATTCTTGTTTGAATTAGCAAATATTGAATTCTTCAATTTGATATCAGCAAATGACCGTCTATTATTTCTGGAAAAGAAACATGTAAACCGTACCTTCTAGCTATTTTCGTTTCGAAATAGTATATTAAAAAACTAAGGCGCTATTTTGTCACACGCGTCCAACGTTTACAAGACCAGGCGAAGGCGAGTTTTGTAATGGATGAGTGTAACAAACAGCCTTATGAAAAGGTTTTTTAATAAACTTTTTCTGTTTTGCATGGTTTTCGTCTTCTTCACAAGAAAATATTAGAACTTAATAAATATAAAAAAATCACGTTTAAATTGACTACGTGTCAATTTTGACAAGACGTATGACAGTTACGATGTTACATAATTACCTAGAAGTTTAAAGCAGTGGCAGTGATAAGATTTTGTGATAAATGATCCCCGCACATGTAGGGTCAGACGCATGCGCAGAAAAGTTTATACGGGACCGTCATGCCAACGCCACATGCAAGAGGACCTGCCACGCATCTCTCCAATCGCCATTCATCCGGTCACACTTGCAAATTACTGCGCAGATTCACTGCCCTACATACGAGCAACATGGCGACTTACTGATCATCACAAAATATTCTTGCGCATGCCATAAGATTGAGCCGTCAGATAAAAGATACGATTTTTGTGTCTCAGAAATATTTACTGATATCAACTTTAGAAAAGCAAACATTCCGTTTCATAATGGCTCTATGTATAAGAGTCTTATTATAAGACGTTCATAATGACTTCATTAAGAATGTAAAAAGAAACAGATATTCATAATGGAACTACAGTGTAAGCGTCAAAATTTTTTCAATTATATCAAATAACTCGCGAATGGTGCGACTGAGGCCTAATGTAAATAATATTAATATCTAACATTAATTTTTACGAAAAATTAAAATATGTAATAATATAAAGGGTGTTATATTTAAAACAACGACGTTATTCCTGTATTGCATTGGATTTGATACTCCCTGTATCCCAGCCACTGCTCTAAAATCCTCGTTAACGCAAAGTCAAAAGTTGCTGGCTAACCTAACAGGGCTACAAAATGTTCGTTTCGGATAACCCAAGAATTAAAATTACATCTACTGCTAAGGTTTCACTCTCAGTAGAGTAGCAATTTGGGCAAATCTTCGTATGGGGAAAGATAATCGATGTTATTGTATAGTCGATAATTAATTTGTTGTTAGTGAACATTAATATGTGAATTAAGGAAAATACCAACATAATAACAATATACGCACCCAATGAGGATGATAGAGTAGAAACTAGAAATAAATTTTGGGAAGAACTAACATTAACACTGGAAAATGCGAAAGGAAAAGTTATAATTGCGGGAGATTTCAATAGTAGAGTAGGTATAAAAGATAAAACCACAGCCAAGCGTATTGGGGATACATGGTGAAGAAACAAGAAGCAATAATGGGAAGAAAATGATTTTTGTATACCAAATAATATGATAATAACTAACACTTTCTATCAACATAAGGAAAAACATAAATATACACGTGTAGCGCCCACTAGACAAGAAAAGTCGATCATAGATTACATTTTAGTAGAAAAGAAGAACAGAAGAGACGTCAGAAATGTCAGAGTAAAAAGAGGATTAGAAATAAATAGTGATCACTACGCGTTAGTAACAGTAATGAATAGGGAAAAAGAACATCAGACAAGAAGAGACAACATAACAAACTCACAACATATAACAGTCAAAACGTACAAACTGCGTGAAAAAGAAACGGCAAACAAGTATAAACAAATAGAAGAAGAACTAATAGCAGAGGCAGTACAAATAGTACAATATCAAAACATAGAACAAACATGGGAGACATTCAAAAACATATTGCTAACAGCAACAAAGTCAGCATGCGGAACAAACAGCATAAACAAAAATAGAAAGCAAACAAGATGGTGGAACAAAGAAATAAAAGAACAGGTTAAAATAAAAAAAGCAAGTGGTTAGCATATTTAAGTAAGAAGGATGACGTTAAATACAGGGAATATAAGGAACAAAGGTGTAAGGGTAGTGTATTTATAAAAAAAGAACGTCTTTATTTCAAATTTTATTGTTGGTGAACATGTTAGATAGGTCCTCTAAATTCGCGGCGTCAAAGATCTGGAAAACACAGAAGCGATGGCTTTATCTCTTAAAAGTTTTTATTTGAGACTTTTTGTTGTCCTGGGCGATGGGAATCTTCTGAACGGTGATATTCACGAACAGCAGCGGCTTGGTTTCCGAACGGAAGGCTATTGTTAATATCGGTGTAGTTCATCCATCGTGACTAGTTCTAGACCAAAACTCGATCTTTGTCGTCTTGGACGGAATTACGCCATTCGGCGACCATTAACCACGGTGCTTTCTCCTAATAAGGTAAGGAAATCTGTGGTATGTCGGAAAGTATACCTAAGATTTGCCAATAACCATTTCTTCATAGACATCCCTTTCATTTAGGCTCTTTTTTTACTCCATCCTTGGCCCGGCCGAAATATTGGTGCGTCCTTCCTTTAGAGTACAAGAGTCATCGGACGTACCAGCAGTCATCAGCATACCGTCCGATAAACATAGGGCATCGAAGATCACTGGCGAAGGGAACCTGAAAGGAGCATGACGATGAGTACCTAGAATATAACACATTTTCCGGTCGTTAGGTATAAACTAAATAACATACTTACCTGGATTAGTTTCATTTAATCGGTACTGTTATCGATTTAGTATCCACCGACGTACTTACGCGTTAGTATTAGTATTCCCCGACATATAGAGCTATATTGCACAATATCAGGTTGACTTGTATTTAAGGACACCAGTGCACACTCGTTAGGGGTAATTTACGTTATAATTCACTTGTCATAGTCACTAGCACTTTACTTATAGTCACAATCACTTGTAGAGAGTTGTTTTAATATAAAAGTGAGGACGTTCTATATCTGGAGTTTTTCTTTTCAACGTGTGATGTTAGAAGCTTATCACTCACTATCGTATCACTGAACCCCACCGTCTCCACTGAGTGAGCAGTGTCTCAGACGGGAGGCACTTTAAAAATTTGTGTGACGGTTTGCGTTACGGACTCCGCGTCTAAACGTTGTAATAATAAAGTTGACATTTAGAGTAAACCCGTTACAAAGGACAACAGTCAAAAAAATAGTTAAACAATCTAAAATGAAAAGTTGGGAGGAGTTTGGCAATAGAATTGAAAGAAACCACAAAGAACATCAAAAACTGTTTTATAAAGTGTTAAAGAGCCTGAGAGTAGGAAGAGATGCAGAACTTATGCAAATGAAGGATGTAAATGGAAAGTTACTGACAGAAAATTGTAAAATCATGCAGATGGAGAGAATACTTGCAAGAACTACTGGGCACAAGTACGACAAACATTATCGAAGAGCAGGAAGAAGAGCATCAGACTGGACAAACAGAAAACAATGATGGAAATACGGAGGGAAAAATTACAGGAGAGGAACTACAGGAAAAGCAGTGGGTAAAATGAAGAATGGAAAAGCTCCAGGGCATGATCAAATTTCAGCAGAAATGGTTAAATTAATGAGTCCTGTAGGGAGGAAGATGTTACTGCAATTGATAAATGAAATATGGAAACAAGATAGAATACCAAAAGATTGGGAATTGGGAATAATAATGCCCGTGCATAAGGCTGGAGACAAAATGAAATGTGAGAATTACAGAGGAATTACATTAATGTGCACGGTAGCTAATATTTACGAAAGAATATTGGAAAAAAGACTGAGCAATAAAATACAAGGAGAACTTATTGAATCGCAAAGTGGTTTTAGACGAGGACATAGCGTACAAGATCACATTTTTACGTTAAAGCAAATTACAGAAAAAATAAAAATACAAAACCGGAATGCATTCTTCTGCTTCATAGACTTGGAAAAGGCTTTCGACCGTGTACAAAGACAACAAATATGGGAAAGCATGAAGAACCGAGGAGTAGATTCAAAATTAATAAAAGCCATAAAAAGCACGTACGTTAACACCAGAAATTATGTAAGAATCAGAAATAGCCAATCTGAAGAGTTTGTCACACACGAAGGACTGAAGCAAGGAGTTGTTTTGAGTCCCACATTGTTTAACATTATCATGGACGAAATATTACAAATGTATAGAACGAAAGCAAAGAGATTACAAGTGGGTTATAGAAACATGCGGCAAGTTACAATCACGGAGTGTGCGTTTGCGGATGATGTTATAATATGTGCCGGTAGTGAGGAAGATATGATCACAAATCTGAAATGGTGGGCAGAGATAGTAAATAAATTCAACATGAAAATGAATATCAAGAAAACGAAGATGATGCATATTGGAAGAGAGGCAAAATATGACCACATACAAATAGATGGAACAACAATAGAAATGGTGGAAAGTTTTAAATATCTGGGGGTAGGAATAGACAGAAGCGGAATGTACAACAAAGAAGTCACAAACAGAATAACAGCAGCAATTAAGTTGTACCATGCTATAAGAAAGACATTTATCAATAAAAAAGAAATAAAAAGGAAAACAAAGATGTCTGTGTATAAATCAATTTTCAGACCTATTATTTTGTATGGAAGTGAATCACTACTAGCATGAAGAGCTGGATACAAGCCACGGAAATGAAATATCTGCGAAGAGTGATGCGGATTACAAAGATGGATAGAGTAAGGAATCAGGATATACAAGATGAATTTAAAGTGGACTCAGTGTTGAAAGAAATAGAGAAGAATCAGCTGAAGTGGTTTGGTTATCTGTGCAGGATGGGGGATGAAGCACAGGTAAAGTACATCTGGAAAGCTAAAGTGACACCAAGGAGACAGCGAGGAAGACCTAGGCAAACATGGGACAGTACGGTGCAGAAGATACTGCAAGAAAAAGACAAGACATGGAAAGAAGCACGGCGAATGACCATCGACCGGAAACAGTGGGCTAAGTTTGTTAGTGGCTGAAATAAAAAGACAATAAGTACCCTTACACTTTACGGTAGATAGGGACTGATTATTATATATATATAGTGAACATCAATATCAAGCCTCTTAACCTATATTACAAATTTATTTTAAGAATTGCCAGATCTGTGTACTTACATAACTGATGTGGTCGATACAGAAATACCCAAACCTTTAAGATTTCCCTTTATCCTTTTTTTGAAGCCTACCATCATGAAAACAATGGCGTGAAATTTTGAAAACAGTATTCCAGAACCACGGGTCCATCTGTAACACGACTAAAAGAAAACCTTCGTTCGTCGTCTCCCAAATATTATTCTGGCACTATTCGAGGAAATGTACGATATTCATAACATGATATTGAATGCCCACGCCTGGCGTGCCGTTTGAAAGAACTAATTAGGTTCATTAAGAGGGAGTGTTGAACGACATGAAAAGGCAATATAGACAAAAGTCACTATATCTATTTCAAAACGCGATATTGCAATGCATACGACATTTCTAGCTGAATTATATTTGCAGTGCTGATATACGTCATGATGCTAGAATTAGTTAAAAAAAACAGCGTTGTGGCGTGGTACTTTTCATTGTACCTATATTTTTGTTACGTAAATATAGGGGGATTTTAGTATACCTACATACACTAAAAGCAATTAAATTATTAAGCTTCATATATCGCCCACTCATACAACAAGCGGGTTAATTAATTCAATGACATCTTGGCAGTTATGCAGCACGTTCTTCTTAATGTTATTAATGGAAGTTTGCTAATCATGCAAATGTCGTTGCATGCAACATGCCAGGTAAAACTATACAAGTTCTCGCAATGCTGTTACTTACCCATGATAAGCATTAGCAGAGGCAAAGTAGAGAGACACACGAGAACCACCGTGACAGCAACTGTAAATAAACAGAGCTTTAGAAACAAGAAATGTTTGGAGATATAACTGCCGCAGCTTAATTAGTTTTTAATCAGAGCTAATTGCTTAGTTTTCACGATTTTTTGTATAAATATCAATTAGTCACTTATTCATTAAGGATGTGTTAGCGATCTCCAACGTGTTAAATTGTATAATTAATTAAACAAGTCGAGTTACTAAGCAGCCTGGTCATATGGTGCCCCAATCGCGATAAAAAGTCAAAAGAATATAGTTATTTATGTACCAAAGGTATTATTACTACGAGGGAGACGGGTTTACAAACACCGAGGGCTATAAACATATAGTAAAGTCCGTTACACATACAACATTTTATTTTTCACTTCGAATACTTAAATAAAATGAATATTTTTTAATGCGTTCAAATAGTTAAATTTTTCAGTTTACTATTAACCGTATCTATGACTACGAGGGTCCGCGCCGTAATGGTTAAATTACTAAAATGCCAAAAATATACTTGCGAGGGCCGAATAAGCTTGCGCTTGTTAGTGAGACAATTGATAGTGTCAATAATCGGTACGTAGTTTGTGAGTTTTCCGTACTTTCTTAATAGTTTCTAAATTTCTTCTGCTCGTTTAGTTAGGAAAATTTAGCCCGAATTCTTTGTGGTCGAAATAGTCGTTGCTAAAATCTACCATCTTGCTTCACCATAAAATAAAGATAAAAACATTACATGCGACTATTTTCAAGTAATTATCCAAAAGATATTAATATTCCTAAAATTGAAAATTTTAACAAGAGAAGATGTTATAAAATTTGTCAGGAAAGCTTCCACAAACACATATCTTTTGGAAAATCTATACGTATTGTAATAAAACAGTGGATATGGATCTTGGTATCCCGATAACAGGTGTTATAAAAGGACTGAGGAGAGCACAGGTGCTAAAATTAGCTGTAGATGACATAGATGGGTGGTTGTGTGTTCAAAATTCAAAACAAAAGCTCGGCCGTTACAAAAGTTTTACAATCATGGAAGAAAATTAAATAAATGGAGTAAGAGAACAACCATTTTTTGAGCTATCGGTATGGTTGGTAAAATAGTTTTGAAGACGACGTCAAGAACTGCACAGTATTTTGGTTATGTTAATGCCAAAGCAGTGGAAAAGTATGGACTCGAAATATAAAATATCGAGATTAATTGCTGGAACTGAAATGGTGAAGATTATTACTATTAGACTGAAAATATAAGTGAAAAATATAACATGACTGCAAGTGAAGGTGTAACGTCTAATTAGTCTTTAAATGTATCATCGTCAATATCCGAATCATTTTATAATACCATTTATAATTAGGATTACATATAATCGTTATCCATTATAGTTGTGCCTAATTTATAAAATATTTTGATTACAGTGTTTTTTTTTAATAACATTATCTGAAATTTACAACACACATGAATCAGGGAACGTTATAAGCGGGCGTTTTTAGTGCCCTTGGGTGTAATGGTCTTCAAATCTCTCGTACGCAAGGAAAAATCAACAAATAATGATGAAGAGGAAAGTACAGTAATTTCATTTTGACCATGAGAGGTTTCTGCAGAACCTGGAATGTTGTTAAATCTAGTGATTACGGCAGAGTATGTTCACTTAATAAATACTAAAATTATTGTTCATAATAGTCTTTATTATCACGCATGGAAATTAGGTACTTTTAAAGCAATAAAATGTTATTCTATTCAGCAGGAAGTGTCGAATATGGGTAAAGTGTGATCCTCAATATGAAGTTCCCTATTTTAGGCAACTTTTACCAAAACAAACAATTGTATGTCTAAATATCCAGAAACGTCAGATGACACAATAATCTAGCCATCTGAGTTGTAATATTTTTGCTTACGAAATCAACTCATTACGGATGCTACAAGAAGAAAGCAATTAAGAAATGACAATACAAATACTGATGCTGATACATTAACAGTATGCAGTAGATTAATACTATTACATTAAAACAATGAGACAGACAGCATACAAAAGTGACAGCTGTAAGAAGAAAGCTGCAGAAAACGTCACTCTAGTCAGTTGAAGACAGCCCTTTGCACTGCAGTGACGCTCACCCGCGTAGCAGGTTGCTACATTCCTTCACTAATGACTTTTCCTCTGAAGAACATGAAACAAGAATTTATGAATGGAGCTTCCTTGCCATGGTCATTGTGGGGTTTCTAACACATGTAAAATTGAGCCTCTCGACCGAATGAATTGTCAACACCAAATACCGCGGTGTGCGGTATTTCTGCTAGACGAGTCCCAAAAAGGACGAACTAGTCGTGACCAGAACAGATGACACGTATTTCATCTTGCTCAGAAAGGATTCTCTAGTGCCATCGCTACTAACCTACCCTAGGTGGCTAATGTGCAGAGTTACTTACATATTGGCACTTTAAGTAAGTATTTCTAGATGCGGCCTCTCGTAACCCGTACTACTTTTGGTATGTGCGTATACTTGATAGAGCACATCGTGTCTGCAAAGATATTACTATCGTAGCCATCGCAACGGCCAACTAACATTATGGGTAGGAATAAGCGTAATCTGAGTTTCTTGATGTCCATAAAAAATTCAGCTCATGAATTCTTAAATACTTCTTCTGTAAGGCCTATTAAGGAAGATACACCCCACACAATTTGCTAATGTTGGCAATGGAATTCATTTCAGGTCTGCTTACTAGCCCCATATTAGGAATACTGCAATTCCCATATTAGAAACGGATGTTCCTACGTATTCTTTTATTAAATAGACACACTCGTACTGTCATTATCTACTTCAGTATGAGTAAATGTTTTCATTGTTTTAAGCTAGACACATATTACAGGATAACTGTGCATAACTCAATGTTTGCAAATATTCCTGTTATTAATAGACTAGTCAACATTACATGAAAGCTACATTAAATGTATTAGTAGCGGTTATTTGTTCATATGTTTTAGATCTGTAGTGGTAGTATAAATCAGATTTGCAATCCTAAGAACTTTGTGCTAGCTTGATGGTGGTCGAAAAACAGAGATTTTTTTGCATTTGTTTTGGTTTTTTACAATATCTCTTCAAACCATTCGCTACACAGATAAAATTTTTGTAAGTCTAATAATTACCACGATACAGCTCTTCCAAAAAATCCTAAAGTGTAGGAATACCTACCTGTTTTCACGGCCAGGATAGGACACCTTTTTAAGCCCATCTCTAAAGCATGGAAGGCGCACCCATCTCTACAGCGAACTAGCTCCTGCCGGCGCGCTCGTCTCGGATTCGTGCTCCTTACGGGAACGATCAACGGGCGCGCGTTCATGCATCTAGTGCACGTTATCGCAAAAGGTTATCGCAATAGGTTATCGCAAATCTATTTTAATTAAAAAATAGTTCAAAAGTGATAAAGGTTATCGCAATAGGTTATCGCAAATCTATTTTTAAGTAAAAATTAGTTCAAACGTGATAAAAAGTTGTTAATTAGCAGTCGCCTTGATCTGAGTTACGGACCTGCGAACTTATTCTTGACGCGTGCAAAGGTTCTCGGAAGGGTTTCCCGCACTCGACCAAGTTCTAAACGCGTGAACTCGTTATGGGTGCGTGCAAACGTTCTCGAAAGGGTATCCTGCGCGAGACCAAGTTCTAAACGCGTAAACACGTTCTGGGTGCGTGCAAACATTCACGTGCTCGATTAGCGACCCCAGTCTGATTAAGGTACTGGTTGCATACAAAGGTATGGGGAGGGCGGGACGTTTAAATCAAACTAGAGTGATGAACTAATTTACTTTATTGATTAAATACAAAATGATTAAGTAAAAAAATAGGTTCTTTAAGCACAATATGTCTATAGAATTCCTAATAGGTGGTATGTGCAACAGCTCTGGCTGTTCCTCTTCCTCTTCTTTGGAAGTTTCATTGGTCTAGACGATGATGACGATTCCGACATCTACTGATCTTTATATTAGTTTTCTCACATCCCCGCTGAGCGGGGAGTACTCGCATATTCTATCGTGCAGCAATAAACAGAACGCTGACGTATTGGCTGGTATACCACCATTTCCCGTTTCAAACTCCAACTTGATATCAATAGAATCTGCCTTTATCTGTTCATTTTGATGACGGCAATCAATTAATTACAGTAATTGGAGCTATATTCTTAAAATTTGAAGGATCTAGCAAAGGACATGGGTTCTCACCGTAGTAAGCCTCTTGAAACTTACTGTACATGTAATACAATAAGGCGTAGCGATTTTCATTAAAGGAAACGTGAAAATTTTCGTACGGGAATACTCGAGAATTAAGATGGACTTTCACATTGTTTAATCTGCATGTACTGAATTCGCTAGGATTTTCTCTAAGATTATACAACTTGTTTGTTTGCAAAGCAAAAATCACAAATCGCGGCTTTTCTAACTGGTTAGAAGTTTTCACACGCCAAATATTCGATGTCGACTGCGGCACGTTGAGAAATTCATAAAGTTCCCAGCTTCGAAAGCTGATTTGAATCGACAGATCGCTCTGAATAGTCTCATACAACTTGAGACGTTCTGCATCATTAAGTGTAATATGAGGCACTTTCCAGTTGATTTTCTTAATATTAAACTTGTACCTTGCAAGAGCAGTTTTTACACTGTTTTCATCTGTTTTCGCTCTTATCAGTATCAGTTCGTGTTTAGCGTTTGGTATAATTTTCTTGTAGTCTTCAGCGAATCCAAGCAACTTATTCAACGGTATGCAAAAGTTAAACTTCCTGTTTTCTGCTGATAATAACCGGTCGTCTTTTAAATTCCAGCCTGCATTAAGAAGGGCATCGCTTTCACTTGGTCTTAGAGAAACGTAATTTTTTAAAGACGTAGAAATGCCAACGTTTTTGGTACGATCTATTTCGATTGCATTTAGTTCGTAGCGAATTTCCTCAAACATGAAAGCAGCACAGTTATTGGTAAGTTTAATTGTATTAACCGCAGCATTGTTCTCATCTGTCAAAGTTCCTTCAACATACAAGAAACTTTCTGTCGGTAACAAAACCAAGTCTTGATGATGAACACAGATTTGGATGGTGTCACTTGGATTGTATGACTTTATATACGGCGAATACGTATGATACTCCTTTTTGATTATTGTCTCGTCAAAGCGAGGAAGCTCTGTGATGTCCAGTAGATAGTTCATTTTTGTGAAAGTACCGTTAGTCCCAACGATTTCAAGAACTGTCTATTTTCCTTCGTTAAACGCCTTGGTGAAGCTCGTTTCAATCTGCTTGTTGATCGTTGGACACCTAAGTCATAACTAATCGGTGTAGTCGTCTTTGGTGTATATTTATTAAAACTGCTACTACTGGTCCTGTTAAAAATAAACATGACTCTTTTTTATCTCTGACTCTGTTAAAGTCAAACAGCTTACTAACATGACTGGTTGTGGACAAAACCTTATATAACAGTCTAGGTAGACGGTCTCAAATGTAAAATAATCGTAATTTTTTCATTTCGAAAGTTGAGATCTTTTCCATCTTGATCTACCAGTCTGACAGTAATGGAGTTAATACAAGTTCCGTTTACAGGTAAGTAAATAATATTCTTTGGCACCTCGTGAATCTTGTAGCCAGGCAAAACGTTGGGGGAGAATTCGTGCAGAGTGTGAACAAGTCTATTATTATGGTAAGCTCCGGTAGTAATATTACTTTCTACGCGAATGGAATTAACCCTATTTATATTGACAGGCAAATCAGACTACTATTTTGTTGGGCTCTATGATGCGCTTACTAAATCCCAAAAGAGAACCAATCGAACGTTCTTTGTTAAAATATACAGGATGAGTGCGTTTGACTTCAGTCCTCAATGTATTCGTGTTTGTGCGAATATTGACTATAATATTACTCTTTTTTTCCCTTAAGTGAGTTTCAATGTACTCTGCAATAGCTTCCAGTTCGTAAGCTCCTTCTGCCAATACTATAGTTTGATTGCCAACTTGAAACAGATTGTTGCTTTCGTCGACATTCGGAATACTATTATACGTAAAGAGGCTCACTAAACCGCATTCGTACGGTGTTGTCAGGTCTATAGGAGGAAAGTAGTTGGCTGTCAACGAGGACTCGTTGCCGAAAAAACTAAGGATTCTTGACATGATAAAGCACACAGTCAAACTGAATACATTTATTTCAAGTCGCCTGATTTATAGGTACAATGATATAAAAATAATAAACATAAATGACCGCATATTACAGTATTATCGCTCTGATATCTATCATAGTTGTATTGCACACCTTCTCCTTCAAAGTAGAGGCACTGATTCTTGTTTTTATTATAATATGTTGCTACCCAGTGACTGCCGGATTCGTTAGATTTATACAGGTTGATGATTGCACATTCTTTGTGACGGCGTGGCCGTGAAGGTAATTCATCCAACATGTACACACCTCGAAAATTAGGAATTTTCTTAGCAAATTTGTACAAGTCGTATTCATTGAGTACTCGATCCGGCTGTACACTTAGAAGTTTTTTGGTCTTAAAAAAAAGTCCTAAACCCTTCTTGTATGGTTTGAGGTACAGGCCTTTTCCAATTGTAACTGCTTCCATGATTTTATTGTGACGTTCGCTTTCAGCCAACTGTTGACGTGCATTTTTTGCGTCATTCACTGCCTTGGCAACGCTGGCTGTTCCAGACGCAATACTTCCTATTGACGTAAGAACTGCGAAAATAGGCAAGAGCGCTGGTAATATGCCGCCAGTCTTTAAAATTCGAATGACGCGTGTCAGGGGTAGCTTTGCACGTTTTCCCGCTACACATCTTTTTGCTTCCGAGAGCGCAAGTTCGATTGCATCGTCTACATTTGTAGGCTTCTTCAGTTTCAAAGCAGCTTTTGTTCTTTTTATGATATCACTCAAAGAAATTTCTTCTTTTGCAGCTTTCTTATTATCCTGAGATTTGGAATCCTTAACTTTGGGCTGTTGACCTGTTTTCATTCCCATCCCGAGTTTTGCTTTGGTTTTCATCGCATTAGTCACTAGCCAAGCGGGTACTTTTTCGCCTAATTTAGAATCCTTGGCTAAAACTCGTTGCCAGGCCTTCTCAGCGAGTATCAGGTCGGCTTGATTTCTAGCGCGCGTATCTTTCGTTTGCGAGTAGGCAATGTCGTGTTTTTTACATGCGGCGTCTAAAGGATTAAGGGGCGGGTCTCCACGCTTAAGTCTTTCCTGCAATTTCGTTCCAGGGCCACAATAAGAATAATGAGGAAAATGCGCTTCGAATGGCAAACGATCAATAAGTTTATTTAGAAGTCCTGTCCCTTGAGTACCAGAACGACGATTAATCCTGGACTTTGAAATTTTTTTGGCATCTTTACACAGAGATCGTTGTTGCTGTTGTTGTTCACACATGCGTGTTTCGTTACACACTAAGTTTTTTTAAATGGATGCTCCTATTTATTTTTTAAACAGTTGATAAAATGCGCTTGTTCCGACAACAAGAAAAGTTACCTGTTTCGAACATAGAGGAGAGTTTCAATGTGGGCAACAAACGACCTTGCAGACACAGCAAACTCTTGCCTAACACAATACGGGCACTAATTGTGGGTCCCTCAAACTGTGGAAAAACGAATTTGCTGACTAGAACATCCCAACGGATTAAAATTTGAAAACGTTTATGTTTACTCAAAGACGCTCTATCAGCCAAAATATAACTACCTTCGAAACTTGCTTTCTGGGGTCAAAGGCGTTGGATATTACACATTTTCAGAGCACGATGAAGTTATTCCACCTGATGAAGCGAAACCGAACTCTGTTTTTATATTTGATGACGTGGCTTGTCAGAAACAGCAGCATATGGGGGATTACTTTTGCATGGGACGACATAGAAATATTGACAGTTTTTATTTAGGCCAGTCATATACACACATTCCAACAATTTAGGGAAATATGCACAGAGTGTTGGAAAAACAAATATGGATTTCTGGTTATCAATAAAGACGTTCCCATGGATGAGGGACGATATCGTAAAGGATTTGATACCTTTATTCTTATATAAATAGTAAGGTTAACGAAATGCACAGTCAGTCACTCTCCAAACGAGTACCTGATCAAACAGGTAATAATACTGTATCAGTGATCAGACTATTCCAATAGTGATCAAGCTGTTCCAACAGATAAGCGATCAAGCTGTTCCAACAGATCAGTGATCAGCTGTTCCAACAGACCAGTGATCAGCTGTTCCAACAGATCAGTGATCAGTTGTTCGAACAGATCAGTGAACAAGCTGTTAAAACAGATCAGTGATCACGCTGTTCCAACAGAATAGTGATCAAGCTGTTCCAACAGATCAGTGATCAGACCGTTCCAAAAGATCAGTGTTCAGACCGTTCCAAAAGATCAGTGATCAGGCTGTTCTAATAAATCCGATCAGCAGTTAGCTGTTTGTGCAGTTGTTAAAAACCACTACAGTAAAGCAGATAAAAATGGATCCAGATACGGTTAAGAAAATTATTCAAACTCGCAATGTCATTCGTAAAAAGTATGCAGCCTTAAAGAAGGGAAGAAGCGAAATTGAAGCTGACCTAGAGAGAGTTTTTTCAGCCTATAACAACACCGCTCAAGAAACTGTCCGATCTACCTAAGCAAATTCAGCACTTGCCAGATGCGCTCGCGGGTAAATTGAAGACAGAAAAGCACGAGCAAAATGCAAGTCTTCATACAACCTTTGACTCGGACGAAGACTCTAGAAGTGAACCCGACAGTTTTGACGAGGCTGCTTCGTCGCCAGTCGAACCCGATCTTAGTTTCCAAGACTATTCAAGAACATCTTCAGATGTTTTAGAATTTAATACCAATAGATTTATGGATTCGATAAAGCTAGATAGTAATTACGATTCTAAATATGGGCCACGTTATGATGCAAAAGAATTAGCTTGGAAAATTGGCGATTCGTCATTTGCAGTAATTGACTCTAACGCTCTAGTAGACGGCAAGAGTTATCCCCTAACATCTGGTTTGCAGGAGCTAATCTTTTCTCGTCATCCTTCAGAGAACCTGTTTACGGAAGATGACGTTGATTCATATTTAGATATTGTCCAGAGAAGCGGAGCTATACATCGTAATTATGATAAATCATTGCAGTATGCACCGCCTACCGATTCAGGATTAATGAAATATTCAAAAAATAAGTTGGATTATGTGTATTGGGATGATCCGAACGAATTGGTTGCTAGATTGAGACTCTTACTTGCATCTCAAGAAGCCGGCCATAATAATCATTCAAATGAAATCACTTCTATATTGGAAGAGTTAAGAGAGGCCAATGTTATCATTTAAATTGTGCAAAACGTTCTTTACGTTTCATTTCTAACATGGGTATTGATAAGTTTGGACGCGCCATCAGCTCTGAAGGTGCACAACCTTCTCATTCATCGCCTCTTACTTTTGGATACGTACTAACATCTGATGGAAATATTGATGTGCAAAAAAAACGCATATGCAACTTGGCCAAACCTTTAAATACGGAAGATGCAGTTACTAAGGAGTTTGTTGACGAAACGTTCAATGCATTAAAAGGGGAACTGCGAAAAAACGTTTACTTCTTGGAGGAGAAAATTGAATCGTTAGCTGCTCTGCCAAAAAGATTAAATACGAGCGGTGAAATAACGAATGCAAATAAATCGTTGCCCATTGAAAATAATGACATATCTGGCGTACCCCATAAACCACAACCAGAAGGTAGCAGTATACTTCAGAAATCTGTCGGTGAACAACTTAGTAATAAAAAACTTCGCACTTCATAAATACGCATTGTATTCAGTTTTACGGTTATTTTCTGAATAAATCGAAATGAGTTCAACTGGTGAACGAGCTACATACTCAGCCACGTCGTAATTTTAAGCGACGTACAGTGATAGTAAAGGACTTTTTGATCTCTGGCAAGCTGATTTGGTTGAAATGCAACCGTATGCCTCCCACAATAAAGGGTTCCGTTATCTGCTGACAGTCATCGATGCGTTTTCGAAATATGCTTGGGCCATACCTGTGAAAAACAAATCTGGAAATGAAGTGGCTAAGGCGATGGAAAGCATTTTCGTTAAGAGATCATCATCACCACCTGCCAATCTGCAAACCGATTTAGGAACAGAATTTTACAATATTCACTTTCAAAAGCTAATGAAAAAGTGCAATATCAACCATTATTCTACGTATACCACCTTAAAGGCATCAATAGTGGAAAGGTTCAATAGAACTCTTAAAACATGGATGTGGAAACTCTTCAGTCTGAACGGAAATTACAAGTGGATAGACGTTCTGCAAGATTTGATTGATAAGTACAATAACACTGTCCATCGAACAATCAAAATGAAACCTGTCGATGTAAATAAAACCAATGAAAAGTAGCTGTTGAGTTCGGTATACAGAAAAATTAAGACGTTTCCTTTGCCAAAGTTTAAAGTTGGCGACTAAGTTCGTATAAGCAAATACAAACACCTTTTTGAAAAACGTTACACTCCCAACTATACCACGGAGATTTTTGAAATTGAAAAAATTAAAATTACAAACCCTGTAACGTATATACTCAAGGATTATCAAGGACATACTATTCGCGGTAGCTTTTACGAACCAGAATTGTTAAAAGTCAAAAATCCTGATATGTATCTTATTCAAAAAGGATTACGCAGAAAGAGTGAGAAATTATTTGTAAAATGGTTGGGTGTCTCGAATAAACACAATTCGTGGATCGATAAATCTGATGTTTCCAGCTAAATTTATGTTCATCGCATACTCCCTAATAAACAGGTGGATAATCAAGCGATGCCGCAATATGGACCAGCATATATTGATGTAAGACGTGTAAAACAAACATACACAATGTTTATTTCAAAATAAATATTCTAATGTATATATTTTATAATCAATAAAAAGCATGTAAAAGTGTTTATTTGTTTGATTTCTAATAAAAGCAACAAACACTCGCACTAAAGTGTCAGTCTGCTTAGAATAGCGTTTCTAAGCACAAGTCTGCTAATTTTTGCTGCTTTAGTAAATGATACATTTATTTTGCATCACGGAATTAATAACGTAGACAAGAGTTATGTCTGCTTCAACAAGAGCAACGATTCATTTCCATATAACTGGATTCTTTTAAGATCTGCAGCACAAGACGGTTACAAGTTTTTAAAATTTCAAACGTATCTGCTATTAACAAACAAGTTGTTGAATACAAAATTAGACTAGTGTTTCCCAACAAAAGTTACGGGGACAGCCAATGGAGAAAGGTTTAAACGAAACCTTTATTGCCGACGAAAATTCTAGTCACACGTTCAACTCGTCGACAGAATCGCCTCATTTCACTGAAGTTTCGTTGCAATTCGATTCAAAGACTCTGTTTGTTGTAATGCTTTTCGTATGCACAATAATCTCTGTATTATATCTAACAAGATCGTTATTTACCCACTACATGAATCAGATACAAAGACATCAGGTAAGAGACGTATGATGGTTTGGGGCTGTGAATCTTAATTAGCAATGTACATTCTTTTGTTCTAGAACGGGAGCTAACATTGCGGAGGAACAAAACAGTATCGATTTATGTTTATGTAACCCTTGTATTACCCAATAAAATAAATTAGCTAGTCATTCTAGTTTTATTTATTTCCTAGTGCGATAACCTATTGCGATAACTTGCCCTCGATGCATGAACGCGCGCCCGTTGATCGTTCCCGTAAGGAGCACGAATCCGAGACGAGCGCGCCGGCAGGAGCTAGCTCGCTGTAGAGATGGGTGCGCCTTCCATGCTTTAGAGATGGGCTTAAAAAGGTGTCCTATCCTGGCAGTGACAACAGGTATTCCTACTACTTCCTAATTTCAAGTTTTCTTGTTGAGAGTCGAGTACGGTCGTTCCATACACTAACCAAGGGGTTTGCAATAATTGTAGTTTTAAAATTAATAGAAAAATGCCCACTCTTTTCTAATCACAAAAAAGTCGTTCACATCAGCAATGGTATTGCTGGAGGCGATAAAGTCAATTGCTACAATGCCAATAAACTGATAACACCTGGGGTGGAAATAAAAAAAAACAAACATTCCGAGAACTTGACTCTATCAATACTCCGGCGAGTTAGTATCATGAAAGTATCCCGCTCAGATCTGAAAAACTACGAATTATCCCCCTGCCGCTGTTCACCGAAGCTAGAATGATGAAGGAATCTAAATCAACTTTGTACTCATCATTCAAACCTCTCTCCTTGGCTACTTGCTCCATACGTATATATGGCACCGTAACACGTCAGTAAAGGTAATCATTGAGGGTTAAATATTATATTATGCCAGAACCTATATTGGTATGAACGTTACTGCCAATTTTTTTTAGATAAATGTCCGTATGGGTGTCCAAGTCAGCTAGKATGACAAGTAAGGCTACATATTCGCCGATGATAACGATCTTATCAGCGAAGACATCTCTAAGGATGTCTACATCGCAATCCTTTTCTGAAACATTCATAACGGCACCGAGCTGCCCAAATCCAGTTCTGAGTAACTCTTATCAGCCGACGCGCATTGTTTTCATTCGATAAAAGCTTATCTTGTGTAACGTTGATGGTCGTTGCGGCTGACAAGTTCGGCACACTTAGTGCTTTTTTGAGCGGCGAACACTGGATATTCATTGAATACCATAGTAACATTTATACCAAAATAGGCTCAGACATAATATATGTAACCCGCAATGAAGGCTTTTTGGTCTTTGCTGACGTGTTATGGTGTCATAAATAGTGTTTCTATAAATTATTCATGCATCCAGACGCTTATGGAAATGATCTATTTAAACAATTTGCCGCCTCTCAGGAAACTAAACACAACTATGACTTTGACAGATACTTGTCATCTGTCGATTGGCTAATAACTTAATATATTTGAATAACAAGAAGCGTATGGGAGGGTGTATTTTCAACGTATGCTGCAGTGTTTTGTAGGATAATTAACATTATAAGGTTGGAGAAGACTCAGATTTTGGAGCTACTGGGTAACACGGTTTTGTATAACTCTTAGGTTATGCATTGCAATGGGGGTCGTTCAGCAATTTTTTTTATTCGGAATATCAATCTACACCAAAAATAAAGGAACCCCTATTTTTCCGTCTTTCTGTGTGATGTATATTATGGCAGAAAAAAGTTATTAAAGATTAGGAATTTACGAGCGTAACGTCAGATGCCGCAGCCTCCACCAGTCACACATCGCGCGCATTGCACTAATCCACTGCAACTTCACGAAGATGTGTGTTTATTGTTTACATCTTGGAGGTTATATAAAAAATGGCACACAACACACGCATACAACAAAATGCTAATCGGATATGCTGTCTTAGGCAAGCGTGCAGACAATAAACAAAAGCGGTGTTGCCTGCTCTTCGAACAAAAGGTGCACCGTGAAAGTCTTCATTGTTCAGATATATTTCTGACTTATCTGAGATAACTGTCTCTGTTAAACTAATATAGATCATACTTCATATTAAAAAATTACCCATATTGCGATATGCTCGTTTGGTACAATGAAACACTTCAATACAACGCATAATCTGGCTACATTTCACGAAAGAATAATTGTTTCGTTGTGAATATAGGAACAGGAACTTACGGGCTGGTTCAAAATGACAACACGATGACTTTAAACTTCTGCTACCTTCAACCAATCTTGCTTTTGATTGGCTTGCGGACTATGACGCGTTGTATTCAGGATTTTGAATTTTAGTAATTTATTTTGACGTAACAAATATATTTCTCGTCTGTTTGCATTACTTCCACAATTCATTACGGCCGTCCCAACCCTTTTTTTGGTGGATTTGTTTCCATGTCTTCTTTTTTCTGCACCGTATTATAGGGTAGGAGTACCGATTATGGACATGTGCCTAGTTATGGACACTACATGCTTTAATAATCAAAAACAAGGGTTTGTGAATTCACAGCGACATCTTCATTACACGTACATGATGCTGTATATACCTGTCGCCGATCTGAGCAGCAACTGTAAGCTCGTAATATAACTGGTTTGGTTCACGGCTTGACACTTCTGTGTGCATGGTAAAGTGAGACGGTTTGCCGCTTTTCTTAACACAAGCATTAAGAAACGTAAGTTGTTAATTTAAGCCCGTACATCTGATTTTCTTCTAAAATCTGAGGACTCCTTACCTTTTACTACTGAAAAAATGTCACAGCTTGTTGTTTAGCATTCTATATTAAGAACAAAGCTTGGAAAGAGAATTATGTTATGTGTCCAATACTAGCTCATTAGTTAATTAAAATCACCAGTTTTGAACAGTGTCCAAGACCGGTGTATTCGCTGTTTTCACCTGTGAGTCAGTATTGGACGGCACATGTTAGGCACACTACATCAATTAAGGTCTATTTCACTTGCCAGAAAATGGAAAGTAAGAAGCGGAAGAAATATACAGAAGAAGACATGGCGAAAGCTTATTCTGCCGTACAATCCGGAGTACCAGTGGCTACTGCTAGCAAGCAGTTTAAGGTTGGTAACTTAACTGAAATTTTGTTGTCCTGTCGTTATGGGTACATATATTATAGGTGCCACGTATTACATTAAGAAACAAAGTAAAGGAATTAAGTCCAGTTGTATGTAAAATGGGCCCATCTACAATTTTATCAAAGGAAGAAGAAGAGAGGGTCACCCAGTGGGTAGTAGACGTTGCTAAAGCGGGATTTCCAATTACAAAAACTGCTTTGCTGGATACTGTTGCCAAACTCATTAAAGAGATGAATAGAGACAATCCATTTAACAATGCGAGGCCAGGCAAAAAATGGTTTCAAGGATTCTTTAGGCGACATCCTGCTATTTCGCTAAAATCTGCTGAGAAACTCACTGGTTATCGTGGCATTCTTACCGAAGCTCAGATTAGAAATTGGTTTGCGGAAGTCTTCTCGTATCTAGAGGTCAACAACTATTGTGATGTTTTAGAAGATGGATCTAGAATATTTAATGCCGATGAAACAGCATTTGCGTTGTGTCCTAAGACAGCAAAAGTTTTAGCTCCGCGTGGAGAAAAGAGCATCTACGACGTAAGCAAGACCTCTGAGAAGGAAATGTTACTGTTCTCATTACCGTGTCAGGTTCAGGACAATTGGCCCCGCCTATGCCTGTATTCCCCTACAAAAGGTTACCGGCGGATATTGTTCGTGCAATACCGAAATGATGGGGAGTTGGGAAATCGGATTCAGAATGGATGACTGGTGAGGTATTTTATGAATACATGTGCAATGTATTTGAGCCATGGTTAACGGAACAAAAGATACCAAGACCTGTGCTCTTTTTGTAGACGGCCATAAATCGCATTTGACCATGCAATTGAGCATTTTTTACGTGAAAAGCAGATCATACTTGTAGCTTTACATCCCAATGTTACGCATGTATTACAACCTTTAGACGTCGCAGTATTTTTTCCATTGAAAAGCAAATGGAAAACATATGTCCGACAATGGCTTATGGAACACGAACCTGAACAGATCACTAAACAAAACATGACTGGAATATTAGCTGATGTAATAAAGGAAACATTAACGGAAACAATGATCAAGAATGGCTTTCGGGTTTGCGGAATATTTCCTTTCAATCCTAATAACGTTAACTACTCCAAATTGATCACTAAAGTCAACAGCAGCAAGCAACAGGTATCGAACGCAAGCTACGAAGTAGTTACAAACAGCAACCATGACAAACTAATAGAGCATAAATTGTTTTTGGAAAGTTTAATACAGCCATATCTTTTAAGACAATTAAAACAACATGATGAGCAAGGACTGGGGCGGCGAAATTTCAGCGAAAGAACTTTACAACGTATGGATGACACTGGAAGACATGATAGAGCATTCTCGTGGTATATTGGAAGCTCAAGGTGGGAATGCCTTCAATGAAATAAAAACTCTACGTCCGGACTTGGCAGATAATGAGCGTTCCCTTAACTTAAGTACTGAGACCAACACAGAGAACTATGTTAAAAGAACTATACCGACAAACTTACAAGACAGTACTACACCTACTCCCAGAATATCTGACGACGTAGCTACTACATCGCGCAACACTTCACCAAACTGCTGCGAAAGTCTTTATTATATGAAGCAGTCAACACCTATAAAAATATCAGGAGACATACTTACGACAGAGCAAAGTACGGATATAAGTAATATATCACCATTTACAAAGGTACTTTTTGGCCAAAGGAAAAGGAGGAGGGTCGGAAAAGGAGAGTAACAGATAAGGTACCCTCAGTGGTTACATCTCAGTTATAGCAAGAGTATTATGACAAGAAAAGCTCTAGGTGTTAAACGAAAAATCTGCTCAGAGAAACCAACCTATAGCGAAAAAAAATACGAAAAAGAAGCAGGCCAGCGATGAGAGGGATGAATGGAAATGTTACAAATGTGAAGTCTTCTGGAAAAATCAGAACTTCTTTGAGAGAAAATGCAAGTGGCTGAAATGTATTACATGTGAAAGGAGGGCGTGTGTGCGTTTCGAGGCAATACTTGCAGAAAATTGGTTTGGACACTTCCAGTGGTGATATCTTGTGTGAAATATGCAATAAGAAAAATAATAATAAATAAGTTGCAGTGATGAATTGTTTGACGAAGATGGCAGTGAAAAAGACTGATATTTGTTTCTGAACTATAAATCTATTTTTTTAAGAAAACTCCTGTTTCACTTTACCCCTTAACGTAAATAATATAGTTTCTTGCAACAGTAATATTTGGCTGTTTCATTCCAGTGACCCTAACTGGATCGGTAAGTGTTCATATTAGATCCAGTGCATTTTTTGGCTGTCCATTACTGGAGCAAGGAAAACCTAAGCTTTTAGGTTTAATTTTATGTATCTAAAAACAAAAAATGATAACTCTTACGCGACCATATGAAAGCCAAATGAATTTTCTACATACTGGTATCAACAAAATTCCGCAAAATTTAAGGTACCATACCAACATAGCTAATTAAAGCGAAACCTGGCCTTAATGTGTCCATAACTGGTACTCTTACCCCACTCCTTTCCCTTCGATATGATTTCCTCTCCTTCCCTGATTTGTATTTTGGTAGTAGTGCTTGAATAGTTTCTCTCAAGGTCCTTCTGAGCTTGCATATGTTTCGTATAATATGATTTGCAGCTTTTGTTCTTATTACTCTTACCTACAAGGTGTTTGTGTTGCTGTCGGTAATGTTCTCAACGTATATTTGCTAGATTTCGTCTTGCTAGATTTTTTGTACCAAAATTACGTTATTTCTTGCTTACACTTGTCTAGATACAGTGAACTACTTCACTGTAACGACAATCACAATAACAATGTAAATGCAAGAACCAAGCACTAGAATGCATTATGAACTTAAAATCTTAAAATTTAAAATAGTTTTCGGCCTCGCATGCGTTGAAACGCTCTTCTCTCTAGCTGGCCAGCACAACACACGATACACGGCACATACGTACTCTAATGTGTGCCGATTGTAGTATTTTTTATCACTAAACAAAGCAGCGCTCAAAAACAGGTCCTCTTGGGTCGAATGCTACCACTCGAGTCCCTAGTACAGATCCAAAACACATAAGCAAAAAACCGCTAGTACTCATTTTTTGTAGGCTAATGGTTCTTTGTATAGGGTTAGTCTGGTCTATAAGGCAAGAGCCTCCCCCAGAACTATTTTTATTCGTTTATCTTAAACATCGGTTAAATAGCAAAAATGCGTTCCATAGCTTTATACCAAATATAAAGTCCTACATAACTGAAGGAAAGCGTTTACAGACCTTTCGTTATAACGAGTATGACACTAAAATAAAATATAAACAAACGATGGAGTTTTATACGCTAAACACAGACATTTTTAAGGCTGTCTTGCAAATTAAAAGCGTCACTTCACCCCGTCATAAAAATTAATCCTCCCACTTCAACTTTTATTCTCACGACTCCATTTATTCACCCCCCCCCCTCGCTCACCTGTCCTGTTTACGATGCTAAGCGCCTTACAGACGAAATCGCACGTGCCCGACGCCTCCAGGTTGGCGTCCTTGAGTTGGTATGCCACCGACCCGTAGGTGGTGAGGGTCATCGCCAACCCCAGCCCGCTCTCTCCGGCGGCGTATTTCTGCTCGGAACACAGGCGTCGCTGCTCGTCCCCGGACACCTGCGACAACATCAACACCTGTCACTCATAACTTCGCCGGGCCAAAGCACCCGAAAACAATGGACGAAGGTCGCGCGACGCCGAGTACACAATCGATAGTGCCGTTGATTATGTGCGGTTTCAGGTTTTCAGGGAAAAAAAACATCCTTTTAGGGAACAAAATTTAAAATCAATATTGTCAGATGGAAGTTTTTTTATATACCATTGCGACGATTTCTCAAGTAAGAGTATCAGTCAGTGTACGAAATTGAATTTGTCTAGACTCTCCGGTCACGCAAAATTTGAAAATAGCTTAGCGTTTCGTTACAACAGTCTTTTTCAAACTTCCAGTATATGGACTTATCATTTTCTAAGACCTGACGTCTGCTTCACAAATCTCGACACTGTCCGAATGTACTGAAACCTTAGGAATATAAATAACGCTACCACATTTCCAATTAGATTACTACTACAATAGTAGAATTCATAAATTTACTTAAATGTCACATTGGCGGTTCTAATAGAACGTGCAAGAGAATTGTTTTTGAATGTAGCTTTATAGGTCAGGTCAGGTAAACCATTCTAGAAATTTTAAAAGTCAGCATTACAAAATATGGTGCTTGTCTTTAAACTGTTAATACGTTCATACTGGATTTCTAATTAATCTTACTCCCCTGCTGCCAAAGTAACTAGATAAAAAAAAACATTCACAGATCAATATATCAAATTTTGCGTGAAAGTGAACAGCACTGTAATGACCCTACCTTAAAAAGGTGGTTTTACTGCGCCTACGGGACATAAGCTACCATCTAACGAAAACCTGAGGTTAATCCGATACTTAAGAGCCAAGATCTCACTATCGATGGATGGACAGAAACTACTAAAAAACAAGAAAATTTCATTCATATTTTAATTTAATTTTTATTACTTCGACATGAATTCAAAAATAAATTTGTTTCTGCATGCCTGTTGACCATATAACTACTATATAACGAAAACCCAGTGCTTAGAAGCCGAGATATCACTGTCCACATACAGACGGATACCAAATCGAGCATTGGTGCGTTGCGCTAAAATGGATCACGTAAGCTGGTGATAGTTTTTGTCATCGTGGATAAATTCTTAAGCAGATGCACGTACAATCTAACCAGAATTATAGTAGCCACCCGCAAAGCTTTATTTTGGAAATTGTGCATGATGGCACGTGATAGTCATAAAACTGAGCTAATTTAATCTAAAATGATACTACAAATTCTTTGGAATATTGGCGGAACTTAGAGATCCAAGAAGATGTGTCGATAATCTGAAGCTCTTACGCATTTAAAGACATACCTGCTGTAGAAAACTGAAACTCCTAATTTAACATCCTTTAGTAACGAAAACAGAATCTGGTCTCGATTGTATCAATGTTTCCTCGCTTTTTCTTCTACCCGTACAGAATCCCTAAGGTCAGCAGTATTTGGCCGACACCCAGCTGGATCTTTCATGTTTATTAGTTAGATTTGCGTTAGCTACAAATCACCCTGACGTACTCCCACGTCTATTTGAAATGCTCATGCGGAAATTAACTAATAGTAGTTAACCAGTTCCTTTCACGAACATCTTGAAAACACCACAACATCGGCACAGCAACACACCGCGTACCAGGTGTTCGTGCGTCGTCAACCGCTAGCGCCCGACTCCCCTAACCTTAGTCGTCCTTTACGGTGACTAACTTCCCTCGAATGGTGTCAACTTAGATCTGTATCCATCATTGACTACAGATAATCACAGTGACATGTTGTTTTCCGGGTTGCTTCCCACGTTGCTTATTTGACCTTGACGTTTCGACACTCATGAGTCAAGACCAAATAAGCAACCTGGGAAGCTACCCGGAAAACAACATGTCATCGATGACAACCACGGAAGCCTTTAAACCAAGATAGATAATCACAGTTCAACAGGGTGATGCAAAGCTGCCGGTTTAAGTCTCAGGCACCACAAACCTACATAACATCCCCTTTTAGCACGACACTATTAAATACTACTATCGCAGACACTAACTACGTTACATTGTGAACTGACAAAATGTACTTTGTTGGGTGTAAAACCCTTCCTCCAATGAATTGTGTTGTTCAAAAAACTTTGTACTTCCTTCAGCACGATAGCCCATTTTAAATGCTTAGTATCACGTAGAGCTCGAAGAGGACTACTCACTTCCTGTTTATTCGCTCCTTCATTTTTCCCTACGGAAAATAAACGTATGTATGCACTACCTTTACCTCAAGACTTTCTAGCGTAGTGCGCCATTTAGCGCTAGTGAAACGTCGCATCGGAATGAACCTCCTTCGGTTACCCTACTCGTTATAATAATTTTAAATAAGACACTGTAGAATAGCTGCCGAAGCTTCTTCAGGGCATTAAACTGAACTAGTTTCACCCTTACGGTGAACGCGAACTCTTGTAGATATAGCACTCACTCATAGATATAATCTAGCACATACTATTGCTAAAGCCTTTTTCTGATTGCAAGCTAGGATCCTTTTAACATCAGCCTGTAAAGAGCTATGATTCTTGGATCATTCGAATCGAATCACCCCGAAGAATACATGCTCAGATACCAAAATAAGAATTATCGGACTGAATATAAAATCTCTTCTTTGGGTCTGGATGAACCTGCAAAGAAAGTTCAGAAAAACATTTTTAAACTGAATAAATGCTGGTTGTACATCTGAAAGACCAATAGCAAACATTGCCATTATTTAATAATCTTAAGAGTGGAACAGTGTTAGTGTCGATAAATTTCGGCAAAAACGCCCATTGTAGTTAATCAGGCCTTAGAAAGGTTTGTTCCTTCACATTTCGGGGCCGACAAAGCCCTTGAATTACCCTAATGCTACTCTCGTCCATTTGAATTCCCTCCCCCAAAAACTGCACCGACTTCCTTGCAAAACAACACTTAGTATTTTGACAGTAATTCCAGCATTACGCATTTTTCAAAAACAGCTTTCAAGTGCATAGGATGTGTTTCACTGTTCTTTGAATACACTAATATGTCATCTACACAGATGCACGAAAAATGATCAATGTCTTCACCCAAGGCCAAGTTGATAGACAGAATGACAACACTGTAAACATATATGTTTCCTCTCCGAAAACAAAACGTAAATCTTCTTGGCGCCTTGATATTTGCCAATATGATAATGTCAAGTCGATAGTTGACAAATTTTATCCACGAGAAAAAAGAAATTCGAGTTCACATGATCAGCCAGCATTATCCTATTAATAAAATGGGAATCTAGACATACACCTATTGAATACCTTTCTTTTTTATTTACGACTACGGACTCGCATTTTCCGTTTGCTCTTTACGATGATATCTCATATACTTGACAAGGTTTATTCCTCCATCAGGCCTAAACCTTACTGAACTGTCCCTGAGCTCTTTCCAACATTATATGTAATTGTTATTACTTTGCAGCGATACCCGACATCGTAACTCACTGCCGTTCGGCTTAAAACATTTACAGCTTCGCCCGATATCGGTATCCGTAACTCTAACGTTCATTTTATTTAAATTATCTTGGATATTAACAATATTACCATTCAATGTTTTGTTTTAGTCGGCCATTATCTCCCAATGTTGATCCAAAACAGCACTGTTTCTATCTAAAAATTTAATTACCTTTTATCAAGTTCATTTAAATAGAATGAACATCTTCCCGCTCGAATTCTTGTTTCTTCCTTTTGGCATCGTGATCAACACACGTTGCAAAATTTTATTTTACTACAAAACAGCCTTCTAATTTGGGTGCCAAATTAGACTCACCGGTTTGCTTTGAATTAACTTCAGGTGGGTTCCCTGTTAACGTATGTAAATCAAAAGAAAAGATTTAGTGATATAACGGTTTAATTTAAACACCAAGTAAGCAAACATCATATATAACTCGCATGGACGGTAAATAGAAAAGTAATCAATGTCTCAAACCGTAACCGTAAGGGTATAGGTTAACACAGAAATAGCATTTATAATGTTCGGAGAATAAAGGATGTTAAAGCAACGTAAAGCGTTTTAGTGTGTGTAAAAATCGTCAGAAGTGCGATTAGTAAACCGAGATGAACTTGTCGAAAGATTTTAGTGGCAGTTTTAACCTAGAACATGAAAACGAACGTTCGCCACAACATGTGACCTCCCGCAGAAACGTAGAATACCTGCAAGAGTAGGAAGCCGCCGTGGGTGGAGCTGATCTCGTAAGTGAATATGCAGTACCAGCACCAGATCGACGTTTGTTACAAGTTCAGACAGGCGCAGACAATAAGCATACACTATTAATCCTAACCGTAAAATGGGCATTTAGTTGTGATCGAAGTGGTATAGATGTAGAAGACTGGATCTAACGTGATGATATAATTATGGTATACGATGTGCTTGTTCTTGTTACTAAAGGATTAGTAGCAAATAAGGTAGAAGAAAACGTACGTAAATTCCACGTGCCTAGTTGCAACATAGTTAACAAAACAATGTACTTGATCGTACTAGTACTAGGATCAAATAATTTATGTATAAGAAAACGCAGACAGCGCTGCTTCTTTATGGTCATCAGTTGAGCAAATGCATCCTTTTTTCCGCCTTCTGAAACCCTCATTCTCCACTGAAATGATACAATTTTATTTGCGGCATCCGATAAATACCCGCTGTCAATCATAACTCCGACATAACAGGAAGGAACAAAAGCTTGTGCTCAGTGGAGAGCGAAAAAGGCCGACCCAATCAATAATTGCTACACAAACTTCAACGCGCTTTCACACCTGTGCTTAGGCATTCCGGACGCAGCTCCATGGTACATTTATTATTTATAACCAGAGGGGTGACAATTGGTAAGCGGCGTTGTTATTGCTCGAACACGTTAGTTTGGTTTCTAGAAAACGTTCAGATCAAATAAGTTTAGCTATTTGTTCGTTTTTTAAATAAAATTATGGGTCGAATGTATACTAATTGACATAAAAATAAGAACAGGCCATTAGTAATAGTTCTATTTGAATAAGTTATAAATAAACATGAAAAATAAAGTAAGTAAATCAATAAATTAATAAAGAATAAAAATCATGTAAAACTCATATAAAGTTTGACACCATCACTTGTCATTGTGAATATAGCACGTTTTACATACAGAGTTATAAATGTGACACATAAGTGATATGAGCAATCATACAAGTACAAGTATATCACTTCTGCTTTTACTAGTATGAAACTTCAGATAACGGTAATACCAACTTTTTGTGAGACATTTCCGCGGACGAAACAGGAATGGAGGAGTTCTGGAGTAAGTTCAGCCAAATCCGACATGGTGACGACATTTACGCTTTCCCCGCTCTATCATCTTTTGTCTTTAACAGGTTATGCCTACCACATTCTTCCGGAAATGTGGAGTGTTTGGGTAATTAATTTGATGAAGACGAACCAACAAAATCTACTATCAACTGCAAGTATAGTTAAGTGTCTGCAAACAAGGTATTATTTAAAAAGCAAGTATGAAACTTGCTTCACTGCAGATTTTTCTAACCTCCATAATTCAGGCATATACAAACGACGACCAGGTTAGTCATTCTGATAATAAAGTTGATGGAATGAATGAAGCATAAATGTGTTTCCTGTTAAATCCCTTTTACATATGAAGATATGAATGTGAAAAGGAATTTGCGTTTGGTTTACCTGTTCCTTATTAAATTTATAATCTTTTTCTTTCTTCTTCAATTTTTTTCCAAAGTGAATAATACAAGATTTTCTTATTCTGATATAATTTTATGATCTACTTATTTCTACTGAATTTTTGGAGCGCCATCTACTGACAAAAAGAAAAGGGATTGTCAAATTTTAGCTGGTATTTTAGTATTGGGTCCTAACAACACAATTCAACAAACAACATGAAAACTGATTAAACTGTTTCCTCTTTCAAATTTTTTTTTTAGGCAGTTTCTATTCAATTGATAGAATAGGCAGTAACAGAATTTCAGCTTAATTAAAATGTGTATTTTTTTATTAAATATAAGTAAACTTTATTAATAGAAGAATTTTCATTCTAAACAAATTACGGTTTTCTCCAACGTTCATCCAGCACGTACTGATTACTCGATAACATTGCGCCCTAACCAAGCATTTATCTCCTTTCCAAGCCTTCCTACATTTACCACTTAATGCTAAGAGAGACTTCTTAATTTAATGGTAACATATTGCCACAAAGTTCCCGTGGTTCGAGTTTCCCCACGTGGCACGAATTCGCTAGCTCTAAACTTTACTTACTTTGTTCGAAAATAACGGTTCGAAACTTCAATCGGTTCCGGGCGTAAAACCTTTACGATCCATCCGCAAACACACCGAAGCTGACTGCGCCCAATTCAGGCCTTCATTTCGCTCAAATGGCCCATCAAATTTATCATTCCTTTGATTTACACACTCTTCACATGCAGATTCCACCGCGACCAATATATTGGCGATACTGAACGAGTATCGCTGCAGGGTCATAAATAAACCCGGAGCGAAATTACGAACGTATGGGGGCGCAGGTATATCATATTCGCACGGAGAAAGTTATACGATAAATTAAAGCCAACGGGTGGTGGTGGTATAACACTTTAGAACAAAACATTAACTTTTGTATGTAAGCTATGTTGTGTGTTTAATGCTATCTGCAGCATGTGATTTGTTAAAGTTTATATTTCGATGCACTTTGTTAGATCAGTTATGCTGCATACTTTAAGGCTGAGATACTGGAGAGAGAGAAAAGATTCATCCGAGATAAAGATAGAAAAAAGAACTCATTTTTAGAAAAAAGAACAGCACTTAATAACTATAAGTCAATTTTTGTGAACATTAATCAATTGCATATTCATGTGCATAAATAAGCTGTTTAGCTCTATAACCAAACATACTGTGGTATATAGGATGATCAGTTAAGGCTGGATAGCGGCTGTATCGTAGAAACAATTGTGCTAGAATCATGTGGTAATTTTTTTACAAATGTGGCCACACAGATTTAATTAAAAATATTGTGTACATAATTTTGCTGCTATGGAGCGCATCTGTTATAGCCTACCAGAAAATTGGTAATATATCCAAAAAATCTAAGCACAGCATTGGTCTAAATACGCCCATTAGAATCTCTATTTAATTGTTTACTAATGTTGTTTACACACCTTTTGCCTAATTATGATTACAACACCATCAGGAGGGATAATATTTATATACTTTTATAGTGAAATAACCTAAGTTGGCTGAAACTAAATAAACAAACGATGGCTCATTTTAAACGTTTTTCAACCAATTTCTCTTTTTTTAAGCTAACCAACCGCATACCTCAGTTTAAGGAGTTGTCATGGTTACTAGGTTGATTTTAACTAACACCAACTTTAACAAAGAGAGGAGAGACCTACCCAAAATAATTTAAATTTATTCCGAATGTTTGACAGTAGCGGACACTTTTTAAAGAAATGTTATGTTTCCCGTATATCTTTAAAAATTATAAATGTATATTTATAGATTTCTCCATTATTTATGATAGCTCTTTAATCAAGCAAGATATGTCTGAAAAACAGAAGTGGATATCTTTTTTGGTATTGGAGTTGATCGGTATTTTAAGGATGAGCTATTTTCCGATTTTATTATACAAAGTTAGCTTTTAAGCAGTAAATACCTAGTAAAATTGAACATATTTACTTATAAATCACCATTTAGGTCACTCTTGTTGAAAAAATTTACAGTTTTGCAGGTTAGCCAGGAGTAAACTTCGGATATATCCTGTTGACCTAGACAGTCGTTCTAGTTACATTCTCTTTACAGCTAAGCAGTCTAGTTTATAAGTAATTTATTGACTAAGATATAGTTCGTTTTGTATTTTATATTACTAACTTGAATAATTTTCTCAGTAGCAATAGCAAGTAATAACAATACCAAAACTTCATTCTATCTATTTTTGCCGATATAAGTACGTAATATAGAAATAAATCAGTGGCACACCGATAATAATAAGTTATTAGCTTGTGATATGTATGATCTGTCTATGGAGCTACTGGGCTACACTGGCCTAGTGCGCACATTATGTAACCGTCAGCTACTGTCAGTAAGTATAATCAAAATACTAAATATTGTACACACGGGAAAAAATCGTGAAAGTCATTATAAATAAATATATTCTAATTGTATTCGAAGAAAATGAAATAGCCGAACCCAAGATCAGGTTCACCGTTTTTCTACTATAATCAATACGAAGAAACATATGGACCTCCACTTTTCAAGTTCATCTTGCTTGATTAAGGGACTATAACAACTTGCAAAAAGCCTATAGGGTTGTATTTAATTTTTTAAAAATATTTGGGCAAATATAACATTTTCTTAAATAATGTCTCTTGTTGTTAAACAGTTGCAATAACTGTTTGTTATTTACGGTAAAATACAGTAAAATCCACTTCAAAACTAGCCATCATTGATTGAATTTGCTTCAACCGTTTTATCCCTTCTGTTGTCGTTATCATAGCAATTACAAAAAAAGGTTCAAACAAAATCTGTTAAGAAGTAAACCAAGATTATAAGTATATTTTAAACTAATATTGTACTGCAACCTTTTGGAGAAAAAAACGATCTTTTGGTATGTGGATTTAGGTATATCATATTTAATGCGCCATTTAACAGCAAAGTTACGTACTTCATAATATTTTAAATGAATTCTGCGTGTCCATTTTTGTATAAAAAAATTACTGCGACATTCTAGCATGATTAATTTTCAAAATGCAGCCGCTGTCCGACCTTAACTGATCACCCTGTATAATCGTTTATGTACTGGACCTCTCAATTGCTGCAGCCCTGGAACGCAGTAGTTATCAATTCCCCATAAGCAGTAATACTTAGGCACGCCACTGTATTAGCCAAAACCATGCGCCCACCAGAAACGCATGCAGTCAGCATCACCCAATTTAGTGTCAGATATTCTCTGGCTTTGATATTTACACAAAACAAGCAAGATAAAAACCTATGTACACACTGCCTAAAACGAAACCACAAAGTCACCGAATGTAAATCGATAAATTCACATGCTATTTGCTGTAACAAACATGACAGTCGGCTTCATGCTGTCGATAACACAGAACAATCTGAAACTCTGCTTTCCACACAGCAACCAAATGCAGATAACTCTAGTTTTTATATCCTTTAATAACAAAGTCCCAGTCATAGCAGTTTAATAAAAAAAAATATGTGAAACACTGGACCTACCAATCACATATAAATCCAACTCGTAATTTCCGGAGTCTGTTAAATTCCAACAGATATTTCTAAATCCGTCAATTAGCTCACTTTAGCATTTATAAAATAGATGTCTTACTTTGTTCTACAAAAAGTTATAAATCTCTTACCAGTTTACTTTTAAAGGAATGTCATTTAGCCGATAAAAATTTAATGTCTCCGAGCGAGTTGGTTTGCTGTTAGTGTTTCATGCTCTGAGATACAGCATGATACCTGAGAAACGGATTAAGACATTACACTCATAGAGACTAAGTTTGCTTTAAGATTCATAGACTTTGCTTTAGATAAAAGTTAATTACTAAAACTTAAAAATTTAAAACAAAAAAAGACATGTGCTTGATAAGTCGTAAAAATTTTGACTTCTTGAAAAATCTACGATTAAAGCTGATTTGACGCAATTAGAAGAAATGCGTTTCAAAAGCTACTTCTGGTAGGATACGGCGCACATGACGTCAAAATCTGACATTTCTGGACTTGGAAGTTCTAAATGTATTTTATAGATTGAGAACAAGTTAAATAAAATTTCAATTCCAAAATCTGCATACGCTGGATTTATGATTAACAATTTATCTCAGGGTCAAATGTCCAAGATGTCTTTAAAATGTGTTTCAGCATCACGTTACATAAATCATCCTGTAGTTCGTGAACAGTCTTTAACTAGTAAAGTCAGAGTTGTTTTTATTCTTCCATGAAGCTTATATTAGGAAATATAACTGATAGTAGGTTCTTTAGTTTAGAGTTCAATATTTTCACACCATGAATACCACGAAAGTTACATAAAATATAGTGACACAGTGGGCCCGAACAACTGTTAAAATGTTAACAGCTCTAACAGTGACTTATGGCACAGCTAGCGCACCCTATTTTGTTTGCTTCAAATTGCGATTGAACATTGTGAATATCATCTCGTAGCTATCAAACCTATATAGACAGTAACTTTTGTGTGGATGAACTATTGACTGACGCAAACATAGTAGAATAACCTGTTTAACGCGAGAAGTAATTAGTTTTGCAGCATCAGGTTTTCAACTCGGAAAGTTTTGTATTTATAGCTAATATAGCTAGAATATAACTACATATTCAAAGAATGATAAAAACTTTGCGGCTACACAAGAATGAAAGTAAAGCTTTAGGACTAAAATGGAAACCCAAAAATGTTACTATGCAATACCATGTCAAAAAATCGTTATTTAAAACACATTTCCTGCCAAACGAAAAATATTATCAATAACAGCAGCGTTGAACGACCCTCCTGTGTTATTAAGTCCTATAACAGTAAAGATAATATTCTTAATCCAGTCTGTTTGGATTGTATGGACCACAAGCTTTATTAGCAACTCAGGCGTTACAAGTTTTGCCTCACTCCGGAGTAGCTTAACGGAGTGCCTCTTATTATTCTTATACTGCGCTTAAAGTTAAAGGGATTACTTTTATTCATTATCATGGACCCTTGTATTAAAGAGTAGCAAACACCTAAAACTTTTTTTTCAGCATGCTCTGACGTGCATCTCAGACAGAATAAGTAACACCTATGATTTTGCTGAATTTAATATGAACTATTCTGGTTAAATCCATATAAAATGATTTGTAGGTACGTAGAAAAAGTAATGCTTTAAAATATTACTGAGTCACTTATAAAAAATTACCTGCAAATTGTTTGACCAATTTTTGTAATATTTTTTAATTGTAAATACTAGTAGTTTATAATTAAAGCTATTTGTTTATCTTACTCGTTCATTTTTAGTTTTAATCAGGATATTTTCAGCGTTTGATCGATCTGAGGTTTACTTTGTATGTGCAGAACACGAAGCAGGTATTAGAAATTTACAATTAAAAAAAATCTCTACATCTAGGAGGTCATGTAACTAATCAAAATGATTGTTTATTTAGGGACAAGTACCTATGCATTGTTTATTGACATTCATTTGTAGCGTTTATGCATTTTCTTAATCGGAAAAAAATAAGTAATTTCAACCATAGCAAAGCCAACTATGGTTTCCATTAAAGAAAAAAAGGAAGTTTGTGATATATCTCTAAAATGTGACCCCCCCCTCCCTTAAAAAACTGGATTTAGAATAAAAATATACACACCCTACAACTGCAACGAAAATGGGAAACCCTGTASTTAGCTGTGCTTGTTAATCGAGCAAGATAAATTTCAAAACCTGATGTCGATATCTTTCTTTYTTTCTTGGTTGTAGAAAAAATCTGCGAATCCGRCTTTTGGTTTGGCTATTTTTTAATTTTTTTTACTCATAAATTACATCTCTGGTGCGTTGAATATAAAAAAAACATATAATGTCAAAATCTTACAGAAACTAGCTGAAGGTTAGGTTAGGGTCTTGTAGGTACATACTTATTTCCAAAATACTCAGTGGGCAATGACCATTCCCGGTCATTTGGCGCTATATCTTGGTCAATTAACAACTTACAATGAATTAAAAATCAAACGATAGAAAACAATCAACTACAAAGTAACATTGCAAAACAACATAATGATATTTTTTTTCAAACGTTATTAAAGTGGCAATTTTCTGCAGCTAGCATAGGAGCCAAAGTGTCAAATTATATCTTAGCAACAATGACACTCACTTTTGCTGCATATACGCAGCAAAAATCATTTGCAGCCACGCCGGCAAATATTAAGGAAACTTGATTAAAATTATGAAGTTTTATTAACGTTATTAAAAGTGGCCTCAGCCACTTCAGGGGGCGTGCATTCGATGTCTGACATGGCGAAAACTGCAAAATGATTAGTTCCAATGGGAAATATTTTTAGAATATTCGGTAAAACTTACAAAATGCAGCCAGGTTTTGTGACACATCAAATTATTTTTCTGGTTGTTTACATTTCGTCACTAGAGAAACCTTTCCCAGAGCAAACTAAAATAATCACTGAAGCACGATACGCAAATTTAAAATTACTCAAATTCTTAATTAGTGCTAGATTCTTTGTCGACGTTTAAAAAAATAGCATATGTTATTTGGAGCTAAAGTGACTTTATGTAGCGCGGCTGGACCTATCTGCCTCGCAAGCTCGGCAGTTAAACTCCAGCCTTGCTACATAAAAGTTCACTTTATCTCCTCATAACATAATATACTATTACAATTAAGATATTTTATCTAATATATAATTTTCTTAAAAAAAAGCCTCCCGTTGTCAAACATTGCAAAAATTATTTATGATTATATTGAAAAAAATAAAATTCACTTTACAACTAGCCATCATTTGCTGAATTCGCTTAAACCATGCGATTTTGAAGATTTGAAGCTTCTATCTCTGCCATTGTCGTCGTAGCAACTAGGAAATACCTGTTCAAACAAAATTTGTTAAGAGGTAAACTTAGATTATAATGAGTTTATTTTAGGCCAACACTGTATTGCAACTTTTTGGAGATCCTTTGKTATGTCCTATTAAATGCGCCACCTAGTGGCTAAGGTACGTACTTCATAATAATTTAAATGAAATCTCTGTGGCTACTTCTGTTTAAAAAAATTGCCGGAKGATTCTAGCACAATTAAATTCCTAGATACAGCCGCTGTCCAGCCTTAACTGATCACCCTGTATGAGTCCCGCGCATTCGACCAATAAAGGCACGCTATTCGCGTGGAAGTAGCCCAGTTGGACTAGGCTATACTTATTAGAAAGAGCGCACTACAAATGCATAKATAGAAACGGGCATTGCCGCAGAATTTAATATTGTCAAATGCTAATMTAAGCAACAAMAGTAATAATAAGTCAGCATATGACTATATGAGTTTTTCTGTTGCATCCCTTAATTATAAAACCATCTCAGTAGATATCAGTGTCGCCATTTAGTTAAATTTGTACATAAAAAAATTAAGGTATATTTCAAATATCACGGAAACCTATGAAAAGGACATAACAGTGTCTCTTTATTATCATCAAACGCGTTGGATTCAAAGAGAACATCCCTAAGCCAATTTATTCCTTCGCTTAGCGCTTTCAATGCTTTTGTACGCATTTACAAAGTTCAACCTGACATTTTTCTAACTCTTTGATGCACACGGTACTTATTTCAATTGATCCAACTATATCTAACCGACTAACCTCTGAATATACTGTTACACAATACAGAACTCGAAGTAATCGTGCTTCCCTCCCCCACAAAGTGACATTCTCAACTCGTCAGTTCTCATTGCACGTACTATACTCGACGCGGTCACCAGAATAGATGTTCAATTAAGTACCTGGCTCACGGAGCTGCTAGCCCTGCGTGAACCACCCTCGGACAGCAGAGTTGATCCGCTATAGCCTAGATTCACGTTCCCTCTCGAGGCCGACCTGTACGGAGACGTGCTTCTACCTCCGGTCCGTGTACCTGGAATAATGGCCTTGATTAAAACATTGGAGGGGTGGTTATGGGAGAGATAAACCCATACGTAAACTATAGCACGTACAATAAATTAATTAAATCGTGTAATACAAACCAGTAAACACACATTGTTATATATATGGTATAATATACGTAGAGGTAGTATATATTAGCTATCAGGATACCTAGCACCCTGTATTATACGTACAGGGTTTCTATAAATGATTCATGCAACACGGGCGGCATTGATTTCTGAATCCTTTGTGCCGCCTGTTTATAACTGTTGCCAGCTACATCATGCACGGCGCTCACTGAACGTCAATAAGCACGACAGTACTGAAGGTTGTAGATCAAGTTAGAGTCGCGAAATTGATGGCTTTATACAGATTTTCAAGAAATTTGCGGTTCTATTTTTCCTTCCTTCAAAAGTAAGAAATAACAATAATTATTGGTATAGTAGGCTTGTGGTAACCTCTACAGTCTACACCCTTGCAATGTGGAACCTTTGTGTAGTTCAGCTAACGTTAATAGCGCTTAGTTTGTAAATTTTACCATTGCGGCAGACTGAAAACATCTTTCAGTTCATCATAGTACAATAATTATTTAATAGGCTTACTGCAACCACAACCAGACAAATACGATAACCTAAAAGTTATACGGAACCGTGTCAGCCCACGGCTCCGTAATGTGAGCTTTCTGCAACCTTAAAGTTGATTATTTCACAAAACACTACAGAATACGTTGAAAATACAAACTCCCACGCATTTTCTCTATTTAAAATATTTCAACTAATTCAACAATCGACAGATAACAAGATACGTCAAAGTAATTGTTGTGTTCATCTTTCTGAGAGGCGGCAAACTGATTTAATCGACAACTTCCATAAGCACCCTGGATGCATGAATCATTTATAGAAACCGTGTATATTCATATTTCTAAATATAAGTAACTCTCTGAAGTATCACGATAAAATTAGTTTTACGTTGGATTCTTTTGTGCGTATGTGCAATGGTATATAAAATAATTTCTATTACTATACCTACTAAACTATGTGATTTCGAAGTCCTTGGTATATAATTCAGGGTATGTCGACCTGGAAAGCTATACACAAAGACTACTCTTTTTTTCTTTTTGGCAGAGCTTTCGAATTTATTTAAATTCTTCGTCAGAGCATAGAAATTTGAGGCTATGTGTAAATGATCAAATATGTACAATAATGGTTTTACCAACATAAGTGTTAAACCATAAATGACTTGTGTCAAATTAAAAAAAAACTGTTTAATATACGTAGATATGTAAATATTCGATATTAAAATACCTAGCAACTTGTGTTATACGTATGACCATATCCATAAATATAACTTATTGAAATGTCATTGTAAAATTAGTTTCCTATAAGATTATTTCATATACTGTGCTAAACTATGTGGTTTTGTAATGCTTCGGYTTGCTGTCTATACTCCGATCACCGAACAGATGGAGTGATCATGATGTGTGTTCTTCACGTAATTTTTAAACCATAACCATTTCATAAATTTTTAGTTAATTGTTCAGTAGTCAAAATTAGTTATAAAAATTATGTCGCACTTGAATGAACAGCATCAAATCCGATAACGGGCAAGATGCATACAATTCACGTGATCACTCCATCTATTCGGTGATCGGGGTATAGTATAATTTATTCCATCTGAAAAGGTGACAGCGACGTCATCACTGACGTCACTGCGCAGAACCTGCTTTAGCGACTGAAATCAGCTGTGGCGATCTGCAGGCACAGACCAGTGGCGCGACGGTATTTCTGAATCAGAACCAGAACCGGTTGTTCATTGTTGTTATTGTGTTCGATGCGATCAGGCTGGTAGACGAATAACCACGTGCAACGCTTTGCTTCATCTTTCTAATACAAAAAGTGCAGTAATTGTACTTTACGCTCAGGTATTTCTTCACTGGACATCATAACCAAACTTTAGGTATAGGCATTATATTATTTAAAAACATGCAGTAAAACTAAATGTACTTTATTTTAGGCACGTTTTCCATTTTCTTCTGCATCTTTACCACCTTGGTAAACATGGCACCTAAGAAAGTTGGAAATAAATCCACTTATGTACTATAATGTGAGGTTAAATTGGTTTATGATGTTATTGATGTCAAACTGCAAAGTTTATTATAAAAAGCAGGCATTTACTGCAATTTTTTCACAATGCAACATTATACAGTAATTTGTGAGTCAATACTTTCCCCACAATAATTATTTTTAATACCCCACTGGTTACGCGATGTATGCGAAGCAGCCATACTTGTCGCGCATATGACGTCACAATTTGATGACGTCCCGGTCACTTTTAGATATGGAACGAACAATAATTATATACGAATACCAGTATTATACCTCATATATACCTTCTCACTCTAGTATGACGTTGTCATCGTGTCAGTTCATTGCTGACTGATGGCATTGCTATCTATTTTTCTACCAAAAATTCAGTATCATGTGGTCTTAGGATCAGAAATTGCCTAACAGGACGAACGGTGGATGCTATTTATTACCTAATACTGAAGCTTGGACAACAGTAATTCACTATAAACACGAAAGTACACGGAGAAACAATTGAGATCTTCAAACACTGCAATAACTTATCAGTATTGAAGAAGAGCTCCATGTCGACAAAATATGGCGGGGGTTACTTCGAAATACTTGCACAAAAATCAACAACGATTCCAGTCGCACGACTACAAGAGGAACGACCGCACTAGCCCACCTGTTCAGTTGGGTCCACTGAAGATGGCTACGGAAGTTGCAGCCAAAGGGATTTAAAGGAACAACTTTGTAGCACGGCCCGACAGCCTAGATAACCTTACTACAGGACGCTACTAGTAAAGCCGTCCGTGAAAGTGAAAGAATATAATACGTATAGTTCATACGTATATGTGTCGAATACAATACACGGAAATTATCCCCTCAATAGTGGCTAAATATTGTATATGACTATACGTGTATTTAATGCCAATGGTATACACTCAGAAACCAATATCCCACGGTCATTTTCACGACCATTATACTTTAGATTTTTTAGTATATTTAATGTATTTACACGACTGTGTTTTCCAATATTATACGCCTATTATACCATTTTGTGTTTATTGGGAAAGCATTGTAGCCAAATGTCACGTTTTAAATTCAGTTTCCCCTAACTTATGCTCCTTTCCAATTTTCTGTTTGAAAACTAGTCCTGAATCAATATAGATTTTAATACATTTGAAGTGATTGATTTTGAAATCCGCTGATAAAAATATGCAGAATGGTAGTCAAATTTGTTTCAATGGAATATCCTGTAGCAAGACCCGCTCTAGGTGCGAGCAACTCGGATATTTGCCTGGGGCGTCAAAATTTAGGGGCGGCATTTTGGCTACTGCAAAAGAATATAGATGTCTATTAGTACCCAATTAACAGAAAATTTCTCATGTCAATTTTTTTCAACCGCTAAAATATTTCAATGCGTATAATGACATTTTGATTGTTTTGTTAATAACATTCAAAAATGTAAAAGATTATACGGTTAGCAGCTAATCGTTATCGGAACTGGGGTCACTTCCTCTTCAGAGAGACATCTAGGTGATGGCTTTGAGGACTGATTTATCCAGTTATTATATGAGATCGAAGAGGGCTTTTACATATTACCGGAGTGAAACCACTATACATACTTATATAAAGAAGAAGCTTCAATCTTCCGTCAAGCATGAAATTAATTTACACGTCGAGATCTCAAAGTAAAATTCAAATTACCCGGATGATTATAGTTCTTTTGAAATAACAAAGTAGTTATATATGTATACCGGAACTGATGACTGCTCGATTTTCGCCACAACTTCCCAATCAGTCAATATGGCCACGAACTGCTTAGATTTTTTTTTGTTTTCAAATGTTAGGGAATGCGTTTGAGGAAGAGTTTAATACCACTGTATTGACAGAAACATGGCTTAATGATAAAATTCTGAGTGTTTTAATGTAAGATATATCTGCAACAACTAGTGACAAATATATAAAGGAGGAGGTGAGATTTAATTTTGTTTTAAACGAAGGGTTATAGGTTCTCGATCATTACTGTAGTCTGGTTTTCATCATTGGGTTTTGCTATTTTCTCTATGTCGATGATTATTATCCTTCATTAAATTATATTCATTGATGATGTTAATATACTCACTCAATAAGTAGTGTTTTTTGACAACGGGCGTCGTATCCTGTAGTAAATTGAAATATTCAAACCATAGAATGGTTAACTTTATTTACTATATTGTCAGATCTATAATAAACAAAATTATGAAAAAAACATCTACAGTAAATGAATTATGTAACATAAACATATACATCCGGCAACGTCGCACATTTCCCCCCAAGCCTACCACCATCCGTTAGCAGTGACAACACGCAACAGTCTGCTCGTAGCCGTTGCGAAGAGCACTCAAAAACGTTGTGGAGTAGCGCGCTCTCGAGAAGGCTAGAAGCGGGTGTGCGACGACGCGGTTCGTCCCTCCGACAAGTGCCTCCAGCTTTACCGCCCCGGATCGGCGACGGTGTTGCTATCGGAAACGGGATATTCCCCAGGACTTTATTCGTTATTTTGTATTCAGTTCATAGTTTTCTATTGTTCGAGTTCTTTAACCAAGGTCAAGTGTATTTTAGTTCGTTTGCCCCAGTAAACGTGTTACTAAAACTACTCCCGAGTATCATTTGCATTACTAACAAGTCACACCGAACTAAACGCGCCCCTGAACCCCAGTCTCATGCCACAATTATAAATAAGAAAATAGAATATAAAAGTTATATAAAGTATTAAAAGTACCAACGATTAAGTTTTGTTTTGAGAGATAAGGAAAAGACTGTGGACTCATTAATTGAAGAGGAAAGGCGGGAGTTTACACAAACCATATTTTACTGTGATCTAACGGGCAATAGCCCTCTTGAAAGTTATCTAATCCTTTGTAAATTATTTTTAAACCAGCGCATATTTCGAATCAAACTGAATGCAGCTGTTTCTGTTGTCACCTTCAATTTAAAGATTGTATTGAACATCCATTAAATATAATTACCTTAGAGCAAGGTTTGTCCTGTGTTTTCTTAAATAAAGTGCTACAAGTTTGTTTTAGCGTTTTCCTGTAATCTCTCAGTTAATGAAAGCTATGTAAGCTACCATACTTAATTCTAATTCATAAATCAGTCTTAGTAATGCAAATTTTTATTTGTAAAGGTGTTTGTATATCCGGGTCAATTACAAAAAAAAATGGTTTCTGTATACTAATCTGTTTGTTGTCGGCAATCTATTATCCGAGAACGGCAACGGTTTGGTAAAGATAGATCTACAGGCACTAAATTATCTATTTTCACAAAATTTATATTATAAGTCCTTAGAATTAGGACATAGCCTTGATTATATATAAACCGATATTACAAAAGCTTCCGATAGAGTTAATGTGTACCGGCTACTTCGTAAGGTTCAATTCATGGATTTGATTTTGAGTGAAAATAAAAACTGTGTAAGTTTGCTCTTTTTGTCTAGGTTAACGTAAACGTTAGAGTTAAACTATACATGCAAAACCGTTACCATGATAATTGAGAAAATCTAAATAGGTATTTTGGCAGTTAAGCTGTAAAATAAATGACCTCTTGAAATGTCTGGCTGGATTTGAGTAACCGGATGATATTCTCCTCACCAAATTTTCAGAGGACGTGGAATTAAGTCAACAAACCATCATTATTTACACACTGATTGAGTTGCTTACCTAATTTGTTCAACGGCTGTAAGAAGCAAATTAAATGTTCGAAGACAAAATAAAAGAACATTTAAACGCTATTATTCTCAATGCGTTTTACATTCACGGAGAATGTTTAAAACTCCCGCAGAGAATTTGGCGTGTATTAAGTGCACGATAGCTCTATTTACCGCCAAGAAACAAGGTATATATAATATAATTAATACGAACTTAAGTTAACAAAAAAAGTTGCAATTTTTTTAATTAATGCCCGGCGAATTTATTTAATAAACCTTAAACTATAACAGGCTCGAAAATAATCTTTAAAACAAATAAATGTTCAATAAAAAATTAATTAGTTGACAGCTTTTTTCGTTTAAACCGGAAGCAACATGAGGTTTACAGAAAAATACACTTCCGACTAACCGTAACTTCAAACTCATAACTAAATTGCATCCCAAAATACTTTTAATAAACGGACTGTGTGAATACCCGTATATGTTGCTTCTTGAAGTGAAATTATAGTTGCGCTTCTCAGAATTTCTCCAGCCACCTGAGGGTAATGTTTTCAGCTGGTTGAGCGCGGCTTCCAGTTATTAGACTTTCTTGTTAAACTCAGTAATAATCTTGATATTCCTAACTGCATGGTGCATGATGCTTATCCATCACAGGTAAATTGTCTAACTTCTTGAACCGTGCAAAACAATTCTGGAGTTGCAAATGGCGCTCGGTATCAAATATCCCGGATTAATTATTAATCCTTCCACATCCTTAGAGCGTCACAATATTATAATACAAAAACGACCAATAAAAGAATAGTATTTAGTAGGTAATTTAAATTTTTCCTGTTTTATACACATTAGACGAATTTAATTATGGCTGTATTATAGTCACAAAGGATTATCAACTCTTTAAGCTTCCTTTTAATATAATATTATTTGATTATTTCGAGTTGATCCACACAATTCACCATAGAATACTTGTGTTAGAGAATTTTACAGTTTTTCATATTTGTTCGATAACAAGGATCAACATTTTGTTAGTTTTCAATTAATTGGTTAATTTAGTTTGGTTTAGTTTAGGGTACCTAGTTCCGTTCGTTTTTTTCCCTGACTCCTTTGGCGTGCGCGAAGAATCACGGAGCATCAAGAAGTTAGTTAGTTTGAGTAGTTTTTGAAGCACACACGTATACATCGTTCGATCGCATCTTCGCAGCTATAGACGTGCCAGCTAGTGCATCAAGTCCACACACACACGCATGCAACAAACACACCCTCACACTCACCCCATCTTACACCAAGGGAAGTGCCTGAGCCAATTTGTTGTCATTTGGTACGCGTTAAGGGAGCTCATTTTGAGCCCTACGTGAACAACTTGTTTTACAGAAATTGTGGGAATTAGCATATTTGTCTACTAGAAGTAATTCTCAGTGCTTTTAGGCATACAAAAGAGGAAATTGATGACAAAGTGTCTTTGTTAATTATTAAAGAGAAGTAGAACGGGGGCCATGCAAAGATGTGTGGCTTGCCAATCTAACGCACGTTCGTGGAAATGGTGAAAATGGACGTTTAAGTGTCGAATCTGCCATAGTTTAACTTAAAACAGGGAACACAATGCCGGCAGTAGATATGATGAAGCTCATTTATCTTCTAAAGAAAACATATGACTTTTGCTCAGACATCATTAGTACTGGACTTGAGACGATTAGAGTAAATCTTTTTTCGTTATATTCGTTTTTTTCCCAAATACCAAATAACATGGTTTGTTGTAAGCAGTCATGCTAATTCGAATTGTTGAAGATATCTATATTGCTCCTGGAACGGTAGTGTAAAGCCACTTACCATACATCCATAGAAAGTACTCCGAATGGAGTTAAGTATCACAAACATTCGGAGATCATGAGCCTGCACTGCACACATCCGTCTTGTTAGGCAATGGATTGCCAGAACAATCCCTCGACTCAAGCTGTCGAGCCTAATCTAAAACTGTACTAGTCTCGATCTATTACTGACAACTTTAAAGATAGCTATTGGAATATTCAACAGGAACGTGTTATAAAACCTACCTATTGGTCAGTGTCGATTCGTTTTCAGCGGTCACTAATACCAAAGGTCATTATAACTGCAATAACTACTAAAAGTAGACTTGGGCGTGAGTTGGTTTCTTTGTCAAACTTTTATATCTCTTTATTCTGTTTTTAATAAAAAAACTAACATTCATTTCAATATTCTGACATTCTCATAATTCTTGTGACGGAACTCTCAAAAATCACATATCAGCTTACTTATAAATAAATAATGGCAAAATGTAAATCACAAACACAGCACAAACGTCTGAAAATTATGTTTTTCATGGAGCATGTTTATATAAAATGTAGCTGACTGAATACTAGTCACTAACAAGAAATTAATGCAAATTGAAATTTATTTTACATATAAAATAGTGATATACTGATTGATGCACCGGATAATTCCTTAAGTAATAGGAGCAAACTAAAAATAAAAACCATAAAAAATAATGGTAATATCCTTATTATTCAAAGCTAGTGAGGTAATGACACCTTCAAATAAAGATACAAGCGCCGACCTTTACGATTTGTGGTATGTGGTTGGGATTCAGTACCAGTTTGTTTCTTAACGTCTGTCTTCCTTATTGGAATCAATATCTCCATATTAATAATAACCAGTGGCGGTTCGTGACCGATTGCAAGGGTGAGGCTCAATGGGGTCCTTGCTGTGGTTAATTATTAGGGGAATCGACCTTGAGAATAAAACTTAGTGTACCTACTCGATTTTTAACCGCTAAGCTTTATAGACTTTATTTTTTTTAATTAAAGACCCTGCCAACTTATGGCAATTAATAACTCGTCAGGTATCTATTTTGTTTTGCTATATATACTCGTACATACTCTGGACTACTGAGGTCGGCCAAATAAAGATACCTATATAATCCTCCAAGCATATAGGTACTGATGAAAGAGCTCCTCAATGAGCAATATGTTTGCCATGTTAGCTCTTGAAAGAGGTAAAAATTATAGCCAAATGTACAATGTAAGGATATAATTATCCAACTCAATCGAACACCAGATAAATCACTGTCTACCAATCTCAACTCTTAGTACCAAATTTTGTAACGACTCAGAATTACCAAAAATTTTTCCCAAACCCAAAGCGATATCTTACTGTTACTGCATATGTTGATATTTAAGAAAAACAATAACATGAAAAAATATAAAATAATTAAATATGTATATAGCTTAAATTTTGCGTATTAGTTTAACTGTGTTACGTGTGTATTGGTATGTGATGCATTTCTAGGCCGAGTATTTTGTTGACGTTATTTGGTATATGTAGGAGCTTTACACTGTCCCAACAAATAGATTGACATTCTATAGTTACTATCTTTAAAGGAAAATGAACAGAACCATTACTGGTTAATATATTTTTTTCTGAAAAAAAGCCGTTGTGTAAAGGCAAATAAAACAATAACGTTAACATTCTAGCCTTAGTTTAAGTGACAAAAATAATAGAGATCATTTATTCAATTTGTACACAGAGTGCAAAAACATAGCAGATGAAAAAGAAAGAATTTTTGATATTAGTAATAAATATAAGATAATGGCGGTATGTTACAAAATACTGGCGCTTGGCAACTCGGAACCAGTAAATATACATTATTACATCACACTTAAGTAAAAGTGGGCAGTACTTAACAAAAAAAATTGCAACTTGTCCGCTTCACATATTGGAGCCGGCTAGAGGTATTGCTCGCGTGGAAATTATAAGTAACGCAAACATTCAGCCGAAAACTTCACCTAGAATGCACTACCTTGATTACTAGTAATTGAAAAAGTAATCGATTTTTGCGGAAGAGTAATGAAGCTTTCGAAAACGTAATAGCCCATTGACACTGGCAACCCTGCTTAAAACTTAAATACGCTATGTTAGTGCTGACGTAATGACGGCCATTTTTCTGCGGTATGTCAAAGTCCTGGATCCTGACAAACCGAGTTGTCATAACGTGCGTAACGGACCTCATTGTTAGGTGCAATTTTGTGACTTTAAAAGAATATTTAGAAGTGTTAGTGTGCTTATTTGGGTAGCTTACACCCCTTAGTTTTTTATCACAAGTATTACAAACCGAAATTACATTTAGTTTAGATCCTGGATCAAAGCAAACCAAGTTGTCATAACGAGCATAAGGGAGTTCAGTGTTTGGTGCAATTTTTTAGTGTTACTGTGTGTGTTTGAGTAGCTGACACTCTTTCGCTTTACTTAGCAAGTATTACAAACGTAAATTATATTTAGTTACAATGTAGGTATTGCTGAAAAGCTTAACCTACAATAAGTGCGTGTGTAGAGCATTACAATTTACATGTTGTACAAGAAGATGGTAACACGCTAGGTCCCTGGATGTTCTTGTTATAATGAGAGAAAAACGTATAAACTTTAAGCACTTATTGTAGATTGTCTTGCAACTTAATGTAATTTCGGTTTGTAATACTTAATGAATAATACAAAGGTATGTAAACCACTCAAATATACACAATAACACTTCAAAATATTGTAGTATACTATAATTTTGCTCTGAACATTGAGTGTTACTGTGTATTTTTAGTGGTTTACATTCCTTCGTATAATTTAGTATTACAAACCAAAATTACATTTATTTGCAATCTACTGTTTAAAAACAACCTAAAAAAGTGCTGTAAAGATTACACGTTTCTCTATCATTATAACCGGAACATCCAGGGACCCATCCCATAACCATTTTCTGGTAAAACTTGTAAATTGTAATGCTCCACACACATACTTAGTATATGTTCAGCTTTTCAACAATACATTGTATCTAAACGTAATTTTGGTTTGTAATACTTGCTAAGTAAAGCGAAGTAGTGTAAGCTACTCAAACATACACAGTAAAACTTAAAATACTCTTTATCACTAAAAAATTACACCAAACGCTGAACTCCCTTACGCACATTATGACAGCTAAGTAAGTTGGTTTGGATCCGACATTTTGACGTATCGCAGCAAAATGGCCTTCTTCTTCACACTAATATAGCGGATTCACAGTTTGGTGAAAGGTCCCACGTGACACATCATGTAGTAACTAAGAGAAACCGATTCGAGTCGAAGGAGTTACATATTAACCTAGTACATTACGAGACCCCAAGATTAGAACCTTAGTGATCACTTAAATAACCTGTTAACTCCCGTCTTCGCGCCATATCAGCGCGAAATTCTAACTGGCTGGTGGCCTTGTAAAGCTAGGCTAGAATTTTTGAGCTTCAGTGGATAGAGAGGGTGTACAAATGTGATGCTGTTGACAACTACTTGGCAGCGGTGCACATTTTGTCTATCTTCAAGGGATAACTAATTCTGTATGTGTTACGTAAATATAAAGTACAACATATTTTTGTCCAGTTTATTTCTTTTAAATATGGTATAAAACTTAGTACCTACGTCTTCATACGACAAACATTGTGTTTGTTGTCTACTTCTCTTTACGTCAAGCAAAACAATGCGATAATAAGCTAAATTTATTGCAGAAAAGTTCTGATTAGGAAAGCTTAAAAATAAAAACTCTTCTTATGTAGCGTAGCGTAGACGATAGGTCTGTATCATTGATCGACTCCTACCGCAGTTTTAGAATTATTCATTTTATAAAGAACATGTGATGTAGTTCCTGTATATAAATTATTTGGCCTGTTGGCCTAAGCATTCAATTTTAAATAACCCTGCAGGAAACATCCAAGTGGGTCAAATCTCGGCGCCGCGCCGTATCCACCTTTCAGGAAAAATTTGTTGGTTGCATAATACTTTTTACATTAAAGTTGAGTTTTTATTATAGTACAAATTCTATTTTATTAAAAAAATGGTATGTAGCTACAATTTTGTCACATCTTGTAAGTAATAAGGATTTCTATGGAAAAACGGTAAAAAAGTGGGGTTGTCATTAACCAAAAAAACTATTGGATAACGTCACCGTTCAACATAAGCTGACGTAAATAAAATTCTTAGGTAACTGATTAAAAAGTAAACATGACGTGTTCGAGTGTTTCCCCTGAAAACATAATACGCAACAATGCAACTACGAATTATGTTCGAAACTTTATCACCACTTTGTATATTCAAACCAAAATATTATACAAACTCACTGACATTACAGCTGTTTAAATCTGTTCTTAAATCATTTTCCGTAATATCATGCTGTATAACTAAATGCTGCATAAGCGAGACCGACAGTCTCTGGGAACTATTGGCTCATTACTTATTACATCCAACACGCGAGGAAACACAGAGATTAAAACGAATACCTCCATCTGCCAATATGTGTCTCCAAAAACATCAAAAGCTGCTATGCAATTTATTTCTCCATTCTACTTTATCGGTTTATGTAGACGCTTGAGACCAATAAATTATATTAAGCACGATATAGAGCTGTATAAATTTATTTATCGTCGTCTTACGGCACGGAGCGTCTTGCGAGCTTGGACAAAAAAAAGTCTTGTGTCTGACGGAACAAGAGGAGAATTTTTGCCTGATATGATTGCTTAGGGATTTCGAAGGCTCTTGAGGCGGTGTGAGAAAAACTGCGGAGGAGCGTGCTTGAATGCAGAACATTTCTGTAAGCTCCATATTTTATAAAATCACTGAGACAGTTTAGGTTCGTAAATTCTGTCATGCACGCATATTTGATTTGTTTGCCATTTTTTAGGGAGTAACGGCTAGACTTCGTCCAAGATATTAGTATTCAGGACAGTATGTTCAGAAAAGTTTACGTCGGAAGACTACTAAATCTAAAATTCTGCTTCTGGCCCACTCGTGTCTATGTAACTGCGGCGATTCGTTTCAGGTTCATTTATTCAACTATTTTAATAACAATTCCTGGCATTGATTTACCTAGGTTTACCTGCATTTGTAATCATGATTATTATTTTTACTTGTATCTTTCCCTCCCTCGAGTGTTATAAATTTGATTAACCCACACATAGCTACATTTCTTGATCAGCTTGGCGATAATGGTTTATGAAGGTGCCAACCGCGAGCACTAGATCTCGGATGTTGTTGCCCGATTTAATGATTGTATACCTTCTACTAAACGGAACCGGTATAATCAAAAGCAAGCTTATACAGGGTTTCTATAAATGATTCGTGCAACGCTGGCGGCGTTGATTTCTTAATTCTTTGTGCCGCTTTTCTTCTAAGTGCTGCCAAGCTACAATAATCACGGCGATCACTCAGCATCAATGAGCACCATATTACTTAAGGTTACAGATCAAGTTACAGTCGCAAAACAGATTGCTTTATAAAGATTTTACAACAAGCTACGGTTCTATTTTMCTTTCAAAGGTGAGAAATAATAATAATTATAGTATAGTTTGTGGTTACCTCTACAGTCTACATTCTTGCACTGTTGCACTGTGGAAGTTTCGTGAATACCCCTAACGTAAGTACCTCCTAGTTTGTAATTTGCGGCAGGCTAAAAACATCTTTCAGCCCATCATAGTAAAAAATTTTAACAGGCTTACTGTAGCTACAACCTCACAAGCACGATTCATATTCTAAATGTTATACGAAACCGTGTAACCCCACATCTCCGGAATGTGAGCTTTCTGCAACCTTAAAGTTGATTATCCCACAAAACACTAGAATAGTTGAAAATACGTACTTCCACGCGTTTTCTCATATTAAAATATAATAATTCAGGAACCGACAATGACAAGTATACGTAAAAGCATTAGCTGTGTTCACTTTCCTGAGAGGCGGCAAACTGATTCAATCGATATATAGAAAGCCTCTATATGTTTAAGTTAAATTTGGACGACCAAAATTTCAATGCAAATACGAGCTAGTGAAAGCCTGATGTCAGGCATTAATTACGCCTGACGATCAAATTCTTTATAGAGTGGCCTAATTTTGAACACTTCAGATATGTATAACAAAATCATTATGTTTGTCTCTTAGGTTTTGGTAACTCGAAATCATTGTCACTCGACTATTAGGATTTGTCGCATGAAAACGTAGTCATCTAGACATTGGAACGCCTATGACGCTCATTCTGACGCCTGCGGGGTTGAAGTTAAAAACTGTGGTTGTAAACGAAAAGCTTTTCGACGACATTTTCCGTTCAACGAGTTTTCGAATTGTAAACTGAGAGTGGTATAGTCGGTTTTGAAGATTTTCTGAGCAAATAGACTTTGCAGTCATTACCGAATTGGAATCAGCTTAGAAACTTCATTTAGATATGTGAATTGGTTACCATTGTTGGAATTTGTTGGTGAAATTGAATATTCACACATCGCCATTTTGGGATTAAAAATTTTTGACGAGAACCACGAACATCTAAAACATCCAAGCCGCCCTCCATATATAGTAAGAAACATCTAATCGAATGTTTGTTAATTCCTCCTCGTCCTATTTCAGGATTTGGATTTGACAATTGTACGTGCGATATCCTATCACCCATTGACACCAAGTTGGATCGTATTCGATTCACCTGCCTCCTTTGGCGTTACCATTTTTCGTCGTTGAAGGATTCGTTCACTAACTTCTGCCAGCAAACAGCGAGACCCTGTACTGAGAGAGTTTCAGAGTGGAAGGTTATTAATCCTTAAGCCGTAGTATCAGGATATTGTCGCGTAAATCGTATTTTATCCAGCGATTGTTTTATTCGCTGAAGTTTGAAAACAACCTGTTTACGAGAATTAGAATGCGGATAACACCATGCCATCTAGTGGCAATTTAACAGTATTATCTATTCGTCTGTGTGTGAAGACGACATAGATGTAATTTTGTTAATAATCTGTTTGTTAATGGAATTGAAATTTATTTTGAAGCCTTCAGCTCATTCTGAAGTGGCATTAGTTTGGAAGCCTTAAGCTCGTAATTATCTAGTGCTGTGCTTAATAACTTTGTAGTAGCTTTCAGCTCATATTTCTTTTTTATTATTAATTCTTAACATACCCTCTTAACCAATCAAACTTCCATTTCGCTTGTTGTGTTAATAAACATATCAGGATTATAGGAAGAGCCGTCCAGCTGATGAACAATTTTAAGCAGATATAAACATTTAACAAAATTAATTAAATACTTACATGTGTTTATTGTCTTTATAAGTTTAGTCAATCTGAAATCATTGAAGAATTTTGTACAATAAGAAAATAAAAATAAGTACCTAACCGCCAATACGTGTATATTCTGCCGGACTTCCGAATACATACTTCGGAGAAGGCTCGACACAGATCGGTCTTTCACTAGAGTGCATTGCAAGCGTAACATTGAAATAACGAAGACAATTGCAGAGTTGCCAGATTGGGCTACGTGTAGCCAATTGGGCTATCATTTTAGCTTGTGGTGAMATGAAAATGGGCTGAAATAGCAAGTTGCCAGTTTGAGCTACTTTTAAAACATGCACAATCTATGATAACGATATTGGGAATACAAAATACAGACGTTTAGAAAATGCTCAACCTGACTATTTTGTTGAATTGTAAAATTAGCGCTTTTTAGTGGAATAACTCAAGCTACAAACAAATCCACATTTCACAGCAGTTTTTAACCTGAAATTAAGATACGTTTCGTGCTTTTGTTATTCTTTATCATCAGTTCTCTCTCGGCAGAAAAGCATTTTCAATTACCACTTGTTACGTGCGTTGAATATTTTCCCGTTTAAAAAAAATACTGCTGCTTTACACTGAGCACTGGTTAGTGCGTGTTCATAAGGCCTGGCAACCCTGGCCAGTTAAGTGTTAAGTAACAGGCTAGCAAGTTTGAGGTTCATTTTGGTGTATTTTAAAGAAGATTTGAAAGTGTGAGATAGGTAATTTATTTCCATGATGGAAACAATACAGGTAGTAAGATATCGTGGAATATTTCATACAACGATAACGTTTTTATTAACATTTGCTTCACCCTTCTCCCAGAATGCATAATTTAATACAGAGTAGTTCAATGAGTAATTCGGACAGATGATTATAAATAAATAGTGTAGACCAACTAGAGTGGACCATAGTTTTTATTGCCGACCCAGCCAGGTCGCTAGCTGCGAATCTTACGTTATAGCAAAGCGCTGACCAGTGCAAAGGTTAACGGAAACGATTTGCTTAGATACATTGACACTATATACTCAGATTCCTGTTATCGTGGCTCTTAGTCGTAGTGTCTGTATTGTTAAAGACTTGTTTCTTTTTTGGTATAATTTAATGAGGCGATCTTTTTTCATTACGGGTTTTTTACACGATATTAATATATTTACATATACAAAAATTGTGTGGCGCCTCCTTTTCTTGATCAACATTGGACCCCCCCCACTAATCCGACTACGGCAAGACACGGAAGATCCTGCTCGACACCATGGATTTGTACTGTGTATAAAGAAGCGTAGCAAATACAATAGAGACATTAATCAGAAGATAACACCTTTAGAATAAGGAAGTAGRATGTTAAACCCTTTCTGAGTGCAAGGTGTAAATTAATGCTTTCATTTTGGATATAAATGCATATCAAATAAAAATTTTAGTTAGTTTTAATAATAATATCGTTACGTTCAATTTACATTATTGTAATAATGGAGCACATGCTTATTTTATAATACTATATTATGCTCGCGATAATTGCACACAAGTTCATAGCTCTCCTTCACCATGTCCCATTCGTAAAATTCCCAATAAATTTTCATCAAACAATCACTTACCCGCCGGATTGTCAGCACTAGCCCTCCTCTCGCTGACCGGTGGCTCCTGAAATGTCAGCGTGAGGCTTCCCCTAGGACTCCTCTCTTCCGTAGTTAGCGCGTTCCTCGCTAAGCTACCCCTCGGGCTTTTGTTGTTTTCGGGACCAATACTTCCCCTCGGGCTCCTGTCCGTGTGCTCGCTGGCGATGCTACCCCTCGGAGACGTCCGGACACAGAGCGAGTCTGGCGCTATGCTTCCCCTAGGGCTTCTGTTACTGAAAATGAAACTTGGATAAAGTTTTCAGATATGTTTCGGTACACTGTAGTTCTACGCTTTAACGGAAATGTGTAAAGAGCAGTTGGTCGCGGAAGGTTCTACTGGGTTTCTATAAATGATTCATGCAACGAGAGCGGCGTTGAATTCTAAACTTTTAGTGACGCCCTTTTGTAACTGCTGCCAAGCTACAATAATCACAATATACTGTCAACTGTCATTTACTGTACTAAAGGTTGTTGATAAAGTTATAATCAAGAAATTGATGGTTTTATAAAGATTTTTTAACAATTTACGGTTATATTTCCTTTCAAAGATAAGTAATAACAACACCGAAAAAAGTTGATTGTCAACAACAACAAATTTCCATTTGTTACAGACAAATTTGTTGTAGTAAAGAATTATTTGTTGTAAATACCATACATTTGCTTCCTTGTTGTTTCGATTTACTAAAATCATATTGTTGCCTGTACCAAAATAAATTTTGTTACAGCAAATAATATATATGATAAAGCCAATAAATTAAATGAGTTACATATAGAAAAATAGAATAGAAAAAAAATGTTGTCATTTTCTAGCCAATCACAACCATTTAAATCACGCCATTACCATATAAGGTCAAAATTGTTTCCAGGTTGGGCGATTCATCCCCAAAGAGAAAGAATTCGTATTTGGCAACTTTGAATTTCAAAGACAAAAACTACATCTCTAGATTTGGTTTATTAAACGTTGTAACAATATAATGTATGTGTTCATGCAGAACTTGGTCTAAGTTGAATTTATTTTTACTGAATTTTTGTTCTTTATGTTAATCTGATTGTATGCTACGACCATCAATGACGGTTTTAGCGTGGACGACATTTTGCCGAGTATGGGGAACGGGCACATACTGCTGAAGAATACTGGCAATTCTGTCAGCATCGAGAGCCCGATTTGCGCAAAGCGGCACACCTTGCCATGACGCCATGAGTACGGACCTACGGACGCGTGCAGTGCAGKTTCATGCTGCATGCTAGTAGAATAGGATTTATCAATATTCAAGGAGTGTGTTTTAATTGGGTGCATCAGTCGCGGAGGTCTTGGAAACGTGGGGTTTCCAGAATCCCGATCTAATTAGAGGTTTTCAATGTAAGTACAATTAATTCTTTATGTTATTTCTTATGAGTTTTTAGGGTAGTTTCAAATTGAAGGGTTTTTAGTTACTTGCATGCCCTATAGTAGGGCTACAGCAATCCGGATCTAGACTGGACTCATCCGTGCTACTAAAAAATCCAGATTGTTGGTACCCTTGGTTACTTTGTATTATTTCCTACTTCCCAGCAAGTTAATGCTTCCTACTTTGTGCTGTTTTCTGGGCACCATTTTGCTTATTTTACCCGTTTCCAGTCCATGTTCATACAACGCTACATTTACTGATATCCACGATGGCCAATGGACACGTAACTTTAAGTTTTGTGTTAAAACAAATATTTATTTTTATATTTTCAGCAATACATTCTTTCAGTTAATAAATGTTTCATGAATGAAGTCTTGTTTTATTATACTGTACCATGTTTGCAATGAAATTAGCATATGTGCGGCAGTTCAGAAATTAAATGTGAACAAAGAGTGGTAAGTACGTATTCATTTATAAATAAGCCAGATTGAAAATTAATAAATATAGCTTATTGTACCAACATGTTGTGCATTTGCCTCCATAAATATTAGATATCTGTACATGTAAGTAATAGTGCGTGTTGGAAGAACTAACAGTTCATCAGTCGCTTTAAATACGTATGACTTGTCCGTACAACAAAATAATTAGTTATTGTAACTACTACAAACACATTGCGATTAATAAATTTTAAGTTATTTTAACAAATATCGTTTTTGTTGCTACTAATAACAAATTACTTCTAATAACAAACATTTTGCTCAACAAAAATGATTCGTTGAGTTTACAAAGTTTTTAGTTGAGGCTATAGCTACAAATAGAATTTGTTGACCATACTAAATTTAAAGTAAACCGAACAAATCCTTTCTTTCAGTGAATAATTCACTTTTACCAAACTACACAACATACTTTAATATACACAGCTACGTGCGGTTACCGCCTTTCAGACATGACTTTATAAATATAACTATTTTCCGCAAATTTTAGAGTCTACAAAGTCAATCTTAGCCTTTTTTTTCTATTTTAATGTTTGCAGTTCTTTTGTAAGTAGCATTGCACCACCACAATTTAGTTGTTTACTGGGTTAGAAAACGTTCCCGTAAAGCGTAAAATACGCGGTATCCCGGTAATGCAGTTAACGTTAGTGCCTCTTAACCTAACTATGAATTTTACCATTGCGGAAGGTGAAAAACAAATTTTAGTTCATCGCAATACAACTTAACAGGCTAACTGTAGTCATAACCTCACCACTATGATATATAACCTAAAAGCTATACGATACCGTGTCACTCCAGTACTCCACAGTTCCGAAAACTGAGCTTGCTTCAATCCTAAAGTTAATTATCCTATAAAACACTACAGCATACGTTGGAAACACAGTCCCACACGTTTTCTCATATTAAAATATATCAAACAATTTGACAATCGACAGATGATAAGTATCTGTGAAAGCAATAGGTTGTGTTCACTTTCCTGAGAGGCGGCAAATTGCTTTAATCGATGATTACTCAACTTTTAATAATGGGTAAAATAGTTCTTTTTATGTAAAGGAATCTTAATTTTCTAATTCAACAGAGGTTGGAAAAACATCCCTCTTAGAATAAGCTGAAACCAAAGTGTCATAACGCTTTTTCATACCCGCGCTCGTTTAAGACATTTGCAGGATTTTAAAATTTTATGTGGATTTGTGGCTCCTGCTACTTAGACCAACAGCACTGTGTGCGACAACTTAGTTTATTTTACTGAACCTAATTATATCGTGCATGGTTCGAGTTAATCTGATAAATAAAATCACTAGGTACCTGTTGCTTTCGGGGACGATGCTGTGCCTTGGACTGCGACTCACTTCCTCTATTGTTGGAGCCCATGTGGTCGACTCTGATGGAACGAGACTATGGCGTGGAGAGCGGTTGTAATCGACCACGGATAAACTCAACCTGGAGCCGTATGTGTTGTTTTCAGGAGTTAGACTATGGCGTGGACTTCTTGAAGTATCGGGCACCAAACTGTTCCTTGGGCTTTTTGACTGCAACCAAAATAATCTTAAATATTTTTTTGCTATATATTATATAGGTACTATCTCTTCGGGGAAGTTTTCAACAAACAACATTTTCTTTCTAATACGAAGCACGTCATATATGCTTAAACTAATTATGAGCAAAAAATAAATAAAAGATGATAAAATATAGACAAGAAGGCCAGCAGAAAAATTTTTCGTTATTTACGTCTGAGGAACATTTCTGCAATACAACATAAACTTAACATTAATATAAGAACTTCCGTCAAGTTATACATGTATAAGTATATACCTCTATAGTTATTTATTATATGACAAAATTCCTCAGAAGTAAATAACGAAAAAATTTTCTGCTGGCCTTCTTGTCTATATTTTATCATCTATCTATCAACTCGTACGCGTTGATAGCTGTATATAGTTTTAGCGTATGCCGTAGAGACTGTTCGTACAGTTATGCCAGCCGCATGCTACCTTACAACACGTGCATCAGTTTTAAATGTAACATTAAGGATTGGGCCCTGAGGAATAAAAAAAATCTGTCTGAGATAATGATAGAAGGAGAACCACTTATTATAATAAAACAGCAGCACTCAAAAACTGACTGACAAAAAACAATTGTACGAGTAAGTATTGAATATTTTTACTGAAATAAATAATTGCTGGTTGCGAGGTTGCTAGCAGATAATTTTTGTCTTATAATACTTTTGCGAATTGCAAAAGCTAAACGGAAAATATTATTTCAACAACTTGAAAGGTTCGGACATGAAGCACCAATTTTTCTGTCTGAAGTCAGAAGTAAACTATTAGGCGCCGGCATAAAGATTTTAAAAGAGCAGACTAAAGAAAGCAAAGCGCTCGATACTAAAAAAATAGTGTTTGAAGTCGATTTTTTTTAAATATTCCGTTTCAAAATGTTTTAAATAAACTAATACCAAGTGGTTGTGCTCAACGTCGACAGACGTGTGCCCATAAGCTTCCTGCGAAAATTCTTGACAAGATCAAGTGTCATATACGATAATTCCCGAAATATTTCATTGCAGTCGAGCGCAGAAAATATTAGAAAGTTATTTAAATCAAAAAAAAAAAATTAAATATTTTACACTTTGTAACGTGAAAAGCAAGGAATATCCAAAGGCGAAATTGAGAAATTTTCGGCCTGCAAAATTTCCAAAATCGAATTAGTTTTGAGTTTCAAGCCTTCTTCAACCAGGTCAAAGGTAAAGGATGAATATAATGACGATCTCGAGGACGCAGAGAAAAGGTACTAGCAAAAACCTAAAGGTCTGCAGGCAATACGAAAGTTGTGAGCTAGGTTTGCAAAAATGTCTTCCAGTCCCATATTTGCCAAGCAATCAAAATTTCTACCTGTTAAAATTGTGGACCTTGAATTTGGTAATTTATGATTCCGCAGATAACAAACCTTACTATGTGTTATGGGATGAATTTCGTAGGAAAACGGGCACACGAAATTGCTTCGCCATTATGTAAATGAGCTAAAATCGTTTTGGTGAATTCAGACGCAGAACATTTAATAATATGATGCGATGGCTGTCCGTTGAAAAATCGTAATATATGGTGATTATTACAAGACTATACCCTTTGTAAACGCAATAGGGAAGAAGAGTATCAAGACGAACAATCGTGCTTTTCCTTGCTTTCCTGTGTTTTCGTTCCTCAGTTTATTATTATTGTTAACATTATGTTTTTATTAGATAAAAGTTTCTAAAGTAGTGTTTTGTAGACTTACAATATGTTAAGAACAGTCTCATGAAGTATTTTTTAAGCGACACAAACAATTGTAAGTGCGAAAGAGTCAGATATATTCCGCAAAGATATATTTTGTAGTATGCGATTCAAAAATCAGATTCGTGCATTATTGCCTTTTATGACTAGTTTTTACTTTTGCTTTCAAGATATTCCTTGTTTTGCAATTTATCTAAAACCCAACAACAATAAATAAATTTTTGATAATATTCAAATCATTTAATCCTACAATCTCAAAATTTGACAGTTAAATAAATAAAGCACAGTGAACTTATATAAATGCATTTGCAATTTGAGGAATATTGCTCATCGTTAAAACGTTTAGACGATATAAATTAATGAAAATGTGATTCATATCAAATAACGACTTACCCCATTTTCTGGCACTAAGCTGTTCCTCGGACTCCTGTTATAATTATCCGGCACCAAACTATTCCTCGGACTCCTACTGTACCCCTCCCCCGGCACCAAGCTGTGCCTGGGGCTCCTCATGGCTCCGCTGTCGGGCACCAAACTGTTCCTCGGGCTTKAATCGGGCGTCGTACCATTTCTAGGACTCCTAATTGGCTGTGACTCTATCAGGGKTATGTCTGGGATGATGCTGTGCCGAGGACTCCTGTTGATGTCAGCCAGGYGCAGATTTCTTGTTGCCGTGTCGCCATCTACGGGGGAGACAGCGATGCTGGCTCTGCGACCTGGACTGGTGGTGGCTGAGCGTGGTGGACGAGCCTGGGGTGATGTTGCGGCGCTGCGAGATGCTCGACGGCGGCGGGAAGACGTGCTGCGATGGAGCATTGTTTAGGCGTGGGTTAGATGGGTCCTAGAAAGATAGAGACGTGCGTTAACAGAGGGTCATGTTAAGATTTTAAAAGCGGCGCAATCATCTTTATGTAATAATGCCTTTCAATTCAGTGGCGGCTCCTGAAGGAAGGCTCTAGGACGTCACCCTCCCAAAGAAAATTCCGTTAATACGTATGATTTATATATAGGGTTGCTAGAAAGTATGGAACCAGCAGGATATTTTAGGTTCCATTCGATCGATTTTTTCTGAAATTGTGCATGGGCCTATGGGTAATTAAAATGTTTTTTTAAGTGGGAAGGGGATCAAAAAGCACATCACTGAAAAGGATATTTTTTGCTTATTTCAAAAATACATCACGCTTGTAGAATTTATTGGTTCTGAGTTAAAAAAAAGTGTGATAACAAACTTGGGTCTTGCAAAAAACTTCGGGATAAAAACCATATTCGTTATCGCTAAGTAAAAACAAAAACTCCAGGTGTCTCCATTTTTCTCGTGACTGGTGATAATTTTCATTCACTTTGTTATTTGCAATCGCACTGCCGCAGTTAACTGAATGATCGAATCGAAATTTTGACGATGATTGGTTATGGAGTTAGAAGGCGAAGTTAATCGGAAGTAGCTGCATGAAGATCGTGAACCAATTGCCAGATCAAGAGTTACTAAAACATTACAACGTTTTGACAAAACCGGCGGTGTTAAATTCGTCAAAATCCAGAACGTCCAAAGGTTGCTACGAGTGAGGAATGTAGCTCGAATTTCCTTTTAGATGTGCAAGAGAATCCCAAGTGTTCCGTACAACACTTACTACAAGAACTGAGCGAAAATGGTTTCGATCGTAGGATAGAATTTTGCGAAACTGCTATGAACATGACAGATGAAGATAGAAACATTTTAAATTGGATTATGTTTTATGATGAAGCGACTTTTTGCCTCACTGGGTATGTGAATAGATATAATTGCAGATATTAGTCGGACACAAATCCACATTGGATGGAACAACATCCTCAGAAAGTGGATGTCTGCTGTGGTATTATCGGTGAGCACATTATAGGGCCTTTTTTGTCGATGGAAATTTGAATGCGCGCAAGTATTTACAGCTTTTCCGCGAACACATTATACCAGAAAATGCTGCGCGTGCTGAACAGATATCGTTTCAGCAAGATGATGCACCTACCCCATTTTGCAGTCCAGACAGATGGATTGGTAGGCGCGGAGTGATAGAATGCCCAGCACGTTCCCCTGATCTGACGTCGCTTGATTTTTTCCTGTGGGGGTATATGAAAAATCGTATTTATGCTAATCGGCGACATAAATCAGAAGATTTAATAGGACGAATCAAGGCAGAAATTCAGTACATACTTCCAAATATGCTAAACAGAACACCAAAAAACTTTTAGTCAAGGCTGCATTACTGCCTGGAAGTAAATGGGAAACATTTCGAGCATCTTCTGTAATGTAAATCTGAATAAATACTGCAGTTTTCACAGAATCATGTTTTTTTTACTTTTTGTGTACCCGATTCGCAATAAATTGATCAAACTAGACAAAAATTATCACCAGTCAAGGAAAAATGGTAATATATGGCTTTTTTGCCCATTTTAGCGATAAAGAAACTTGTATTATTTTTTTGTTCTTGGTCAGGCTCAATTACTGTGTTTACAATTTTCTTAACAACATTCTTAATCGAATGCACTGTACAAAATTAGGTCGTCCTGTTTAAAATAACAAAGTTGTAGTCGATATCTCGGTCAATTGACGTTCAATTGTTTTTTCTTTTAAACAACTCCAAATTATTCTCAGAATTAACAAAACTTTCCCCACTAGTCTTCGACGTCAAATGAAAAAGTTGACTATTGTACACTGTTACCGGGAACACKCTGTAGGTATACAATTTTTAAAAGMAAGTTGTGAATATTTGKCGCTATCCTAAATTAAAGAAAAAATATTACTTTTAAGGAAAGTCAGTTTTTAGCGAGAAGTCAGAACGTTGAGTATATGGGTTATGAATCAAAATTATATAAATCCTTTAGTGGTGTTACCCGAGGTTCAAATCTTGAACCAATTTTGTTTACAATTTTTATTAATGATGCGCTTAGCTTATTTAAAAGTCAAGTATTTGTCTACGCTGATGATTTGAAACTGTCTAAAACCATTGTTACTTTTGCTGACTGTCTCGTCCTACAGAACGACCTGGATCATTTTGTCGAGTGGTGCCTCGTTAATAAATTAAAGATTAATTGTGACAAGTGCGTTGTGGTTACTTTCTCTAGGAAGGTAAATAATAATTTATATAATTACACGATTGATAACACATCCCTTCAAAGGGTGCACTAAATAAAGGACCTCGGGGTAGTGATTGACGGCGCACTGTCATTTGTTCCTTACGTCAATGAGATATGTAAGCAAGCAGTAAAAATGTTAGGATTTATCATTAGAAATACAAAAGAATTTGCAAATATTACGTGCTTAAAAAAACTGTACTATAGTTATGTGAGAAGTAAATTGGAATATTGTGCAATTGTATGGGATCCGTATTATGTTGTTCATATCAGAGCAATTGAACGTGTGCAACGTAGATTTTGCAAATATTTACATATTATGAAACACAAAATMTATCCAGCGAGAGACTACCCGCAGTGTGAATTGCTTGCGGAATTTGGACTTGAATTGCTTCAATCTAGAAGACAACTATTCTGTGTTACATTTTTATTTAAATTAGTACATGGACGTGTATGCTATTTTCAACTATTAGAGCAATTAAGATTTCGTGTACCCAGAGTAAGCGCACGTAATTCCAAAACGCTTGAATTATACCTATCCCGTACTAACCAGCACTTTCATTCGCCGATAAATAATATGAGCATACGATACAATGAAATATGTAATGATATTGATATATTTATTGAATGRAGTATTACGTCTTTTGTTAAMAGTTGTTCCGTTGTATTAGCAAGTAGATTGTAATATTTATTTTMCTGTACTTTTGAGTTAATAATTATAGTTCTTTTTCTTTACATTAATCTTAATTTAATTTATTGTTATCATGCATAATATGTAACAGATGTTAATTAATTATCCTTGTGGWCCACTATTATTATTATTATTATTATTATTATTATTATTATTATTATTATTATTATTATTATTATTATTATTATTATTATTATTATTATTATTAAAAAATCGGTAAATAAAAAATAAACCGATCGACATACTTCCCATTCAAATAATAAGCGTAACCATATCCACGCAACCGTGCAGACTGAAGCACACCAAACACACAGAGGTAAATAAATACTACATGTCATCATCACATCATTCCTAAACAGGGTCTTCATTCACCCCTTCTTCATAATTACAGGACCTGACGATTATCTGCTTGCCGCTAATAAACCCCAAAGCGGGTAACGTATTTAAGTACTCTCGAGCGTAATTGCGAGGTGTTTAAACTCGCTAATGAAGCAGATATTGCAGAAGCCTATGCTCGGAGTGAAAAACAACCCTCTGGTCTATAATTGGCAACAGGCGCTAGTTCGCGGTTTACCTTGTTATATACGCAGTGAAGCGTAGAACAAGACACCCACATGAACTTCTCGATCGCTATGTGGGCTTTTGATTGTTCAGAGCTGGACGTTGCAGATACATGAATGAAGAGTTTGTAGGACAAGAGCGGGTTAAAAATAGCGTATATGCGTATAAATTCAATTATGAATGGAATGGAATATGCCAATATTCAGAAAATTTTAATTAAATTAGCACAAATAAAAGAAACCTCCCCGGTTCCTATTTTATAAACGGTGCTGCAGTTTGGGGTTTAATTGCATATATATTGCTTTGAAATACATTCGGTTAACATTTTAGTACTTAAACAAAACAAAACAAGTGTAGAGTAATAATATGAAAAAAGAGCGTGTTTTTATCTCAATGCGGTTACAAAGTGTGTTTCCAAATTACCCGATTTAGAAATAGGCTTGAAGGGATAGTTATTTTTACTAAATATAGATAGAACACAGTATTTAAATATACTGCTACACACTGAATATATGAAGTAGGTTAACATCAGTATACGCTATATTAGTGCTGACGACGTACCTAGAATGTCGACCATTTGGCTGCGACACGTCAAGATCCGCGATCCAAACAAACCGAGTTTTCATACGGTACGTACGGGGAGCTCAATGTTCTGAGCATAATTATAGTTTAAAAAAAATTAAGTGTTACTGTTTGTGTTTGAGTATTTTACATCATAGAAAAGAGAGTAGGCATTAGAAACCGAAATTACACTTGATATTTACTTGCAAATGAATATAAATGACGTAAACAGTGTAAAACTGACATGCTTATATGCATTATATGCATTATAACGACATGACTCCCACTTTTTGGTGCAACGTGTAAATTACAATGTTCTGCACGCGCACTTATTGTACGTTAAGCTTTTCAACAATACTCATAACTAAATGTAATTTCGGTTTGTAGTGCATTCTAAGTAAAGCGAAGGAGAGTCAGCTACTCCATTTGTTTTTTTTTTCACCAAACACTGAGCTTCCTTACTTACGGTATGACAACTTGGTTTAATTAGAACCAGGACAAGAGATGGCAAAAAACAGTTCTTTTTGGAGAGTTAGTATACGTGAACTAATTCCTGCAAAAGATCGTTCGTTTTAACAGTTCTTTCGCGAACGACTTAATAACGGTACAACTTACAACACAGCACAGCCACAGCAGTTAGCCCGTACATTGTACCATCTTCTATTTTTCTATTACAATAATAAGGTCTTAACTCAGCGCTGCGACACATTAATTTCCTTAAAAATTAACAAAATTATGTTTTTGACCAATAATCTGCAAACATGTGCACCTTTTTGTAGTTGTTATTATACTCATGTATATAGATTTAGATAGGTAGATCGTAGACGCACAAACAGAACTTTTTTGTTTTTGTCAGTTACAAGTTCGTTGTAATTCTTTATTTGTCTTATTTATATGATGCTATTGAGAAATACGTGTTTGTTTCTACGTTCGAAGCTATTGTTTTACGAATAACTAATCAGGCTGTGAGCATATCACAACACTATAAAAATTGAAATCATTCTGATTTATTGATCAATTTCTATGATCATCACAGTTCGTTGCAGCTCATCATGATCGTATCACTTCTGAATCAGTGTTTACGTGTTCAGTGCCTCTGCATTGCGACTTCCTCTAGGACCTATGACTGCACTACAGACTACACCGCTCACCCCTCACGCATGAAAAGCTGAAACATTTCATTCGCGAACGACCACCCTTCAATGTCACGAACCAGTTCGCGCAGTACGCACCTAAGAGTCGTTCCTTCTAACAGTTCGTTTGCGACCGATCCAACTCTTTCCACGACCTTGACGTACCGCAGTAAAATGGCCCACTAATAATATAGTGTATTGCACCTTAAGAGTACATATTTGCTCATTGCGGACTGAGCACAGTATCTTCTAGATTTGATAGCAATAAAGGATCGCTTGTTTGATTTCTTTAACATTAATAGCTTATTTTTAGTTTTTACTAAATGTGTTCCTATCTCCTTTACATGCAGTGTAATCGACTGTAATTACAATCAATCTAAACGTTAATGTTTAGTACAGTAGACTCTATCAGGAGCTCTGTGTTTACATCGACTGCAAACTTTCCTTTGAGATTCATATCAATAAAATAGTTCATCACACTTACCGCAGTCTCGGATTCTCTATAATCTATCGTTTACAATAATTTAATATGAAGCAGTTTCAGTCGAGATAGAGTAATTTGTTTTATTTGCCTCGCTCAGTCTGCAGCTCGCCAATGTATTATAACGAACAAAAATATTGCAATATTTATTTGGGCCACATAGACATTTTCTGTTTAAACTACCGCTTCGCGTTTTTACGTTAATAAACTTCTATGGACATTGCAGATTTTCTGCCTTTAAAATTGCATTTGTTAATTTCTTATTGATTGTTTTTTTTACTTTGTATCATTTCGCTTGCTCCTAGTTGTTAGTAAACCTTCCTGTACGCATCCATGTTGTTCGGTTTATGTATATTATTTAGCTGCTGTTGTTTATAAAATAAACATTAAATACCTATACCTACGTTTTGTAATACTCTAAGGTGTATCGGCGTGTTGGAAATTTATTCTTGAGACGCATATCTTCTAAACGATGTCTGTTTAATGTATTAATAATTTTAATAACAAAAGGAATTAATCGAAATGCTGGAAGCAGCAGGGTTATGGGGCACGAGTAGTGAATACTCCCACGAACGAACAAAAGAAAAAATACTACTCCGAATCTTGCAAGGTGAGTTCTATTATTAAGTGACTATATGTTCCTAGTTTAATCTTATTTTTATCCACTCTTTTAGCGTCAAGATCGTTTTTAGTTTTATTTCTTAAAAAAATGCAATGATTAATTACGGCCAATGCAAAACGTGTTTTTCTGGACATTGTTAAGAATATACTAAAAGGGAGTCACTATTGGATGATGAAGTAATAATGATAAAAATAAATTGCACTGGTAGTGTTCGCTAAAATTAAATTAAACGGTACTTATGAACATATGACATTACTCTATTTACTGATCTATGCAACAAAATGCTGGCTGGTGTAAACATATCTAGAAACAAGTGTCGGTATTCTAGTGTCTACGTGTAGCATAAAACAGTTGGGTATACAGCACTTGTATTGCCGTTTTGACATAGAGTAATGTTTTTGTGGAAAGTCAAAATTTATTAAATTGGACTTGACTTTGCTGTTATTGGATTTAAAATTTCAAATTTATTATTTTGGAATACGTCATTAGTGAGTAGTACCTAACTATTAATATCAACAGGGTATGTGTATTTAGCGAAAATGAATTAAAACGTGTAGTCTCCTCACTATGGCACTGCGCAAGTTTGTTCTGCCTATCGTCATCCTTTTATGACTTACCTACCTTGTAAACTCGTATAATAATTAACAAATAAAGATTATAATCTGCAGTACATTTGTCGAATCTAACATGTGACTGACCATATGTAACATCAAAGCAGCCAAAGTAACTAGATCCATAAAAACCTGTTTCACACCCAATTTTTTTTAATTTACACTAGGTTTTATAGAAATAGAATTGACTACAGAACCATTACCTACGTTTCTGACTTCCTAGTACCAGTATTACAAAGATAAATCGACAATGTCAGAACTCAGAAGGGAGAGGATGCCGTTTAGTTGTTGGATCGAACGGATACTCCTAGATTATTGAAAAGTCCATTGGTTTAAACTCTAATCTGTTGAGAGCCTTACATAATAGTGTTTGTAAAGCAAGTGGTAATAATAATAACGTCTGTAACATAACTTTTGAGACAAAAATCAAATTAACACAATTTTTTTTCTCAATCTGTGTGCTCTGATATAAGACAAAAGCCGAGGCCTTCCGCTTTTTGGCAGGTTTATACAAGGCATTCCTTCCTCATATTACTTAATTGTTCCGTAAATACACGGGAAATATTTCGGCGTTGAAATATGTTTACAATATCCGCGTTCGGCAATTGGCCAACTAAATTATAGATACTTTCTCGGATTTCGATTTTATATGCCATATCACAAGAGTTTTTCGATGACATCTTTCTGGAACAAATGCCAGGCAATGGTAACTAGACTGAATGTTTTAGAAATTATGAAAATTAGCTAAGAAATTTGTCTCAAAACTTATGTTACATACGTTAGTACTATTGCTAGGTAGATAATTAGAATAAAATAATGTGCATGTTAATTTTTTGTTATCTCTTACTTAATTAAATCAGTGCAATTATTAAGTAGATTTTTTTGGAGATTTTCCGAGTTTAATCTCAACTAATCTTTTAAAATCGGTGGCACCCTTTTTAAAGTTAGCTTTTGATGTAACCCCTATCCACTCTGACTGAGTTTAGCTAAGTTCATTTGCAAAAAGGTAAGTGGAAATGTAGGTAGTTATCGGTATAATTTCATAACAACGGTATAAATACTATAACAGTGTATATTCCAATCTCCACTATCGCTGACATATTAATGTTTCTTTTTCTAACATTATATTCTCCAAACCGGATCCCAGGTAGGCAGTATACTAAAATTATGTTCGAAGCTATATTTACGTCCATTTCATCACGTGAACTTCGACTGTAAAAGTCTAAGCCAGTATATTATGTCATATTTTTTTAATTGATATCGTGACGAGTGAAACAAGGAAAAGTTTTAAAGTCATAATAGGTATATATTATTACGAGATATGTAGTTACCTTGGGCCTTATCGCGATCTTCCATTAATTACCAAAATAATATATACCAACAGCATTGACCTATAATCTTACACGCGGATGTAATTATATACCATCTTTACTAAAATGCACCCGTTCCTGGGATATTAAAACAATATTATTTTTTATCCAAATTCATTTATGTCATAATCACCTTTATTCATATTATAAACGTAAAAAAGAGATCTAAATTAATATTACGTGTGTTACTGGCATGTAGGTTGCTTTCGGGTTTGGAGGGTGGTGGAAATAAAGTATGGTGTACCAAGTGCAGCTTTTGTGGATCTACTGCGTGTGACGTCACCTTGGTTGCAAAATACAAAACTGGCATTTGTCTTTGGCGCGTATTATTGTTAAGTGTTGAGATTCTGTGCGATTTTGAGTCGGAATTTTGTTAGCAGGTAGTGCCTTAGTCATCATTTGTGCAATACCAAGGTGTGCAATGGAGTAATGCATCAGTTAGAAGGTAACAAAATGACCCACTAGCCGCTCAAACACGAATGATAAGATAACAAAAATATCAAATAATTTGACAACGCATAGGTAACAAGTATCTGCCAAGCCAATAGTTGTGCTCACTTGCCTGAGAGGCGACAAATTGATTAAATTGACAATTTCCGTAAGCAACTGCAATGCATGAATTATTTATAGAAACCCTGTATATTGTTAAATGGTATTTAAATTAAGCTTTTAACGCAGGCCGTACAATTATGTGAGATCTATCTAACCTACTCTAGTTTTTTTTTACTTTCTTCTAATGTGTATTTTATAGAAAATGTACATAAGTGATATTTATTGAGGTAACAGGCATATATGTATATTGCATTGAAAAAGTATTGCTAGCTTTGACCAGGATTCAAACCCGGGACCTTTAGACTACTAGTTTGCTAACCACTACACCATCAAAGCCCTATTCATTATTATTATTATTATTATTATTATCGTTATTGTTGTTGTTGTCGTTATTATTATTATTATAACTGCATCACGCCCACGCTATAGAATTGTAGTGAATCAACTTAACACTTTATAGGCACTGCAGATTCAAAAACCGACATCGTGCACTTAAATTGCAATAATTACCTACTGTAGTATATAAGCTTCAATTTTTAATAAGGTTTATTGCCGTCTAGAGGTACACCTGGCTTAATATAATTCTCCATTTTTTATTATTCAGTTTCAAACAGAATTGCTGAAGAAGTTTGTGGAGTTCCTACTTGGTTATTATTAAAACACTTCCAAAATTCTAGCCTCACCTTATTTCATGTTTGTTTGGCTTATTTTGTGTAAAGGTTACATTCAATTTTCGCGGTTAGCAAATAATTTATTATTAAAATTTAATTTTTTCGAATTTCCAACTACTTCTGTTATACGTGTTTTGTTCTTTTTTGTTTTGTTGTGCTTCTTCGTGGATATGTCAGTTTGAGGCACTTGCTCAAATCCACATTCCACAACCAATAATGAAATCGACAGGTTGAGGGAAATGCGATCCGCCGATTCATTTATACTCATCCCACGGGCGAAACGATCCATTGTGGGTGTCTAAATCAATCGCATCATCGCTGTTTGCCTTCCAGGATTTTGTTTTCGCGGGCGTGTCGTCCTTCGTTCAGATTACCCAGATATATTTCCTATTCCGAAGTTATTCCCCGGGCGCATAGCGCCACCGTCGATAAGTTTATTCGTCTTGTTCATGGCGAGCTTCCTGAAAAAAATGAACTCATACCCCGCGAAAACGGCGGATGACAGGGTAGGGGTAGAAATAGATATTCTACGTGAATCGAATATTTGGATGCTATCAACGGGCTCGTTCGTCTCGTCGATTTTGACATTTAACGTCGAATGGAATAATAGATTTTTATTTGGTAGGTAAGTAAAAAGATGCAAAATTAACAAGACTTACATGTACCACATTATCGTAGAAAAGCAAAGTTTCCGTAGTTAGCAAATGATATTTCGACCCACATAAAACACTCGGCCTGGGGAATCTAGTGATTAAGGCTTTCACGGCCGGAGTCCGTACTGGTAGATATATCCGGGTTTCGTTGGCTGTGGTCGTGACGATCTCTTCCCTGACGTTTCGCCCACTGAGCATCTTCAGAGCCCACTTCATCGTAGATATAATTGTCTCTGAGCGAACACAAACTGATTTATCAAATACCCTCGACTCGAAATTTCAGCCTTAATGGCACTCCAAATATGCACACCAGGTTATTGAAGAGAAGTCGCATATAAAACCACTACCGGAAAGTTAGCGGGGTTAATCGTTAGGAAGTGATTATATTATGACTTTATTAAAAATAAAATAAAAACCAGACACTTTATATTACTATCAAAAACAGGTGAAACATTCAGTTATGTAAGTTCTCAATTATTAAACTTAGCTTCACATGTTTTTTATCATCAGACTGCATCTTTTATATTTATTTTACATTCTGCTGGGATTGTGGAACTGTTAGGACGGATTGTAATCTGTAATGACTTCGGTGAAATGGACACAAAAGACAAAAAAATGAAATTACCCGACTACCAACCGCAAGAGGCTCTGATTTAGGCGCAAATTTTTCCTTTTTGAAATCAATGTTTATTGTCAACGTAATTACATCAAATAAAGTTTGCAATACCCAAGCATTTAGAGCTACATCTGCCTACTTTTCGCTCCATTTTGAAAAAATTCTGAAAATATTCAATTAATAATAATTACGTCTATGCCATGTCGCCTGCGTCAAAACAATCTGTGGACAGCTGTTTCGAGTTATAAAGCCTCCTCAGCACAGCTATAGTCCCAACGCAGACAACACGGCATAGATCTGGCTTCCCTTATATACGCCAAGGAGGCGATGTGTATGCGAGAATTACAGTGTGGACACCATGCCATCCAGTGGCAATACGTTCTCCACAGAGACGAGTAGATGATGCCGTATTGCCACTAGATGGCATGGTATCATCCACACTGTAATTCTCGCAAATATCCAATTGTCCCAGGGATGTTCGCGTTTGAACTGTAAGGCAGTTGTTTGCAATCAGAATACAATTTTATATTGAAATGTTTATTTAAAAAAATTGTACATACATTCTTTTCATCTAGAAAGGTTCGGTGCCAGTAATATTACTTCAGGACGAATTGAAATAGCAACTTTTACAATTGTAGCATAAGAAAGCCATGTCTATAGTTAAAACAATATTAGGCCTAAGATAGAGCCCTATGGAGGTGTAAACAAACAGACAAATGGTTAACCATTAACACAGTTAAACACCTTTGGCAATAAGTTCCAAGGCACCAATGCTGCTACTAATCCAGAAGGGACGTGTAATTTAGGACAACTAATAAACAGCAAACTGAAGTACATTTTCCGCAGTGAACTAATTCTATCAAACGCTAGAACTTTCGCGTGTTTCATTCTGTTAATTTTCTAATTTCTTGATACCGATTAAAAATGTACTACCAATTTTAGTTTTTTATTTTGGCTTGAAGGTACAGACTTTATCACCTGGATCGTTAGGTGCCTTTACGGTATGATGCACAATTACTGAAAAGCAGTCGGTCACAACAGAGCATACATTTACTTGCTGATGTATATAAATACACTTTATCCCATTTATTATTTTTATTTATCACATTTCAGGCGACGCGAAGACATCTGCATTGATTTATAAAAAATTTATAATTCTTACCTTTCTCAGTAGACATTTGTACTGTAACTCAAGAGCAGGAGGTATATTTTAAATGTTTTTATATTATTTTGTCTTAATTGGTGAAAACCAAACAAAAGATGTCACATAAATTATATAACGTGTTGCTCCGCAGCAGGCACTCTCTAACTCAATGAGTGTTTCGTCTTAAGGTAAGTGACCTCAGGCCTGTTCACACATACTAAGCAATTGGGATCAAACTCTTTGATGATGTGGCAATGGCTGAAGTGTTCTGCCGCTGTTATTTCATACAGACAACTGTATGGGGGGATATCTTGCAAGTCAATTCAAAATCTCTAAGTACCCCAGAAACTTATAGACAGGTTGTACTTTGATAAGGTGTATGCAACCTGGCATTTGTCATAGCCTTAATGTATTGTCTAACAACATGTTGTAAAACCTCAGTGATCAAACTAATGCCAAAGGTGACATTCCAACATACACAGCGCCTAGTACCATTGTGCCGGGATATTGTCTATATGGCGCTGTAAAGCAAACATTTTGCCACTCACCGCAAAACACATCACTGAAACAAATGGCGTTCCACAATACGTTTCAGTTGAGACTATTGAAAGCAATGAGCTTTGTACTTCGAAGTCAGTATGCATGAAACCCCATGGCAAGAACTCCGAGAAACCACACATGTTTTGATTTTTTTGTTATTCACCAACATCGCCGTCGCTGACAATAATTTTCTTCAATCTTCTTTACACGTGCACTACTTCGACTCTTCCGGGTATTTCCCTTAAACTGAAGCCCGCTTCTTTCTTTCCGATAATATGACCCTGCACATTTTGATACAGCCTATAAATGCACAGGGGTCCTAAAGGATCAAAGTAAAACAAATGTAAAAATTGTACACTAAAAATTAATCTAAACCATTAATACGAATATCACTTCTTCTTCTTCTTAACATGAATAAAACGTGCATATTTATTTGCGGGTTAAACTACTAGAATTGCATTAGGTTGAGTTCAGGCATTTTAGATTCCTGCGTGTACATTAAGTGGAGTGTTGGTATTCAAACCCGTCCCTTATTAATTTATTTAAAATTTATTGTAGGTACAACGTGCTAAATTATGTGAGTTTTCATGGATCTTGAAGTAACTACTGCTGAAATAAGGCTGATAGTTCATCCTAACGATATAAAACGTTGGCATCGTAAAAAGGTCGTTCGCTTTGCACTAGTGAATAAGGGTTTTACATCATTGAAGTGTATTTGGGCGTTTTATGCGCTGTAACATTTCGGCATTATGTGGCTCATGCAGCTTTTATTGTCCCAGTCTATAAAAGATGCAATTATTTATCGTGTCTGATACAAAGTATCGAATTTAATGCGAAAAAATGTACGTTACTACATAGTACATCTAAAGGCAATCGGTCCAGACATTTATTATTATTTCTACTGTTCAGGATGTCCCACTTTCGTTGTATTTGTAGGGTATCTCGGTAACTACTAATGCTAAAGCGGTGCGGTTTCGACTTTACTGTATTACTTTTTTGTTGTGAGGTGAGCTGTTTTTGTATCGTCTTATGTTGTAAAGTTATACCCAACTTTTTAAAAACGTAACATTTCTTTGATTCTCAATACCTAGATTGGCTATATAGATATAAAAAAAACTGTACACACATTTTTTGTAGATAATTTTTATACTGAATTCAGTGGTGTTCTTAGAGGGTGACATTTTTGAGACATAACACAAACATGAATTTTTAAAATGGAAACTCTTTACTATGGTTGAAAAGACCTATGCCCAAGCCGAACTCCTAATGGTAATAAGGTTTTATTTCCACAAAAAAATTATTCTCAATTTTTACCTATTTTCTACAACTCATAAATCAGTATATATGTAGCCAAGTTAAGACATTACTTGTTGATTTGACTAATTTATTGCAGATCATTTTTTAACACACCTGTTATTATGATATGAATGCAACAAAAATCTTCCTCGTATCCTCAAAAAGATCGTGCACAACGGAAATGTTATACGAAATAAAATCTCTTCAGCACAGTTTTGAGTAAGTGCTATAAAACTGCAKTATTTGTTCTGAGCAAGAGAGCAAAGGTAATATCATCAAGCAGATAGAAGTTCACTTCAAAAACAACTCGCACTGCTTTTACTGGTATTACCTACTCTGTATTGCGGGTTACCTCAAAGTACCTTGCTCGCGGTAAGCGACGTTTTTACCTTTGCTTTCCCAACTTTTATTACTGTATACGCTTAGCTGCCCCCATTTCCTCGTACACGCAATTCCCTGAAGCACCGAGCCCCTTGAAGTTTTCTTAATGCTTCCCGGCTTATTATTGCAGGCATTCCGGCAATCGCTTTCATTTATTTTTAAAACGTCCGTTCCCGGGATGTCTTTTCCTCGGTTTTTTACGACGCAGGCGGTTTTCATTTTATCTCCGGGGTTTAAGCATCAAATCTTTCAGGCCCACGTCTTGCGTTCTGTCAGCACTTCCGGGTGTGGGATGTTTCTTTTTTCCGAATGTATTTTTTATATAGCTGTACAGTAAGGTGGTCTTTTGGGGATAAACGACAAAATTAATAATGAATGAAATGTATATCTGTCAGTGGAAACACTTTTACAATGTTCATGATTTTTCGACACCTGCTTTATTTACAATGATTCCTTATGCCAACGCAAGACATTATTCATATACTGCTCTTCATTACCTTACATAAACATATCACGTCATGTGTTTAGATCGATAAAGTGATTAATAGTTGAATTAGGCTGACATAATTGTGGTCGTCTGGTTATCTAGTGAGACGCAAAATTGAATATAATCATCGATATAAAACCTGCAATGGGAAGGTCAGCAAAACTACATAGTTTGGTGAAACATAATATGTATACAGTACGTCCCACTTAAAACGAGCCTTCTTGTATAATTATATAATTATTGTTTTCGGAAAAATCCTGTAATACGTCAACTTTTGTTTCTAAGGGAACACACTTCGATGGTAATAGTTACTCTTTCCTAGTCTTCTTTCTCCCTACCACTTCAGACGTAAAAAGTTCAAATGGGAAGGGTTTTCAAGTGACCCTCATTGAAAAAGTCTTTCGGTTCTCTATTCAACCATATCAAAATATTTGACATTCATGAAAATTAATCAGAGGTCCATAATGAAGTWCATTCATTTATTGGTACATTTGTTGACACCATTAATTTAGTAATCTTAATGACTTTAACTGGAACAACTATTTTATTAATTTAAACATGAGTTACAGATAGGGTTGCCAACTGTCCTGCTTTTGAATCCTCTTGTCCCGCCTGTGTTATATACACAGAATGGTGATTTACGCGTAAAAAGACGCAATTTTTAAATTCAGTCGTATCCGTTGACATGTTGTTTTCCGGGCTGGTTCCCACGTTGGTTATTAGACCTTGACGTTTCGACAATCATGTCGGTGTCTTCCTCAGAAGTAGCTCTGAAACTGAACTGAAACTTCTGAGGAAGACACCGACATGAGTGTCGAAACGTCAAGGTCTAATAACCAACGTGGGAACCAGCCCGGAAAACAACATGTCATCGACAACAACCACGGAAGCCTTCAAACCAAAATTCAGTCGTATCCGTCGGTATCTAATTTTATCTATCGCACCATAACGTTTCCTAATTTGTTCCTCTTCAAAATCTGCAAACCTTATTTTTGTCCAGCTTTTTCCGGGAAAATTCCGCTTTTTTACCCTTGTTGTCCCGCTTCATACGCGCGGGTAGTTGGCAACCCTAGTTACAGTGCATGTGCCATATGCACATACAGGGTCCGCCACCTAAAACTCCCCAGGCTCGCATTTTCTTTGTTTTTTTAGGTATAACCTTAAGTTATATATCAAATTGTAGGTCTTTTTGAACTCTTTAACAATAGCATAGTGAGGGTTCAAAAATTATTTTGCAGATTGTGATATTTTGCAAATAAAGTAATTTATGTAAATATTTTTTAACCTTACCCCGTATAATAAATATTGCTTCATAGTTGGATGCCGATGTTTGTCTTCTTCAATTTGTGTCATTACCATGTATGCGTAATTTTTACTCCTTCTTAGTGAAAAACAAGAAAAACTAATCGCCGCCATATTCTGCTATAAGGCCGTTCACAATTTTTTAGGTGTTAGTTTAGTAGGTTATTATAGTACAAATTATGTCTACATACCCATCGCTGCACACAAAACCCCTAAATTTTGAGTAACTTTTAAACAAATCAAGRGCAAAGTTCGTTCTAAAGAGAGAGAGGCTAGAAAGCGAAACCCTGCGATGGGGCTAGTTTGGTTTTCTACATCGCGTACTAGCCTCGTCACAGGGTTTCATTTRCTAGCCTCTCTCTCTTTAGAACGAACTTTGTACTTGATTTATTTAAAAGTTACTTAAAATTTTTGGGTTTTGTGTGCACCGATGTGTATGTAGGCATAATTTGTACCGTAATAAGCTACTATACTAACACTTAAAAATTCTGAACAACCCTATTWAAMGAACATGGCGGAGACTAGTTTTTCATGTTTTTCACCAAGAAGGAGTAAAAATTACGCATACATTGACACAAATGGAAGAAGACAAAAGTCGACATTCAACTGTGAAGCAATATTTATTATACGAGGTAAGGTTAAAAAATATTTACAAAAATGAACTTTAAATACAAAATATGATAATCTGCAATAATTTTTTTGAACACCCACAAAGCTATCTTTGAAGAGTTTAAAAAGACCTACAATTTGACATATAACATAAAGTTCTACGTAAAAAGATAAAGAGAATATGAGCCTGGGGAGTTTTAGGTGGCGGACCCTGTATACGTACGACATATCAAATGTATTGTTGCACTAATAATATAACATTCCTGATTTCAGCACTCATAAACTCCAAATTATTCACGTAAAATTAAACAGTCATGTGTAAATTTTCACATAACCTTGGTCCATAATTGCACAGTCTATATTTGTACAAAAATTTACTAAGGAGATAAAAACTAACTTTAACGTGTTCTCGTGATCTCAAAATCAAAACGTAAACCAAGTTGCACTTGTTCAGCAGCGACCAAACTAGACAAAGGCGTCAGACATGGGAGAGGGCATCCCGCGCATCGGCACAATAGCGGAATGCGTCACCGGGAACGGTGTTGTATCAAGCAATATTTAATAATAATAATAATAATAATAATAATAATAATAATAATAATAATAATAATAATAATAATAATAACAGCAATAATAATAATAATAATAATAATAATTTTATTCTCACCAACCACTACCATTGTAATAAAACAAAATTTATGTATGCTATGTTGTCTGTATCAGAACAATCCCAAGACAACTGTTTCGATCTATTACATCTCTTCACTATAGTCCAATGCAGACAACACAGCACAGAAGTTATGCTCCCTAAGTAGGAGGCGAATAACAGAATATCGGTATACGATACCAAATGGACATCCACGCTAGCGATACAGATCATACCACGGATTAATGAAGTAATTGAACATGGTCCGAGCTTATCGGAAAACGAGATAGTTTTCCAGCAGGATGGCGTTCTACCCCACTACGTTGCTCCCCTGGAGGCATTTCTTGAATAATCAATTTCTCGGTCGCTATCATATGGCCTTCCAGATCCCTGACCTTAGTCCTTTATCTAATCTAAAGTATACGAGGTCAATTGGGGTCATTTTGAATATTTAATAAAATAAAATTACCTGCTACTGTTTGCTTGCATGGTTTTCTTTATAACAAACATAAATTATTTAGATTTCGATTTTCTCTACATAATTTACATGAATGCCAAATATTTTGAAGAGAAGTGAAAGACCATTTTAATCAGGGGTCACTCGACCACCCTTCCATTTCAACTTTTTGACGAATGATGTAGTGTCAGAGGGGAGGGTGACTATGAAAGGATAACTATCACCATCGAAACGCGCGGTATGTTGCTTATTATATTGAGTCCTTACAATAATCTCAAAAAAACCGCAGGAAAATCCCCAGTCTGCGCATGGTAAATGTATTTCATATTTAACTATAAAATATTTGGTAGGATAACTGCAAATCAAGCGATATTATAAGTCTCGAAGGGCTAGTTATACAGCAGGGATCTGAACGTACTTCCTGATAAACAAATAGAATAATTTTAATATTAGTTGATACTGCTGTGATTACACTATAATTGAGCTGTAACAAAATATAAAATAATAAAAAAACATGAGTAATATAGAGCAATTAAGAGCGCAACAAAACCAACTCGACTACTGAAACAAAAACGACACAAAAGATAAATAATAAAGTACACCCTTTATGTACTCATTCGGGGTAACCTCGCAGACAACAACAGCAAATGGTGTCTCGGCATTTTGTACGACGAGAGGCTATGCTACTATCGTACCGTCTTGAGTTCGAAAGAGATCATCATTACATTCACGGTAATAAGAAGCTTTCTTGAGCTTAGAGTATCCATGTTGTAGGATATTCTCGATAGCGTGGTAGTCTTAAATCTCTGCCAAAGGCATCGCAAACAAGAAGTCGCGCTCAATAAGATCGGCATTAGCTGCAAGTCCTGAATGGCAGCAGTAGAAATTGTCATGAAACAGTTTGTTGAAAAAATGTGCTACATAAGCTTTGCAGATTACATGATTCATAAGGCGCTATAAGTGAAAATAACATTGTATCATTAATTTTGCTATACAAATAATCGTACCAAAGGTGGCTTCAAACAGGTTGAGTGTTCGGCTGTAAACTTTGGCAAATTGGTATTTGGTTACGTTTTTCATAAGAAAATTAACGTCAGCACCAACAGAGGTAGCAGGCTAGAGTAACGAAAGGTACTTCTCGAAATGTTATTAACAGAAATTAGTGTTACCAGATGAAGCGATTCTGCCATCGAATGCAAAAACAACACAGTCACATCATCCACAAAGAAATTGGCATTAACATTTGGTTTTTGGACAAGAGATCTAAAATTGCTTTGTAGCTCCGAAACCGCTTGTTTTATGTACATATTGAGTCCAGATTAGGGCCTGGTACGGAAATAGCAGAATGACGATAAAGTATGCACGTTTGTGTCTTATTTTCCAAGCTAAAGTTAGTGTGCAGTACTCACATGTAAAATAATAATGAAACATAGTAACTCATAAGAGTTCTAACTTTAACACTACTATTGCTATTAAAACTGGAATAATATAGTCGAAGCTATTAGTCTACAAATACTGGATTTTAAATCTAATATGTTTTGAAATAAATTAATTAAGCTGGGTACGAATTATTGTAAGTGATCACTGCTAGATTAAGAAAGAAATTAGAACGTGTATTATCCTTACAATTATTTTGAATAATGATGAGTCCTTAAAAAAACACCTTTGTTGGATGACTCATTACTAGTGTCAAAAAGCAAAGCAATATTTGAAAAAAAAATAGAACAATATAAATACATTTGTAGCTCTTATGCAACTGATAAAACGGCATTTTCGTTCCATAACTGTGATACGGGACCCCTTTGCCTTCGACTGGGTGGAGGTCCTTGAAGAAGAAAACTATTATAAAAAAAGAAACATAAACGGAATGATATATACAAATCAATAAAACTATAAATAAAAGAGAAAACACAGAAACTTAAATAAAACATATAGCGAGTTATTGAATATTTACAAACGGCAAAAAGAGAATAAATGGTGGTGCTCCAAAAATAACATTCGTATTATTTAAATGTGATAATAACTAAGTTAACTCGGCTTAAGTTTTTTATAAACATCTATATAAGGCGTATTTTTAATCATTTTACTGTGTTATATACCAATAATTTCGTGTATCTTGTTTCCTAGCCCGACTAATGTATTTTATATTAATATTTTATATTAACAAGGCGGAAATGGTTGGCACGACCGAAGATTCTTAAAGGTTTTAGTTATAACGACCGGGGATTTTAGTTTTCTCTAAGTTATTGTTTCCCATGTGCATCAGTCACGATTGGTCAGTCTCAGTTCTTACGTTCTGACCATGCCATAGACACCGCACAAGCAGAAATTTATCGAAAGTATTAGGTTCTTCCGCTATACCTATGTAAAGATAATTATTGTGTAACCCACCAGACAATGATTTGCGTCTCATCTTTGCCTTCTCCAGAAGTTAGTCCTCGTTAGTTTCGTGTCCGTCATTGTGATATTCGCGTTAAGGTCTCGTCCGTGCACGCAAGCCAATTTGATTTATTTCCTCTTCCGGGCTGTAATTAAGCACGTCTGATGAAGGCGGCAATATCGAAGACCTCACAGCGCCCACTGTATTTCCGCAAGGCCCTCCGTGGAAGCTCTTATCGGAATAAATTTCCTCGCCCGGCTCTGTTTGGCCATAAGTCATTCGTTCTCGAGAAGCCGCAACGCCCGCTGGATGCAGTTGTTATTGATTCACAAGTGGTTCGGTTGTTTCTTTAATGATGTGGAKGGGGGTGTCGGGTTTGTGGCCAAGGTTGAAAAAGTGGAGCTTTGGAAATAAAATTGTGTTTGTGCATTGCGTTCTCGGGGAACATGCGACATTTCCATCACTCCATTCGTTATCACTTCCATCTGAAAATGCTGAAAAGTTAAGATGATGGTGCTGTTTAAAATCTGGAGTAATTAACAACTGCCTGAATATTGTATTGTTTTGCCTATTTGAAATAATGAACCAGCTGATATAAAACAACAAATACAAAAATTTTGAATTTTAATTTTTACCTAGAGATTTTGACAAAAATTTTTTAATGAGTTTGCCATTAGTAGATAAAATGAACTTGGGATGTAAGAAATCTTCATTCGTGATCTTCTTGTGCCTGCAAATGTACAGTGATCGAAGTTTACTGATTATTATAATGAGACGTAATGCTTTTTGTTGGTAGACTACAGGAACCAAAACATTCGCATAATTTATAGGTTATTTTTTTCTTATTTATTTGTTGACCCTGCTTCTGTGGCAATCAGCCAGCTCATTACGCTATTATTATTTTCTTATGAAATTAAATTGCATATATTAATGACAAACACAACACGAATGCCCTATGCTGAACTCGAGCCCGAGGGCCCAAAGGCAGATACGCTATCATTGGACCACCGAGGCTTATGGGTTATAATTTTTCATGTGCTGCAAATGACATGAGTGTCATCGCCGGGTAAGCTAATAAAACCCGGAGTTAGAAAAAGCAATATTTAAGAGCGACAGGAAGAGTAAAACAACTGAATACTGCTATGAAAGAGATAATAAAGACATTTTTTATATTATGCCTCTGTATGTCTGCGGAAGATGCCTACCGAACATTGCGGAAGATAAAAAGCATTCTTTAAATACCTACCACGCAAAATTTCCTGGACTTTCCAACTGACTAACAAATTTCAATACGTCGTAATGGAGAATAACACCGTCCCATTAGAAAGTTACATCCATCCCGTGAAATTCTTCTATTTTCCATCGTCTGATTTTTTCGGACTTGATGACATTCTCCTACATATTGAAACATTACCATGTACCGATAAGTTAAGTCTTAGGTCGCCCTGGGCAATAATTTGTCGATTATATTGGCCAATAATTTTTATTTTGCGTAACTAAAATCATATTTCTACATCATCAACAGGGCAGTATAAATACTATTCTGAGTGAGACTTATAATAGGTTCCGAAAAATTGTCTACTTGCTTATTTTCGCTAGCGATGGTCTGGTATTCGTTTCAACAGTAAAAATTTAGCAATCAGTTCTCTCGGGTATTTTCAAAATTGGTTTTTTTTTCATGATAACTAACCAACATTAATAAAAGATTTCAAATACGTCGATTTTATTGCATAAATGGTTTTGTAGATTTCGTGGGATTAGGTTTCAAAATAATGACTTATTTGTGTGTTTAACTACTACGTTTCGGCCCTTCTTGTTGGACCTTCTTCAGGTGTGTGTTTTATTTGTGTTGTCTTAACTGTTCACGTGGGCTGTGTACTTCGTCATCGTGGCATCATTTGTTTATTCCATAAAGCTCGAATTATTTTGAATTAAAAATTCAAGAGAAAGAGTACCGAATAAGTGACAAGAAAACAGTACCAAAGCGCAGCAGCACAGCCTAAATAATTGGCACGGACAACTGATGTCGCCGAACGGCTTTACCTAAAGAGTTGCTCTTCGCTCACACGGCCACAAACACAACTTTCCAGGTAAAGTTCCTCATTACGTCCTCGTTACGTAAGTAGCTATTTCACATCATAAGAAACGTTTAATAATTAGATACTCACGCTTACTGTATTCCTGACAGTTTTATGAAGCGTTAACTGAACAAAGAACAGGTTTAAATTGGGCAAGATAAAATGGATTTGTATTGTCTTAACTGTTCAAGTGGGCTGTGTACTTCGTCATCTCGGCATCATTTGTTTATTCCATAAAGCTCGAATTATTTTGAATTAAAAATTCAAGAGAAAGAATACCTAATAAGTGACAAGAAAACAGTACCAAAGCGCAGCAGCACAGCCTAAATATTTGGCACGGACAACTGATGTCGCCGAACGGCTTTACCTAAAGAGTTTCTCTTCGCTCACTCGGCCACAAACACAACTTTCCAGGTAAAGTTCCTCATTACGTCCTCGTTACGCAAGTAGCTATTTCACACCATAAGAAACGTTTAACAATTAAGTACTCACGCTTACTGTATTCATGACTGAACAAAGAACAGGCTTAAATTGGGCAAGATAAAATGGATTTGGGATGTAAGAAATTTAAGTCGCGATCTTCTTATGCCTGAAACTGGTAAAGAAACAAGTATATTTTTGTGCTTCACATTTAATTTATAATCAGAGGTAATCCTTTTTGTTGGTACACTACATGAGTCAAAACATTCGCGTAATTTTTAGGATCTTTTTTATTTACTTGTTTTTTGCTTATTATGAAATTATTATTTTTATGAAGTTAAATTACATATATTAACGACAACTACCATGCACTTGACAGAACTAGAATCTACAGCCTAGGAGTCCTGAGGCAGACACCCTATACAGTTTTTATTTTTTAATTTGGCCCTGCATGGTAGGGTAATCAACCAACTCGTCGGATATTTATTCATTTAAAGCCAATTAAAAATTTATTTACATAAGGACATACACAAACATCCATGCCCTAGGGGTTCAGAAGCAGGTAACACTCGACCAACCAGGCAGACTATATAGGTTATAATTTTTCATATGGTTCAAATAAGTTGCCCTGAGTAAGAATTGAACGATTACATGATCCAATTATTTTTATTTTGTGTGGTTGAAAATTGCATTGCTACATTATCATACACTGCAGTCTGACGTCTATAAAAACTTAGCAATCAACTCTACCAGGTATTCTCTACAGATGTCTCTCATTCAAAATTCGTTCTGCTGCATGAGAGCTTCGCCAAAATTCAAAAAATATTCCAACTACGTCATTTTTATTACATAATGCCCGTATCAAAGCCAACTAAAAATTAAAAAAGAATAACAGTGTGGTAACCACGGGGGTATAAAAAGCACAACACAGCAGTCGAAATAATTGGCACGGACAATTGATATCGCCGAGCTGCGCATGTATCGCGCGTTCTAAATGTCTTTCAGACCGAGTGTAACGTACCTTCTCTTGCTATTTAAAATATGGGAGTTGTGTTGTACAGTTGCAGTACATCTAGTGATTAATACATTTGCTGTATTTGCATTTATACGTGCACAAACGATTACGTATATTTGGACAGACTAAACACCACTGCAATCAGCTGCTGAGTTTCTACTGACGCTTTTCGTTTTTTCACCTCGACACGTTCAATGCTGTAGAGCTATAATTCAACTCCCACACACGCAACTGCAAATTAATTGGCATAGAATTCCCAAGTACATAAGATTAAATCGAGTAATCCAGAGCTGAGAGGGAAGAATATGGGATTATATCTAGTGGCTGCCCAAGCAGTAAATGAAATTGTAAGATTTTTGTTATGTAGCTAACAGCTAACAATAGCTAGTTGATGGAGCAGAAAAGGATCTGTTGGAGAGGATATGAATAAGGTACCACCAGTTTCATAGGCACTTAAAATTGGCCATTGCGATTATTGCCAATAATTAAAACTATCGATCTGTCAGTGCTGATAAAATTTATGTGAAACAGCTTGACGAACTAACGCAATCGCAATTTTTCAATTCATTAAAATTCAATAGAAGGTTTACCTATCTGTTAACTGTTTCAGATCTTTTTGAGAGATTGTTGGGTTTAGTGGTTGCCAGATAGAGATGATTAACTTCGTATTCCAAGTCGCCAGCAATTAAACAAAAATTAAGTGTGTGCCCAAAATCTCAATCGCGATTAGTAAGGTCTTTTTCAAACACGCTGAATTTCCAAAAAAATACTGTTGAAAAGCTTATAATAGGTTGATAACTTATTTTGTTTTGTCCTTCAGTTTCAACGACAGAAAGATTTAGATTCAAAAAGACGATTTTTGAGCAATGATAAGTGTATAAAGTGAGTAGCTAAGCATACACGTGTATGACCTTTTCTATACCGAATTCTAAACGGAGTTTAACCAATGTATCTGGTTTAATTAACAGACTTTCGCTTTCATTGGCTTTAAAATTAGATGTTCTTACCATATAAAATAATCGTAATGGTTGGCTTAACCCGTCCAATAACTATTCGTAGAATAATGATAAAATTTCAGTCAAGTAATCATTATTTTGATAGTGCACTAAACGTCCCTAGTTATGAATAAAAAAATGAAACTCAAGAACGTAGTTCAAGTCGACTAAAACTTTTAAACAATTTATCTTACATAAATTTGTTTCACCTGAACAAATGAACCAAGTTGAATTATTAAAAGAGCGTACCAATCCAGTAATCTCAACGGAACTGTTGCAGTAAATTCAATATAATCATTGCAACTCAAATGGAGCTTAGGTATGCTTGATAAAACTAGGTATACTACAAGTGGCCTGTTTTAAATTTCTCATTATAACATTTACGCTTATCACATACAAAATTGATAATTTATCACATGCAAATGATAAACGACAAATATTACATTACATGTATATGTAGTACGATGATGAACTTTTTAATATTTTCTACTCAACACAAACTTAGAGTAAAATAAAATAGAAATGAATTCTAATACCTTTACGCATCGGGATAAGCAATTAAAGCTGCTTATTTGATAAACCATCTTTGTGTTGTATAACATATATAAATAAAACTTTCATAAACTATGTTATCCCATTAATATTTTTCATAAAACGAGTCTTTAAAGTGTACAAGGGCATTATATCTAATAAAATATCAGGTAGTGACTTATGTATACCTGTACTTTGCACGTTCCACTGTGGATACCAATGGCATTTACTGGCACATTCCAGATTTAGAGCAGCAATATATGTGTACGGTCAAGTATGTTTATATTTATCCAGTAATATATTATTGTTTCATTAAATTGTAACGTTAATCGGTCATCTCTTACAAATGTAATGAAAATATCATATTGAAAAATCATAATTATAAGCACTAAAATAATGTATCTTGGAGTATTGTGTACAATATAGCATGTTAAACTATCCGTGGGATTGTTATTTATTAAGATGTATTTAAATCCGTAATATTTAGCTTACACTTTATTGTATCTTGTTTTATTTTGATGAATTCACGTTATTTTCGGGAGCATAAATAATTTGGATTTATATTTTAACAGAAAGCTAGAACGCATTTTATTTTTATATGTTTGGCATTTTAAGATTATTATTATTATTATTATTATTATTATTATTATTATTATTATTATTATTATTATTATTATTATCTGTCACAAGGAGATATTGAAAAGCTCTAAGACATAATCTTATTTTATCTTGTGTAAGAAGAAACAAAATAAAAACCCAATATATTTGTTAATACGGTTCTCCACTCTCCACTTCTTGTTTGACGTTGCTTTATGAAGCTTTGCTATACAGTTTTAGTACACAGTCGTTTTATGCTTTACATATGTAAATCTGTTTTATCGCTATTTACTCTAATGCAATATGGGTAATTGCTTTAGCAACGTGTTTATTATTCTGCTTCGAGTCATTACAACTTTTCGAAAAATCGCACTCATGTAATTGTCACTAAACGTTCCAAGTTTAGAACACAAATTCTGTGTACTACGATCTTTAATGAAAAAGCTTGCGGTACAATTACATATTACAGCATATTTCAGAAAAGTTTGAATTGCTTCCAGTAGAGCTCAAAAGGTCTATTTGCCTTCATAAGCTCTTCACCCTTTAAGGGAAAACTTCCTCCTTTCAGTAAAGTTTACCTTACTTTCTGCTAAAGTTTACTTTACTCAAAACATCTGAAAGACAGCCATGACGTTTCGCTAAAGCATCTGCGAAGGTCCGACGGGCGACTTCTTAACAGATTCTTGCGGCCCTCCCACCCGTTTCTAAAAACAAAAGAGCGAAATCACGGTCGACCGGGCATAAAAGTGTACGTTCTCTAACAATCGCCTAGTCGAGAGGCGGTGGCGGTTAAAGAAGACGAGGGTAGCTAATAGGGGTTTGGCTCTAACGCTGAGTGCTTCCGACGGATGCGAGTTCTGCATTATTGGGACATGCTTTCTCGATCTGCCGGCTAATCCTGTTGGGAAACAGGTCCTTGCTAAGTTGGCAAAGTCGCGAGTACTGAAACTCGCCGCTTCAGCGGCTGCGTGTGCGTATATATCGGCGGGGCTAATCTCGGCAGTTTATGCTGAAGCTGCTTAACTCCAGGGATTTAAAAAGTATTGGCAAACGATTTTATATCCCCGAAAGGTGCCAATGTACAAGCAAACTTTGATAAGCAAGGTGAAGCTCACCTCCGCAATATTTCAAATTAAAAGCTCAAACATTAGTTGAAGCATCGAAGATATTGCCTTCATTTGAGGAAAAAAGTATTCCCTTAAGCTTGTTAACGCTCTGTTGGTGCGACACAGATATTACTTTCCAAATTAATATTTATTAGTTTCAAACTATTATTGATTTGGACACGTCTTACGCCTCATTTAAGGGCTCATTTTGTGAAGATCGGTAATATGTCATCTTAGCGGTGGCTTTAGGAACTACCACGTAGGGTGGTACGATCTGTAAGTACAGATTGCCTGATCACATAATCGGTAAGAACAGAGACCTACACTTCCAATTGTCCAAGAAGCGTTCCAGCCACTGATCTCTAAATAACTGGATGTCGCATAAATCCTTCAAAACTGTGACAAGTAGAAACTCGTGCGCTACCATGCCGCTGGTCATAGTACTATTAATTTAACGGCGCGTTCAAAGAAAATGCAGTATTTTTTAGGTTAGGTTCACGATTTTAACCGTTGTAACACCTGGTACCCAATCATGTGATGTGTGTCCCATCTCAATACGGCAGTCAACCTTGCACGGGAGTAACAGAGATCGCCCTACCCGAGACTGTCAATCTGATAGCAAAAAATGTTTTAAGTTAAATAATTCGTTCTGCTCCTGTTCATGTAATTCCTGTTTTGTCAAATACATTAGTGCAATTTCGACGGACGTTTTATTGCTCCTTCTCTCCCCCCTCGCGTTACATACGGGGTTAAACCGTCCATTTTAGTATACTGACCAGCGACTAGAAGCGGTAAAATGGCTTCAATTTGTCACAATTAGTTTACAAGGATTTTGGTATGTAAGCGACATCTAGTTATTTTTAGAGATCAGTGGTTCCAGCCCATTAAATATATTTATGTATGTTTATCGTATTCAATTTAGGTCCTTTACCATGTATTGAAGATATACTCGTCCATATCAAATTTAGAGGAATTTACGGGTGTATCCAAAGATACAGCCACTTTTTAAATTCAGGATTTTTGCTAACGAAACGATCAAAATATTACTATTCACAGTAGGTACTATCTTGAGCAGTGGCTTAGACGCTAGCTCAGCGGACGCATTGTAACGTTCATAAAAAACGTATCAAGTAAGCAAGTGATGGTTTTTAACATCATGAACGTACGTTTTACATAGTCCTGATACAACCACAACATACATTATCCTGTTTTGCGTTTTTAATGTAGCCGTTACGATACGCAATTTGAGTTTCGTAATACAGCCATTTCGAAACTGAAATTCTTATTTTCTAATGGTGATATCACTAAAAAAAACTCTAAGGGAACATTAAACATGTTATGGGTTTTGTCAAAATTAACACTTAGCCAACTTAAGCATTCTGTATTTTTGTTAAATTTTTCACATTTTCTGTATGTATAAAAAACCCTTTTCATAAGGCTCTCTATCGCACTCATCCATTACAAAACTCGTCTTCGGCTCGTTTTGTAAACGTTGAATACGTGCGATAAAATAGCGCCTTATGAAACTAGTTTTTTAATATACTATACTATAACGTAGGTTGTGGTACAACTAACTAAACTGTCACGACTGCCACTTGTGTAGATTGTCAGGCGAGCTTCATTTACAATTTACACTAACGATGACGTAGCAGTTAACGATACGGTACTCCGCAATGTGTAAACGTTTTCGCAGAATCAACGGTGCTCGTGTTAGTAACAGGTAACAGTAATAGCGTCTTATTTGCATCAGTGGAGTTAACTACGAATACATCAAACGCCAAATATGCATCATATTTTAGGAACTCTTTATACGATAGACGCCAATTTTTTATGATCACCTGTAACAAGGCGTTATATGCAATATTTTCAATTCAGAATATTGTATAGTTTACTCGTAGATAATAGCAGAATGTACATGACGTATTCTACGCGCCCTTCGTTGGCTTTAACAAGTTTTCACGAACAAGTGTTTGCTCATCGTAAAAATTCTACTAATTCTGAGATAGATATTTCCAATTATCACGAACAGGAGAGGAGGCAGTGATATACATCAAACTCTCTTTTCAAGAATATTTTTAGGCAGTGGATACACATGTGCTGCCTATATCAGCAAGAAAGAAACAAGCTTCACCACATCAACTTGGCAAGGGTTTTTCATATATCATTTAGATCTTGATCAAACTACACCCAGCTTGATCTTTATTTGCCTTTCAGAAGGATTACTCCATGGATGACTGGCTGAGAAATGAACGATAGCAACCTTCAACCATAGAGAGCTTCTTTCACTGATGATAAGTAAATTGTGTTCTACAGGGCTTCTATTAATGATTCATGCAACGCGGGCGGCGTTGATATCTGAATTCTTTGTGCCGCCTTTTTCTAACTGCTGCCAAGCTACAATATTCACGGCGATAGTAGTTGAAGGTTGCAAATTAATGTCACACCACAGCTCCAAAATGTGGGCTTTCGGCAAAAAAAGTTAATTCTCCCACAAAACACTACAGAACATGTTGAAAATACACACTCACAGGCTTTCCCTCATATTAAAATATATCAAATAATTCAAAAATCGACAGATGACAAGTATAAGTTAATAATTAAATAATTTTCATAAGCGCCCTGGGTGCATGAATCATTTATAGAAACCCTGTATAATCACTCAGTTCACTTACGACTGGGTTAATTAAATGAGATTTTAGTCAATATGGATGTTGTGACTTTCTTTGGGTAACAGATTTGTACCTACTTAAAAAAGGGAAGTGAAAAACATAACGCCACCATGTGAACGAGGCAATGGAACGTAGAAACCAACCGCTGCGCTAGCTGATATAAGGTTTCACAAGTGGATTGGAGAGGGTACAAGTTTTTGGTCTTTGACTTTTCAACCTTTCAGCTTAATTTTACCTACTAACTAGTGTAGACCAGCTTCGCTTGGTCAGTTAGGATATTTAAAATGTTGTATGTGTAGAACATTCTTTGCAATTGTGGACGATTGCATAAAGTTGTAGAAATTGCGGTGACCTTCAGATGACCTTCTCAAAACAACGATTTTCAATGTCTCCATCTCGAGGCAATTTCGGCAATATGCCACACTTGGCGGAAGGAGGGAGGGGGTCCCTAAGCTTCGTCAAATTTTCTAGAATGTTTTCTTACCTCGAAACATCGATTTTTTAGCTTTCCACCTCGAGACGGGGGTACTCTTAAGCAATTTCGCACTCCCATAATGCTCAAATTCACTCCAATTAAATTGCTTCGTTATTTTCAATTGAAAAATGTAGGCTATCAACACTTGCATCCACAAGGCCATATTCATAAACAACAATGGTCTGCGATGGACAGTTTGGCTACAAGGTTAAAGATTTTATATATGTATGTAGGCACCCAAGATTGACCCCTTTCAACCTCCCACATCTACAGTTCTACAGCTAGTGACACAAAACCACCGTCCTGTACTATAGGCTAGAGGGGGCTACTACTACACATAAACACCAGTGACGTGTAACGGACAGTTTGGCTGCAAGATGAAATACATGCACACACCGGTCCATTTTAATATATTCATATTAGATTTGATTTGTGCATAGCGGCAAACCAAACAACTGTAGCGGCACCTGTTCTTGTCTAATTGGAACATCCAGAACGTATGTGATCGACTTTCCAAATTCATGCACATTGTCAGCAATAGAATCATGAGCACCTTGCGTCCTTGTGATAACTGCATGACAGCAGTTAACAAAATATCAATAGTAATGTAAATATTACAAATAATGTTGATTAGAAAGGTAACACATAAATAAGATGTATATGTATACCACTGAGCGTTTCTAAATATCTATAGCTGGTAAAGAATCACTATTCCCTATCACCCCAGAGAAGACATTCAAATGCGAGAATTATAATGTGGATGACACCATGCAATCTAGTGGCAATACGGTTTTACCCACTCGTCTCTGTGGGGAACTAATCTGAACGGCAGCCCACTATGCTGTGGGCGTTTAAAACCGGCAGACGTTCCCAACGACGATTTCTGCAAAGACTGCTATTCTCAAACAGGCGTAATTATGTTATTGTTAAGACAATCAAATGTTTTAAATACTAAACTACTGTATATTTCATCATAAATCGATTGTGAAATCTTTATTTTGGAAATATTTAACATCCAAATATATACCAGCAACTACGATTATATGAAAAGCCGCACAAGAGCTATTTCCTATAGGTACGTAACAGAATTAATCTGAACTTAGAATTGTTCAATGTTTCGACCCTACACTTGCGCAAATTTTGCGTCTCCGAGTTCAAAACATTTTAACACTCCTCGCAAACTCTTACCGCCGCAGGGTAGTGCGAACGCCAGATACGTTTCTCAACTTCGCCTATAACAAATCCAGGAGCCGCCTTTTGTTTCTTTTTCCAATATTTGCGGGAAGCAGCGGAGATCGATAACGCATGACTGAAATTTAATCCCTCAAGAAGTTCCGTAGCAGACCTTGCAGCTTAGGAGGCGCACGTGAGGTCACGCTAAGGCAATCTATTGCAGGAAGCGCTGTTTTCGCGAGATCCACGCGCCGACTTTGAAATATGCCAACCGGTGATGTTTGTTGTTAATTAATTTCGGACTGGATTAAGTGTTATCGCGCGCCAACTGTATGTCTTGCTGACGCCAGTCGTCGGACTTCCGGGAAACAGATTCCTTTTTAAAGGCTGATCCACCTAACTGGTATATGCAACCCTTTCGGGAAGAGACTTCACACATACTTCACTTCAGACTTCATATAATTATGGTAGATACCCACTGTAGAAGGTTGGATACAAAATATGGCCGTAACTCAACCGATATGCGTCGAACGACACTAGAGTCGTCTACACCTGGTACCAGAAGTTCAGTTAAAGTAGTACAGTGATGGTAATGGTGGTTGTGTTTGACTGTGTTAGATTGTGCATAGTCTTGAAGTGTAGAAGCCCAGTTGTATCACCCTAACATGCTTACGAATGAAGTTCAACGAGGTCGTAGTGCAAAAACCCGTTTTCAAGGAAGCATTAAAAGCTGGTTAATGCACTAGGACTTGTGCAACTTCAACTTTTGTCTAGAAGAATTGATCTTTCATAAACATGTTATTAAGGCGCTTGAACTGGGTTTCTACACTTCAACACGATACACAATGCAACCCAAACACAACCATCACCTGTACTACTTCAACTGAAAGACGAGAGAAGTGCCACCAGGCGCAAATGCTTCAAGTTACAGCAGCGTTGTCATTACTTTGTATCCAGCACATCTATCCTTTGGTATATCCCCGCTTTTAAATTAAATTAAATCCTCTAATGGCCACAAAAATCGAAACAGTGGGAAAGATTCAAATCAGGCGGTTGTTTAAGGGATGGCTATTTCGCTACTTCTAATGCTAGTAACTAAACGCCATTTTTCATGCCGAGATTCAATGTTTTGACCAAGTATCTAGTGGATGATGAAATGTTCTTCCACTGTCTGTGATACAACACCATTCATCAGTGCAGCGGGCCGTTCAAAAATTTATGGAAACCGGAGATACTATGAGAAGGCGTTAGTCAGGACGTAAAAGATATACGTCAAGGAGAGACCACCGTCTTTTGATGCTAAAATACCGCAGTAATCGAAGCCTGAGAGCTATTCTGCAGCGAAATTACCTACAAAAAGTAAGGCAGGTAAAGTCAGGACCGGCAGCTGCGTTAAATATTTTGCTTGACCAAAATGCACATTCAAATCCAGTGCATTTTGGAGAATCGTCGCTGGGGACTTTTGTCGGTTGTAAAACGACCACAGCAAAGTGGGCTACCGTTCAAGTTAGTTCCCCACAGAGACGAGTGGATAATACCAATTTGCCACTAGATGGCATGGTGTTATCCACATCCTAATTCTCGTATACACCTCGCCTACCTTGGCGTATATAAGGGAAGCCACATCTATGTCGTGTTGTCTGCATTGGGACTATAGCTGTGCTGAGCAGGCTTTATGAGCCGAAACAGCTGTCCACAAATTTGACGCATGCGACATGGCATAGATGTAATTTTATTATTATTATTATTATTATTATGCTTGAGAACTCTTTGCAGAATCGTCGCTGGGGACCGACCTTTGTCGACTACCGCTCAGGTTAGTTCCCCACAGAGACGAGTGAATAATAGCAAATTGCCGCTAGATGGCATGGTGTTGTCCACATCCTAATTTTCTAAATTATTCTTTTCTAAAGCTGAGAAAGGATATTGTCTCGTTAATATAGAATTACAATTATGTTAAGCTCTAAAATTCGACGTTAAATCGAAAACAATAAGGTTCGAGTGAGAAAATATGTCCGCTAGTAATATTGTTTATTAGGAATTCAAAAATAAACAATTTATATACTTTTTTGCAATAACTATATTAATAAATGTTAAATGAGTGATTGTAATACAGCCAATCTGAGTGCATTGAAATGCAAGAAATCTGATATGCCGTCAAAAGCAAGTCAGCAAGAAAAATTAATTTCAACGTTACGTGATGCATCAACGATTAAATAAGACCATCCTTTTGATTTACCTCTATTACTCCCAACTTTTTCCAAGTGGCAATTATTTCCAACGCTAGGCTCGTGCGTAGTGTCAAATACTTCGTTGGAAGAAATTGCTAATTTAAGGGCTTTGGCGAGCTCCCCACGTGAACTGATCCAGAATAATTACATTTAAGTTGTGCAACCAGGTCAATTCGTGTATCTCCTCGAAGGCGTTCAGCACGTGGACAGCCCTTTTTAACATGGAATGTTCCAGTCAAGGGCATCACAAAACGAGTATCGGGTAATGGACAGGCGTGTTAACTGCTAAAAATAACCTACATGGGATGAATACAGCTGAGATAGAGCTGCATGGTTCGTTATTTTTGTTCCATAAAACATAAATGCTATGAGGCCTAAGCAGATGGTACTGTCTAAATAAGTAATCCATACAAAGTGGTGTTGCGATGCCCGTATACTGACCAGGACTAAAAAAGCATAATGGTATTTGAAAATTATTTTTATCCAGTTAAGCTTTTTAAGGAAAGCTTACGTTTTTATTGTGCTTCAATAAAACACAAGCTTACGAATAAATAGCTTGGACTATACCGTGTATCTCATCAAAATAATCAAATTAATTAGTATAAACCTTACAATTCTTTTGGAAATATTCGTAAGATATAATATTCGCCAACATTTGATTTGCCATGTGTAAGGATCCTTGAATGCGTCACGGTATGAGAAGAGAGCTGACAGGAGAGGCTCCATTCCACTTCATAAAATAGAATAAAACGTGTGCATTGTACTTACGAAGTAACCAATTAGTAAATCCTTAATCGACGAGTGTAGTATATAATTTCAGACGAGTAGCTAACATCAAAAATGATTGACTGTGCCCATATACAAATAGCAATGCCCAGGAGATAATACGGAAATCGATATGTTGTTTTGACAAAGGCTAATGATTATAGCTTAAAACACTTGTAGTTATATCAATGTTGTTGTTTGCAGCAGGGTTTTCGCCATTGTTAGTGAACATTGTTCATATGTTTTGCAAACCTAAAAGATTCAGTCCGCTAATAGACATCATTCTACCACTAAGTGGTTCAGTAAACCAGTGGACATTACTGTGCAAATCTAAAGGATTCAGACCGACAGTGAACATCATTTTGCAAACCTAAGGGTTTCAGTTACCAGTGGACATAATCTTGCAAACCTAAGAGGTTCAGTCTACCAAAATACCTCATTTTGAAAACCTAAAAGTCTTATTCATTTAACATCACCAGACATAAAAGAGTCTGATTCAATTCAGACATAAAGTATACCCAACCTAAGTGATCTACTGTAACAAATTGAATCCAACCACATCATGTTCAACAACTTTCACCGTTAGAGTACAAAACAGAAAGCAGGATGGCCGAATATATGAACGTCCTTTAATCGCTCACGTAGTGCACCGGGCGAATGCGTCATCGGATGGCAAGGCAGCTGACACGGAGAGGCATTAATACCGCTTCATAATCGCCTAAGTGAAGAGACGTGTGCGTTGTACTTGCGAATTAACTAATTAATAAATTCTTAATAATCGAGTGTAGTGTATCATTGCAGGCGAGTAGCTGATACATGTTATTCACCGTAGCTTAAGTTCCGTACGACACACTGTATATTGTTCTCAGTGATTACCAACACCAACCAGGCTGAGCTTTCCTACTTATACATGGTTTGTAGCTCCTATGTCCTATTTTGAGTAGGTGATTGTGGGCAAATAAATAATTTGAAGCTTGTCAAATTGACACAATTTTACTATAGAAGCAGGCAAATACAATTATATTCATTACGGAATGATAATCAACGTTTTCATACTGCAGTAAAATTTATCAAATGCGGCCAATGAAAGTGAAATGTAAAAAAAAATATTTGACTAAAAATTAATGTTGAAAGCTATGAAAAAATTACATCGAGAAAAACAACATTGAAATGGGTAAAATGTTTCAGCAGGGAACGTTCGTTTAGAAGCTGTTTTCCAGCTACTATGTGTAACAGTAATCATGGAGTTTACTTTTCAATAGACAAATACGGCGGCGTCTGCAAACAAACTTTCAACAACCCTGGAAATTTCTAAAAGAACTAATAGGATTAAGCTTTCATGGCAAATTGCAGTAGTCTCCTATTGCCTGACGTTTCGTCTTCTGCTGTGGCAGGCATGTTCAGGGTGAGAGCCGGTCGTCAACATAGATGTCGCAGTGAACACACTCGCTGTACAGTCACTAAATATATTAGAGTACTGCAATAGACCGCCATTTAATGAAAAATAATGGCGAGAAATTTAAATGTTTATATAGGGGAGGGAACGAAACTATTAAGCCTTACTTTAAAGAGTAGAGAACAGATATTAGACTTTGACGCACACAAGGTATGCAGCCAATTCCCTAGGGAAACTCAAACAGCACTAAAACTGTTTGGTTTATTCCGCCATTTTTGGGCGAAAATATGTTCGTTGTTTAACTTATTAGGCATATGAATTGCGGTACAGTAATATATAGTGTGTTCTCGAAATACACCAACAACGTTTGAAAGGTGATTGAGAATGCGCTTTTAGAAAAAAAGTTCTAATAAAAAAAAATACAAAAATATTTAGCTTTTATATACAAATGTGGTAAGAAGTCGTTTTACGGTAAACATCAAAGATACATGTTTTCCTTAAAATTGATTGAAGATTGTAAAACTGTTTTAGTTTTGACTAAAAATCCACATACCTAAAAGTTCTATTCTATTGTCTATTGTCACGAGCTATCGAAGAACGCTTTCAGCAAGCACAAGCACATTTTTAAATTATTATTGAATTTATTTGAGATCGGATTAAAGTCGGATTGGTACTTTCATCCTAGCCTATTTCCAAAAAACGTGAAATTTCTCCATTGCAGCAATCCATAGGACCCTGCGCCTCTCTGATAATTCATTTTTGCCCATGACAAATTTGTGTTTTAAAACAACAAGATCTGAATAAAATTTTACGTCATCTTTGTGACTTCGACTTGTACAGCCAAGCACAAGGGACGTAAAAGGCATTTTTGTTTAAAAAACACTAATAATATCTTCAAAAAGCAGAAAAAAAACTCACAACTTTACCAAACACAAAGCGTGGCACTTTTCAATCGTAAGGCTGTTTGCTCTAATGACATTATAACATATGGTTGCCCATAACGGCCATGTTGGATTTTGTTTGACAGTTCATTGGAATGCCTAATTTTCACAAAATAATCCTTAAAGTGCGATGTACCGAGTACCGCTGCCGTTAATTATATTTCGTATTTATGAATGAGTAATTCAAAATTTCTAATTTCAAGCACTGCTATGACGCATAAACGCATACCATACCACCTCTCACCTTGAACCTTAGTTCACACCCATTTTTAGGTTATATTGTGCCTTTCCATTTATTTTACAATGTTTTGGGTGTTCATACTATTTTTGAAACTTTTAGGACTTACTGTAAACTATATTAACCCTGAAACGTAAGCTAAATAACGTCAAACGACTACGCAACCGCAAAAGGTTGTTCCATTACATGTATTTAAGCCATAATTGACTTATCATTTGTGCTATTTTAAAAAATTGTGAAGTATATCACCGTTTTCGTAAACGAAATCTTAACCCGCTTATTAGCAATTTTTGGTGGAGCCGCGGTGTTGATAAATGATCGGTTTTATTTTCCCTCGCGGCAACAAACAAGAAGCTCTTATAAGAAAAGCAATCAGTTTCGTTCACAGTTTGGCCGAAATCCTCGTAATAAATGTGCCGTGTTTAGTTCCTTTCTTCGTTCACTTAATGCCACTAACTGACAATGCTATTAGAGGACCAGGAAAACGGGGACCGGCACAATAATTGAATTAATTAATTACGGACCAGGATGAAAAGGTCTGTTGTATTTAATTTTTGACTCGCCGCATACTAAACAAGTCGAGCCCGGCAATTCATCAAAACGTTTGACGTTCAACAAAAAGCTGTGCGCGCGAGGGCACAAGAACCTGTCGAGTTTTTCCACACCGCCATCGGCGCACCTAACGACGCCGGCAAAGTTTTAAAGCCCCCACGAAGTTGTTAAGTCGGAGGTCTCGGCTAACAGCTTCTCGAATGGCACTGCATTAAGGAAATAGCTGCTCTGAGGGGTCATACAACAATTCGTTAAAGGAATTTGAGCGGGGTAGCTCTAATTGAAATGGAAAACGCAATTACTCGTGGACTCGGTCACTCTAGTGGGTCTCCGGATTAACTTTGTAGGACTTACGCCTTGATATCGGAGAAGGTGACGCTGGGTTCAAATCCTAACGTAAAGATGATGAGTTGCACAAGTGAGATACGTAGGTCATCAGCAACAATTGGACATCTGAGTACAGCAACATATTTCTTGTTTACTTGAGTAAATGCTTGCTACTTACTTATTCAAGACGAAACTTACATATGGGAAAACAGTTCAACCGAAATGAAAACCTATAAAGTTTTGACATAAACCGAAGCGTTCCAAACATTATAAAGGCGACAAACGATGAAACAATATTATTTGGATGAAAGAACAATTTACATTAGGACAACAATAATTGTTTTTTAGTTGCGCTATAACATCTGCACATTTTATAAACGGGTGTATTATACTATTGATGAGTTAGAGAATAATCCACATAAAAAAGTTACGCTGTTTCTAGTTTTCAAAGAAAGGGGCAAAGAAAGAAATTCTGATTAATAGCCAACTAAATGTTATTAGCTCGTGGATTACTTTAAAAAAAAGACAAGTGTGGCTACCTTCCTATACGCAATTGTAGTGGTTGAAAGTTAATAAATTCCGGTGGTAAAGCATAAGATGTTTTCTAGAATTTCTTTTCGACCTTATAATATTAATTGTTTACTTGTTTAAAGATACAATAAATGATACTGCGAAACGTGTTCCGGAAAAGTCAAATTTTTTCGATAATTTGTAATAATACAGGGTTTCTATAAATGATTCATGCTTCCAGGGCGCTTATGGTAATTATCGATTAAATCAATTTGCCGCTTCTCAGGAAGGTAAACACAGCAATTGCTTTGACGTATATTTATCAACTGTCGATTGTTGAATTATTTGATATATTTTAATATGAGAAAACGCGTAGGTATTTGTATCTTCAACATATTCTGTAGTGTTTTGTGCAATAATCAACTTTAAGGTTGCAAAAGGCTCACATTTCGGAGCTGTGGGCTGACACGGTTTCGTATAACTTTTAGGTTGTGGCTACCGTAAACCTGTTAAATAATTGTACTATGATGATCTGAGAAATGTTTTTAGCCTGCCGCAATGGTAAAATTCACAAATTAAGTGGTGTTAGGTAACGTTAGCTGCACTACGCAAAGCTTCCATAGTGCAAGGGTGTAGACTTTAGAGATTACCACCAGCCTGCTATACCAATAATTGTTATTTCTTACTTTTGAAAGAAAAACAGAACCGTAAATTGTTGGAAAATCTTCATTAAGCCATCAATTTCGTGACTGTAAGTTGATCTGCAACCTTCAGTACTTTCGTGCTCATTGATGTTCAGTAATCGCCGTGCATATTGTAGCTTGGCAGCAGTTATAAAAAGGCGGCACAAAGAATTCCGAAATCAACGCCGCCCGCATTGAATGAATTATTTATAGAAACCCTGTATAACTAGTAAAATACTTGGTCAATGCTGAGTAACAATTCATCTAAAATATATAAAATTATCTTTAAAAAGGTATGCCTTGATAGACGGTCTTCAAGAAGCAACGCTTATGGGCTATATGAAAAAATTATACATTAATAAGAAAACTTTGTACCAACTAAATTTGATTTTCACTAAAAACAAGCAACGTAGTGAATGTATGTAAGTATACTTACCTTCTTTTTTGCTCAGTTTGAAACCATTAACCCTGTTTCTAAGGTCCTACTACATGAAAATGGTGACTTACAGAAAGCTAGCATTTTACTAAGTAATTTCATTCCATGATTGCTAAATGAGTGCATAGACCTAGCAAAAGAGTGTGGGGGAAATAACTGTTTTGTTTTCAGCAATAAAAAAGGAAGATTTTTTTGATGAGTTATCAGAAGATGAGAGAAATTTAGACCCGTAATCGTACTATTGCTGTTTAAATATATTATCCCAAGCTAAACAAAGATTTTAGACCTGACCTGAGCAATATGTTCAAAGTGTTGCAAATGGGAAAAGTCTTATCGTTTTTAAGCGAAATAATAAAACAGGAATCATGAAAAGTGACTGCTAAGTACAGTTAAAACATGTCATGTCAGGTCTGTATAAACATAATTAATTGCTTTGTAAACATGCTTAAAATCTGAAATCCGAAAAATAAATTCCATTAGGGAACTCACGGAATTATCACCCGTAAAATGTTTAACCCTCCGATTGCAACGGCTCGACCCAAAGAAGCTTTTCAAAATTAAAACCTTAGGACTTCTATTATGCGACAAGAACGACTATCAGACTTGCCAGTTCTGTCTATAAAAGCAGATAACCTCTAAAAAACTAAAATCGTATTCAGCTATGGATGATTTAATAATAAGCTTGCCGGATAAAGGCAAGAAAGGATATACTTATTTATACAGGTAGTTTCAAAATTCGATGTCATAAATTCGGTTGCATGTGTAAAATTATGACAAAAAGTTTATATAAACATGAGCCCGTAAATGCTTCGTTTTTGTTATACAGGGTGCTGAAAGTACAAAAAGATGGCTAATAATTTGGAATATAACACTTTTTCATATATAAAGCAGGAGCGGCAGCGGGATTTTTTGATTTAAAAAAATTCGCAAATTTTTAGAAACCAAATTACTATTCCTAGAAAGCAATAATAGATGAGCAAAAAAGGTACTCTTATTACATACCGCTAAAATAAGTCATAGTTTAACAAATCTATAAATTGTGTTCCCATACACATTAGAGCAAATAGAGCAAAAAAATATTTTTTTCTATTTCTGAAAAAAATTAGTTTTTCAAAATTACAATTTTTTGAAAGATGTTCTAATAAACAATGGTCAATAATTTGGCATAGAGTACTTGTTCATATCTTAAGCAGGGTCGGCGTTGTGGGAGGGAGTTTTTTGTGAAAACATTTTTTCGCAAATTTTTAAAAAAGGAAATACAGTTTTTAGAAGGCGCAACATAATCTGAACAGAAAAAACAACAAAAGTCATGTTTTCCTATTTTTTAAGAGCTGAACACTTGTTAAAATAATCAGCCATAGGATTTGCTTTCATATTTACAACAGTGGCGGTTTTGGAAAAAACGTAGGGGTTTTGTTTACAAGTAAAAAAAAAAGTACTAAAATATTTTAGGCATCATATTGGTACTTGAAAATATTAATAAAAAAATTACATAAAGTCTACTTCCAATACAGCTAAAACAAGCCAGTTTTTATAAAACTAAAAAAAGAACTGTTCAAAGATGCATTACAACATATAATCTAGAGATTATTTTGAGGGTATGTTTTATTTGTTTGTTGTGCTTGTTCGTTTCTGTAACATTTTCTCTGGTGTCTTTTCTTTTAAAAATAATGGAAAAAAATTCAAATTAAGAAATGGCCGATATGAATATAGTGTTTGCACGGTCACACGGAAATTAAGTGGAGGCAAGAAGATTATATCACTAAACGCTTCCTTATCGTAGTCTTGCTGATAGAATAACTTGCGAAAGCATCTATCGTAGGCTGCGAGAGAGAGGTATATAGTGTACATTTTAATTTATTTCACAATAATTATTATTATTATATTGAGTAGCGGTGCTGACCTAGGAAGACCAAGGACAACAATAACAGCCCAAGCAGATGAAGGTGTTTTACGTTAAATGGAGTTAGTGTAAGAGAAATTGCGCAGCATTTTAGGATATCAAGTTCCGCAACTTGGACATTTTTATCGGAGCAACTACTGCATCCATATCACCTTCAACGTGTACAGGACCTTTCCCACCCTTAGATTATCATGCACGCCTTAACTTTTGCCGCTGATATATTCGTAAATATGGTAAGAATATAAATTTTGGAAGTATGGTATTATTTACTGATGAGACGGCCTTTTTAAAAGAGTCGTTCAATCCCGACATCAAGAGCAAATTAATTTAAACGTTTGGGTGCGTATATGCCACAAACATTAAAATGGGAACAGATACATTGAATTCTTGCAAATTGATTTGCCCGATTTATTGCGGTGAGAGATTTTTTGACCACATTTCAGTTACCGTAAGAAACTATTTGACCGCCACTTTTGTGCAAAGATGGATTGGAAGAGGTGCACCTCAGGCATGATCACCTCTTTCTCTTGATCTGAATCCCCTAGATTGTTATCTGTGGGGGCACTTGTTGCAATTGTTTATGCAGCTATGTTGCTATGCTGCGAGAAAGGATTGTCAATGGTTCGTAATTCGTAATAATCCCGGGATTTTGCACCAGTTCGGCAGTCGTTATTTGGAAGAGTTCGCCGATGTATCAAGATGGACGGTGGACATTTTAAACATTTGTTCTTTTCAGAAATAGTAATACTGTTTTTAAAAATTTGTAAAAGAATTAATCAAAAAAACCCCTCTTCCCTTCTCACAACGCCGCCCCTGCTTTATATATGACAAAGTGTTCTATGCCAAATTATTGGCCATTGTCCATTAAAACATCTTTCAAAAAATTGCAAAGGTTGGGAAAACGGTTTTTTCAAACGTTAAAAAAAATATTTTTTGTACCTTTAACACCCTGTATATCAAAAACAAAGCATCTCTAGACCCATGTTTATATAAACTTTTTGTCATAATTTTACTTCAGGAACATGCACTCGAATTTATGACATCACATTTTGAAACATACTTTACAAATACGTTTATGTATAATGTGCGCGCCAAAAAAAAGGTAGACGTGGTGGGGACGCAAATTGTCGCGAGACATTTAAATCATTGGCATGCCCGCCATTATTCATGGTTGCAATTTCAGGCTAGGACGGCGAAAAAATTTATTAACTCCGGATTGACCATGCGGTTCGCTCCGTTCAAATTGTGGACGATGTTACATTCCGAAGGTGTGACTTCTTTTCTGGCTTGACTTGGTACCTAGAAGCATTAATCATAACTAATTACTTATAATCAGTATATATTTACTGTATTCAATACGAGTGTTTTTATTTTTTGTGAACAATATTTAGTTGGGTAGAAGGGCCCCCGAACAAATTTTGATACGCGACTCATCTGGGCCAAGCCACTGAGCGTTGCACAGTAATAACCCGACCTTTACTTACAATTTCCATAAAAGCCACCCTCCAAGGAGTTCCTCAACGTCCGTCGGTATATTTTCATTAAAAATACAGCCAAAACAAACACCGAAAGTTCCTCCGTTCGATCTCGGTTTGTTTCCGAAAGTGAAGCGTTTTGACAGCGCCACTCTTAAGCGGCTGGCTCCGTCTTTTAGATTGCGTCCAGATCTCGGCGCGACGTAACAGCCAATAGACGCCGCCGTCTCTCGAGGGACATCGGAAATGCTTCCGCGCCTTTCGTTCGCTGAACGACTGCGATACATTTGAAATTGTAATAAAATCACTCCAAGGGGATCGTGTGGTCAACCCCCCGGATTTACGCTTGCCGTGTCGGGAAATGAAACTGTCAGAAATGCAGCGGGTACGTCGAGGTCAAAGAAATGAGGTATGGGATCAAGGAATCTTCTAGGTTTCTGCTACTGAAGCGCGAACAAAGTAATAGAAATATGTTGAGATTTATCAGAAATAGATTCGACTACTTTCGAATAAAACCCAAACGGAATAAAATGTTATTTGTGACAGTTTCGTCCAACATTTCTCCATTTGCTTGATGTTATGTTATGTCTCCCATGTCTGTTATTATTTGTTCGAGGAAGAGCATAGATAGTTTTCCAGCACATTGCTTATGTTTGCGATGTAAACCAATTTCCAGTTCTGATATACTTCTGTTTCTTGGCTTCCTACTTCCTGTCTTGTTCAAAGAAATTTTTTTACAGTCAAATCTCATTTTGCACGAGAGGGTGGTTGGTAGCGTGTTGGTGCTAATGGTCCCTTTATGTACGTATCATTAACTTAATTAATTTCATTATTTCTTTTACACGGATATCAATAATAATAGTAATCAATTTTTTATTGCGCACTAGTTAACTATATGTACATACACAATATATCTCTTGCTGCTTTCCAAAAATTGGTACACATGTCAAACAGGTATCACCGGAACAAGCAAACAAACCTCCAGTTGTATTAATTTTTTAACACCACGTTTACCTACCGACTAATTTTTCACCGCTAACACAAACAATGTGCTCGTTACAAATCTAATTTCGAATCAGGTGATGTTTGCAAATTACACATTAACAACATCCGCATTGTTTGAGCTATGTTTATTTGCTTTTTCGTCCACATCTCGAATATCCCTCCTACATAAATCAAACACTGGCACACAGTATTCTCCCCGAAGGGCGCAGAGATTTATGCTCAGTGCGAAAAATCACGCACACCCGCGTCCGCGGAGAAAGGTCACTGGAACGTGCTAAGGATTCTTTTTTTACATAAACTGTCTGTAGTATCTGAAAAGGGCGAGGGCGAACAATATATTCAAATAAACGCCAAGGATATTTATCGACGGAACCTTCCAATCCAAATAATTTTGTTGTCACTATTATAGTCATACGAAGGTCTACTATCTACTGGGGCTTATTTACATTTGTTCTAATGTTCATATATTACAAGTCGTTTTAGTCCGGGTTTTGCAGAAATCAGTAATCGTGTTTACTTAAAGCTTGACTAGATATACTGTCATTTTTCAATTTTTGTTGTTAGTCGTAGACTGTCTGTCATTATGCACTTACGAAATAAACATATGTACATCTAATCTAATATTTATTATTTTGTATTTTTGCTTTCGGTAATGCAAAAATTGAATTCTTCTTCAAATTTTTATTTTGTTTTCATTTCCGTGAATACGCAATCATTCAAAGAAAAAAGAAATCTATCTATATGATTCTAATGGAAGTAGAAGCAGATTGTAAAAAGAAGGGTAAAAATATGAAACGAGATTTAACATCAAATACACGATTCTTATGTGTACGGTAAAGGAATAGAACAGAATGAAAAGCCTGAATAAAACGAAAATACTATTAGATCAAAGTGTTTAATTAAGTAAGTTCACTACTCTTGTACTAGATAGCCTGTACTCTTCCACATTTGCTCAAGCTTAATAATATCATAGTTAAATATATTAAGCTGAAAACTAACTTTAAATTATAAAGATTCAAATGTTGAAGTGAATTATTGATTTCGCGTATATATTCTGATAATGTAGGTACATATTMTTTCTTCGAAAAACACGCTACAAAAAAAAAMCAATAATCCTAATATAAAATGCATGCATCAGCCTATAAACTAAGTAGATATCTAAATCAGTTCCTTCTAGTATTTACAAAATTTAAATCAGAATATGCTATAAAAAAATCTGCAGAAGAGATCGCCACCCACCCACAAATTCAAAACTGGTGACCTTTGATGTCAAAAGGTTGTTTCCGTCAATACCAATAGCAGAAATTAAATCTATGTGTTAGAACTCATTAAACAATCAGACTCAACGGAAAAAGAATAACAACAATTAGAAATTTTACTTGCAATGGCCAAAATTACTTTAAGTTTAATGACACATTTTATCAATATAAAAATGGTATACCTATGGGTAGCTATATCCACTAGTAACAGGAATATTAATGACTAACTAGTCAACTGGGAAGAAACAGTTTTAACCCAAAATGTAATTTAATAAAACATGCACGTATTGTTCTGGGTTCGGTGCGTTGATGACATCTTGTGCATTTGGATACTAACAGATAGGTACACATGTTTTTTTAATTATTATACAGGTTTCTACGAATGATTCATGCAACGCAAGCGGCGTTGATTTCTGAATTCTTTGTGCCGCCTTTTTATAACTGCTGCCAAGCTACAATAAGCACGGCGATAGTGCTGAAGGTTGCAGATCAATGTCATACCAAATGAGCGGCTAAATCTCAAAGACGCATGCGCTTGTAAAATATATACTACTACAACTCCTTTCAATTTCAATCATCAATCATTTATAATTGGTCAATAATAAATAGATTTTCTGTTCTTGAGTGCCGAAATACTTATACCTCCTTTATAACATCAAGTTTTCCATAGCAAGTAGCAAAGTCAAGTAGTAAGTAAAACTGTCTGGCTTAAAAACATACACTGTGAACAATTAGAATTCAGTCAGGTAAAAATTAGGTTTTAAATTCAACAATTTGCAACCCTGATTCATTTAATCTTTTGTCAATTAAAATGATGTTTCTAATACATCATAGGTAGGTATGTGGCAATATGGTTGAGAAAAAACTTTAAATCTTCATGTCACACTTTTGAACTCCTTATCATAGGATGTGAAATTAATCTAAAGCTGAACTCTAATTATTCGGATATTAATTATGCTCAGGCCCGATCCAGATATCTCGACTGGATATACATATGTATAGCTTAACTTGGGATAATTAGGATTCTATTGCAATAAACAAGTGTATTTTATAACATGCCCTTTAAACACTTATACTGCTGTTAACCTTATTTACAATTTATGGTATTCATTTCATAATTTTGATAGTAGTAGGTGTGTCTGGAAGCAAGTCTTCAGCTGAAGTCATTGAAACATATAATTAGTTAGTAGGTATATTATAGATATTTCACGATCTCCTTAGACTTTCCAATCGACAGTTTTTTGTATGAACACCATGTCCTTTTGTTTTATTTTTTCTTTTAGTCGAACAGAAATTTATTTGCTTCGTTATTTTGTCACAGAAACTCTGTCACAAATAGAAAACCATATGTCCGCAATAATCAATTATTAGATGTAAAAAGTAACGCCAGTAGTAGTAGCTTATTTATAAAGTGTACCTTCAACACAGAGCCTGCTATCAAAAGAACGAAGCTTAGATCGGAGAGTCTGAGGAAATCTTGATTAACCTATTGACGAATTATATGCTTCAGCGGCTTCAACAGAAGATCATCACTACAACACATGAACAGTAAGATATGAATACAATAAATTGTAAATAAGGTTTAACGTGTAGTATTTGTAAATGATACGAAAGTTAGTTTAAATATAGAATTTGTAATTTATTTATTCTGTAGTTTCTACATTTTTATTTTTAATAGGCATGTTATAAAATAAACTTCTTTATTGCAGTAGATCCCCAATAATTATCCCAACTATCCAGCTTTTTAATCATCTGAATCAATACGAGGAAGATTATGTTGTTGTTGAAACAAAGGTACGTTGTATCTTTGATGGAAACTACTGAAGATGTTTAAAATGATGCTTTTTGTGTACCTATACTAATGTGGCATAATATCATAAGGAGTGCAAATGTGTTACTTGAAGATTTAATTTTTTTCCAACAATATTAGTTATCATTTATATAAGTATTTTGGAAATGTAGAACATAAAGTCTATTATTCATTATTGACCAATTATAATGATTGAATTTGAAAGAAGTTGTACAGTATATAACGGCGAAGTAATAAAGTTAAATACCTACCGTCACAAAACTAAACTAGTATAAAATTTGCCAAACGATTCGCTTGCGGCAAGCAAATGCGACGACTAGCATTCAGGGAGAGTGGGAGGTTCCACTTATTAGTTATTAATTAAATTAAGGCGCCACCAAAATTTTAACACGAAAGTGTCGAAGCAAAGATCAGCCGCCCTGTAAATTTTGGAAACAGGCTGAATAGTTCGCGTTCACTGATTGATTGCTACCCCCTTTAATGACCAATGGCATTCAGTAATTATTACAAATTCAACGGCACGAATATATCAACGCATTCATGTACTTCAAAAATGTGTAAAGTCAAATAATTAACGATGTTCCCTCGTATAGAGCTCTATGCTGGTTCACACAACATCCATATTAAATACGAACAGATGCAAATGTAAATTAATGACAACACATATAGTAAATAATGTAAACACGCATTAAGAATTCGTGGCGGATTACTTGAGTAGATGATCTGATATCGGCGTTAAGAGTTAAAGAATGAGCAATAGCGGATTATTGAAAAGCACAATTAAATTAGCAGCTCTTAACGCATATCAGTTCATCCCACGCAAAAGAAATAATTTGCTTAGCTGTAAGAAGCGTCCTCGAGCGTCGAGATGCAGGTGTCGGCGTTGGACGGCACGTCCAGCGGGTTTACTATCAGACGCGTCAATTTCGCAAGCCCCTGCAGAGTTTTCTCCAAAACAGATCTATGCAGTAACCATGAAAAGCAACACTGCTGAGGGATGGTGGTTAGAAGCAGTCGGCAGCAACCGGTGGTATTTAAGAGCTAGGAAAATCCCTTCTGCGCTCTTTAAAACGCTTGGAAAATCCCTGGCAACGAAACCCTACKATGCCAAATGTACCCTATTACTTCACTATTGAATATCTAAAGCTGTCACGTTAAAGAAGTCGCAAAACTAACTGTTACAAGTACAAGAATTAAATTTAAAGACTTGTCAAAAATTTCAGTTTAAAATAACTGCCAAAACACATTTGCGTTTACCAGCGCATGAGCCATTGTTGGAACGCACTTTGAGATTTAGCCGCTCCTCACACCACAGCTCCGAAATGTGAGCCTTCTGCAATCTTAAAGTAGATTATGCTACAAAACACTACAGAATATGTTGAAAATACCTACTCCCATCAGGCTTTTTCTCATAAAATATATCAAATAATTCAAAAATCGACAGATGACAAATACACGTCACTTTCCTGAGAGGCGGTAAATTGTTTTAATCGATAAGTGCCGTAGATGCATAAATCTTTAATAGAAACCCTGTATAAACACAATAAACCTCAAAATACAATTTACCATAGAGAAAGAATTAAATTCTAATATAAACTTTTTATTTTTTTAATCAATTTTATCGGGATTGCAGTACTATGACCAAAAAAGACGAGTCACATTTCCTTTTTGTCGACAAGTTTCGCAGATTTATTTTGTCAGCTTTTTCAAGACAGAGAGAAATGATAACACCTTTTTACAAAACACATACATATATTACAATTATTGACATTCGACATTGGTCCCAGTCCTGCAATCCCGATAAAATTGATTAAAACACACAACAGGACGAATAAGAAGCTATAACTAACTTTTTATACATAACGATAACAAAAATTAACAACAAAGTTGAGTTTAACATTTATAGAAAGCTGAAATGAAGGAATCATACCGTAGTTATAATATCAGTCAACTCTTGTAAAACGCAGAGCGGTCAATAGCGATGTACAGAGATTGCTAACATTTCCTCTATCTAAAGAAACAAGAGAGGCAAGGTTATAAAACCATCGGTTACCTAAAGATATAATCTATTCCAAAAAACAAAATAAAGAATTACAAAAATGATTTTTGTGTGTGTTCGACCTAACCTTAAACATGTAATTATCGAGGGTAGCTAGCCTTCATACAGTGGCACTTTATGGTTCTAGTCCCTTTTACTTTATTAGATACGTTAAACAACTGTATGATTAGACGTTAGATTTGTAGAACGAGTTTTCACCTCAGGCTAACTCACGACGCGTTTTTAACACTGATCTCTAAATAACTGGATGTCGCTTACATACCAAAATGCATGTAAATTATTTGTGATAGATTTAAGCCACTTTAGCGCCTAGCCGCTGGTCATTGTACTAAAATTTTGACAAAGGTTCGCTTCTGAGGTAAATATAACGTTAGTGATTGACGGTTAAAATCGTGAACTCATCATCTGTCTGCAGATTTCCAAAAGATGATCGCTGTAGTGTTTGAGTAAGAAACATGTACCGTACAAACTGGATGTTACGTTTACTCATAACCATATTATATAGTTAAGGATCTAACCTAAAATTTGAACGCGCCGTTAAATTGATAGTACGAGTACCAGCGGCATGGTGGCTACTTATCATAGTTTTGAATAACTTATGCGACATCCAGTTGTTTAGAGATCAGTGGTTTTTAACTTCCCGTTATGTACACACAGCATAGTTCATTGGCTTTTCCTTGTTTTGAACAATAATTTTAAGTTTAGTGTATGGTATTTCACGAAATCTTGCAAAAGCACGGAATTGTCATCATCTGTCAATCGTTAGAAACAACAGTTATGGAACGTTGTCAAATGTTAAACATATTCTTATATTTAAGAACTTTAAGCTAGTAAAGCTCTAAAGCTTTGTACGCAACTCGTACGTAATTGAGCTTTATCGCTTCGCTCACTCGGCCATGAACACACCTTTTGTCTAAATACCTAAGAAAGTTGGAGTACATTTCTTATACATTATTTATATTACTAAAGGTTTCATCTTATGTACACCTTGGTGTAGTAGCTATAAGCTCTGAAAAATCTCAAAAGCATGAAAAGAGGGTTATTTATGGTAAAACGATGAAAGCCTAATTAGGATTTCTTTGTACGTCAATAAACCAATTATGTTATGTTGTGAAAGGGACACAATTTGGTTAAAGCACAGCGGATTCGCTTTCCATTTAATTCCATCCCCGCCGCCATAAACCTTCTCAGCCTCACAAAGAATCTACCAAATCTAACCGTAATTTCGTCACATTAGCAGATAATAAAGCGATCTGGCCTCGTAGCTATCCGTGTCGGCAGCATTAAGGGCCTGTACGGCCCGATAAACGCGCCGTTATCGCTGAAGAGCTTTCAGGCCTGCCCTTGACGGCATTCAGCTGGGCCATCACGGAACCTGACACTCGCAGCTCCATCCATTACTTCCAGCAGGTTTGGAGATACAATTTTTGTTTTTCCGTGGGCACGCATCAAAAAATTAATGAAGTCGCCCGGGAAATTGAAACGTGCGCAGCTAATCGAAAACCTGAGAGATATTGAGGACTTAAGCGAAATGCGAAAAGTTCAAGTCTAATTTGACGAAAAGTAGTTTTTGTTCAAGAGCATGTCAGCTATATTCAAACCAGAATTTCATCCTAAACGTAGCTGCACAAGTATATTTCACTAAACAACTGATGACATCCTTACGGCCACCTTTCTAAATATATTAGACTTCAGTAAAGAATTCGATACAATTAATCATTATTTATTTATCTGTTTCCTATTATAGTGGATTACCTATTGATGCAGTTTTGCTATTAAAAATAGTAATTTGTGAAATCAAATAGTATTATAATATCCCCAAGATTATTTCCCATTAAATTTAGACAATTATTAAACATTTGTAAATTTGTATATACTGCCACACGAAGTGATCGTCTAGTTAGCTTTTGGTAAGGACGCTATGATGTGCTGAATTATATATGTAGTTCTCCTGTAAATGTAATTACCGTGTACCTAATTTAAAGTCAAAGAGTATAAAAAGAAAATTTTCAACTTTAACTTTAAATTAAGTGCACTGGTTTATCAATATTCTTCACGATTATTTTACACCCTCAGAATTATTACAGGCTTGATACCAATCTCCAACATATTGAAATATGACAACGAACTTAAGCTGCCCTGAATTCATTTATTATGGATACAATTTCACATCAAGCTTCAAATATTTTTTTCGAAAATAAATACATAAAAGAGGCAAGAGGAAATAATCCCTGAATAACGAACGTTTGGTAGATTTATACATGGGAACTGGCAAGTTTATTTCTGTAACCAGACAAAGATACATTCCGATATATTAAAATCATTATACTCTGTTTGTTATCGGGTCGGTTCAAATTATGCAATCTCGAGAAGTTAAAGCAAAACTACATTACGTACCCATTTACTCGATACTCGAGACAGTGTTAAAGTTATATATAAAGAATGCCTTGCTGCTAATTTATTAATCATAGATCTATAGTGTAATGCAAATTGGGTCAGTATAGTTACTCAAATGTTTGTAGCTGTACAAAAACCAATACAATTTCAATGGTGTTCAGAACATTCAGAAAAAAAGTATGCCCTAGCTTTTACAACATAAAGAATCTTAATTAGCTGTACTCTGTTCTATGTGTGCTACGATCAGGTGTCTGACATCATGTTTCAGAACGTAGCTCAGTTTAAAGAGTTCTAGAAAAAGAAGTCAACCTAAAGCAAGCATTACTGTAAGTCATTGGCCATAAAGTGAAAGTTGGAAACACTGGAAGATGGAAATGACAAGAAATGAAAGAAAATTTGACGCAAAGTTTAAAATTTTTATGAATTAGCAAGATAGAAATGCAAGAAATGATTTATTGATGATGTTTGGTGAGCTGTGAAGCATCTATGTGTTGATAAGAAACTGCCAGAACACGAAGAAATGAACTACAAGATAATGAACAGACTTGATCTGAAAGAAATGAAGAATGTTTAACAGTTCTGTGAGAAGAGCTGCGAGAAAACCATTAAAGCACGTACAGGAATTTGAAACAGATATGAACAATCTACTTTTAAAGATGGAATCATCCGTCTGGAATCATCATAGTCAACACTAGATAAGATTGGGCAAAATTGAAGGAAGCAAATGCTCAAGAACTGAAAAACAGGAATAAAACTTGAACAATAGTGAAATAAATTATAAACATTTGACACATTTTGAAGTTAAAGAGACAAAGCAATCGTAAAATTAAAAAGGGATAAAGCTTTTTAGTAGCTCAAAGGTTCATGCAAAGAAAATGGTTTGCCCTGGCAGCCAGATTAAGAAGTGGTTGAAGACTTCTGTCAATCATAGTTTGTGAAAATCTAATTGTTCAATAATTTGACATACTATCAGTATTTCTACCTGAAGCTGAAGGTATCTGCAGAAATAAATTTTACTGAAAATGTAATATGCAAGTTAAATATAGCTTTGCATGGATTAAAACAACCATCACACCTGTAACAGCAAATTTTAGCACCAATTTTTGCACTAAGACATAATTTAGTGTCTTTCTGCCCTTAATAAAAAAAAACGAATGAATGCAAATTGTAACGGGAGCTCATAAAAAACCGATCAAGTGAGGCAGGGATTATTGTCGCGCCCTGGGGTTTAGGGTGCGCGCTGTTTGCCTTGCCGAAGGCTAGAGCCTGAAACAGAACTCGGGACAAGGGCAGGAGTGATACGACTTAGGTCGCTTTAATATAATAATTTATTAACAACACAAAAATAAATCTGTAAACAAACACAGGTTGTGAAGTACGTAATAAAACAATTTATAAAGACAAAAGTAATCAAACAAACATTCTTGGAACTMACATTGTTGCTCGAGGGTCAGCTCCTGCCTGGGGGTCTTCGAGTCTAAGTATTAGACTGCTTTCTGATTGATTATTTGCACTATTTATACTAGAATAAGCGCATACGTCACACAGATCGTACGTCGCGTAAACTGCTGAACTAGCGCATAATCCGCCGTTCACGGGAAGTGCATTGAACATAAAAATGCTGATACTGACGTTAACCATGAAGTGAACTAATAATTATAGTTGAATTGAATAGAAATAAATTTGGAAAATATTCTCTGTTTGACATTTGCCCCCTTCTTGAAAAAGCTGGCCCTCCAGCTTCCACTGGAGTTTTAAAAATACTAAAAATGTTAACTATCACAAACTGAACAAGATGTGTAATGAAAAATTAAATTTTGACCAGATCTACAAACTGATTGGCGAAAAAAAAAATTAACATACATCATTGGCCCATTTCAAAGTCTACAATGTTGTAATTAATGTCTTTCTCACACACACTTGCGGTCACACAAATTTTGAGTACGGCACTGTTCACTTTGCACTGGATACGGCTCTGTTCATGTTTTCACTAATTGCAGTCTCTGGTATCAAGTTGCACTTGCGATGAGTAGGCGATTGCGGTTGTTGCTTGGGATGACCTTCATTACGGCCGGTTGAGATTTCTGTAGATTCAGCAAATTTGGTGTTCTTTTCCAACTCCGTTGTATTTCTTTATTAATGTACTGGTTGGATGCTGCTGGTGGTTCTTCAGCTTGTTGAGTGAATACTTCACCCTGAAGCTCTTTTATGTGGGTCAACGGGCGATTTCTCCGGTTTTCTTATGGAGTCTTCTTGGATAGTGGTAATTTTTTTTTGAGGAATTTAGGAATGAGAAAGTGTGATTTTTGGATTCTTGTGTAGGCGACCCAATATTGTTTTGCTTCTCTGGAATTTATTATGGTGTTTGTATACGCCATGTCGTCATACTCGCCTTTGGAGTCGAACGTGGAGCCAGTACTTCGAAAATTTTGGCGGTCAACTTCATCTTGCTGCCAGTATATCGTGACTGTTCGTGTGATGTGTGGGCGTGTGTGCGGGCCATGCCATGAAAATTAAACAAAAAATGGTAAGTAAATTTATATTATAGTATACACTTTATATATGAATTTCGATTTTAACATTTTAGTTGTACTTTAGTGTTTGTGCTTACTTAATAATCCGTTTATCTATCTATAAAAAATTCCAAAATTCGTACCTACTTTTACTTATTTGTAAATACATCTAAATTTTGCTTCTATTTAAGTCATTTTACCTATCTTAAATATATTGTACAAAATTTTAATTTGACTAATGATCTGAATGATACTCTTTTTTGTAACCCAKAKATAATATTTTATTTTAGAAACTTTTTATTTTTAAATCTCGTTTATCATAACTAAATACCTTATTAAATACCTTAGATCTTATTAAATAACTCTATGTGGCTACCTACTTTTAAAGTTTGAGTTAACTCTCTATATTTTTGTGATCGCAGGATTAGTGGTTAGTCATGTTGGTTAGTGTTTTTGTGTTGATTAATACCCATAACATAAGTAAGACCCAGTTAGATTACATGCATAAATAAGCTTAGGAAGAACCAATTCTGAAACTCTCATTTCACACACACACTCATTTGCTTACTCTTATTTGCGCATTTAATGTAATTGAGGTTGCAGCTTTTCAAAATTTCGCATTTTTGTACAATAACTGTTCTATAGCGATGGCGAGAATCGAGGAGAACTTATGGGACGTGCTTTGTGAAACAAAACACGTAGGACCGTACTGCATTAAAAATTATCTGCCAGGTCTCCCGATTTTCAATAATTTGACTTACAGCTGTATCAGCTTTTTCTCTGGCAAGCAATAGGTCCTTTGAAAATCCCTTTCTTTAAAATTTTTTTTATCCTTATAGCGCTTTTTTCATTTAGGATCCTTGTGAATTCACTTTCTAGTCGTTTATCTTTCCTAGGATGTGCACACCTCGAGGTTTTCTATAACTTTCTTGGGTCCTTGCAWCTTAATGTTTTCGTGTGCCATGGATCGACGTCTTCCGGAAGTTACTGATCACCTGGTGAGTATTAATCCTGCGACCTAACCTGCTTATGTACAAATTCTTAACGTTCATTACTAATAGTTTGCTTTTCAATTAACCATACATTCGAAACCTTATTTCTTTGCTAATGTTTTCAAATATCCCTGTAAATACCTGCCCTTTATTTATAAGCTATATTCTATTTCTTACTTTATACATATGTCCCCTATATTTACTTAAATCTTGCTCTCTATCTGTATTTCTGATACTCATGCATTTCTTATTGTACATTTCTTTTACTGAACCCAAGTATTTTCCCGCTTTACTGCACATGCCTATTTGCCTAGATACATATTTTCTATGCCCTAAATGACACTTTTGACCCCTTTTACGATATTTACAATAATTTTTAGGAATGCCTTTGAATGAATAGTTTTCTTTGGCTTTCACATTAAATTTACTGCATATATTATTCCCATATAAAGATAAATTTTCTGTGTTGCAAAATTGATTGACTTCGCTAGCCCCAGAAATTTGAAATTTTGTGTTATCCCTTTGGCGACTCTGTTCCTTAGTACTAACTTTATCTAACCCTTCGGTTACAGTTAATATTGAAGAATGTAAGCCAATGTCCTTCCGCTTTTTGTACAAATAACCCAAAACAGTCCCTTTAAAAATAGATTGACTTGTATTACTCCTCAGGATTAACCTAATATATAGATTATTTCCAATTACCTCTAAGCCTTTACAAATAAAACCTTTTCTTAAGAAAAGATTTTTATTTTCTCTAAGTTCGAAATTTTCAGAATTATTTAATGTTACTGCGGAATACAAATTTAGCAGTTTTACTTTAATTTCGACGTTAGGCCTTAAAATATAATTTTTAGCAGCAATAAGCTTGAAATTTTCCTTGGTTATTAAGTTATTAATATTATTTCCTTTTTGCTCTTTGTAAAAATTCCTGAAATCATTTGGACTATTATATTGTTCGAACGCTTTGTAAGCATTTTGTACATTATGTACTAAAGGTTGCTTTAAAAATTGAGGCTTGTCAGTAATTAAATTAAGATCTTCTTTTGAATTTAGAAAATGCATTTTTGGGATTTCAACTGATAATACCCTTTCTCTTACATCACTTAAATGTAAAACTAAATTTTTAAGTGTATCTGTTATTTACATTGTGGCTTAACAAATAATATGAATCATAAAACGATGGGTGCAATCCAAATTCAAAATGATCACGAAATTTTTCAAATGACATGTTTGGATCTACATCGTGTGCCAAAACAACTAAATCGTAAAAGTATTGCTTTATATCTTCCGTTTCTGATTGTTTTCTGGAATTTAATTTCTACTTTAATTTTCTTGCTGCTTGACGACTACTGAATTCATTTATAAAATCTTCTTTAATTTGTGGCCAAATCTTACAGTTATTATTAGGATTTTCTATGTAGTTATAGTACCAAATCTTAGCAGATTCATGTAAAAAATTTCCTAAATAACGAATTTTAAAACTGTTGTTCCAACCATTGTAAGTAGAAATTTGATCGTATTGTCTAATAAATATAGATGGGATATCTGTAATTGGGTTAAAAATTGGCGGGGTAACAAAATCTGGAAATACGGGGTTTTTACCATTTTTAAGAGCTTCTTGAATAGTTACCATACTGACGTGGTTGAATCTCCTTGGTTGCTTCCTATAAAACCTAGCAAATAGACTTTAATTGTTAACAAAATTGATTAATAAGTGCAGAATATTCCTTCCGTGGTAGCTAATCTGTATAAAAATTGCATTATTGACCTAAGACGTATGTAAGGGTGGGCGGTAGGGGTTCTTTGGGGGAGGGGGGAAAACTTACTTTTTCGTCTTCTACGGTATCCCGTGTGGCTTTCTGATGGCGTACTCTGCGCTGCATGTCGTCATGGTGCCTGTAAATGGATAGTTACGGGGAAATTTTGCTATAAATTTGATGGGCATTTTTGGCACCAGACTGAAAAACTTGCAGAGTCTCTGTTTAGGCAACGCAGAAAGCCATATTATGTTAATGGAATTAGTTGACTCCTCGGGCACCACATGTCTCGAGTGGCAAGCCATAGTCAGTAACACCGGAATTAATTCACCCCTCGGACACCATCGACATTAGGCTTTCTTTGTAACCATAACTAAGTCCCTTTCTAAGTTCCAACTGGCAATGATTGACCTTCCAATGCCTTTCTTTATCATAGCAAGGTAAAAATTGGAAATTAAGGAAATGTATGTTTTTAGGTTGACGGGTTGAACGCMAATGGACCMTCACCWTAATGTCGCGTTGGGTACTTCGGGATCGAAAGGGCTTCCGCCACAATGTCGTTCTGGGTACTKAGGATCAAAATGGCGCCTCCACCACAATGTCGCTCTGGGTACTCAGGATCAAAATGGCGCCTCCACCACAATGTCGCGCCCTGGGGTTTAGGGTGCGCGCTGTTTGCCTTGCCGAAGGCTAGAACCTGAAACAGAACTCGGGACAAGGGCAGGAGTGATACGACTTAGGTCGCTTTAATATAATAATTTATTAGCAACACAAAAATAAATCTGTAAACAAACACAGGTTGTGAAGTAAGTAATAAAACAATTTATAAAGACAAAAGTAATCAAACAAACATTCTTGGAACTTACATTGTTGCTCGAGGGTCAGCTCCTGCCTGGGGGTCTTCGAGTCTAAGTATTAGACTGCTTTCTGATTGATTATTTGCACTATTTATACTAGAATAAGCGCATACGTCGTACGTCGCGTAAACTGCTGAACTAGCGCATAATCCGCCGTTCACGGGAAGTGCATTGAACATAAAAATGCTGATACTGACGTTAACCATGAAGTGAACTAATAATTATAGTTGAATTGAATAGAAATAAATTTGGAAAATATTCTCTGTTTGACATTATTTTTATCGAACGTATGTAGCCAGTGGTGGTAGTGGTTCTGACTGTCACTTGTGTCGAATTGTCAAGCAAACAAGACTATGTTGTAGATGTTTGCTTGCCTTACACTCTGACTTCTGACAGTAATCCATAGGGTATTCCATGATCTGTAAACGTTTCTGCCGAATCAACGGTGCCCGTATTAGTTACAGGTAACAGAAACAGCACCTTACTTTCATCAGTGTAATAAACGACGAATACGCCCAATGGGTCATACGTCAAATGTGCATACGAACAAATTTACACGGAAGACGCTACGTCTATGGTTTGCTTGATCCGTTCTTTCACGAACGCTACTGTTAGCAACAGTTTGAAATAAATTAAGATAGAAATATTGAGGAACTCGGAAATACAGGCTTTGGAATTGGGTGGTCTTTTCATACAGATTAATATTAGAAAATCTAAACGATGAAATACTTAAATAAAAGAGAATACTTGATGAATGTATTACAAACAATTGGTGTTGAAACGGACTAATAAGAGCAAAATCAATTTGGGAAACAGGCCGCGTCATTAACATTGTTGTAGTAAGTATTATGTAGTTATAATACTCCATCTCTACAGTTTTATCTCTCAAACAAATTCTCCGGTACCTTAGGGCTTTGAGATTTCTGTTTTCAAAGATTTGTTACGTTTTATGAAAAAAAATCGTACATTTAATTAAAAGTCTACGAGTAATTTACTGTTTTAAGTTTGCGGTGCTGTGGTATGCTGGACTGCGAAAATAAGAAGTGTTGCTGAGTCATCAAAAAAGCAGAATATGTTGCACTATCAATTAAAGTTGAAGAAGGAATTGAGCTTTCAAGCGTCTACGTGATTCTGAAATTGCGAAAATATGGTTTTAATCACATTTGAAGATAACCAATCTTGGATAAGTTTAACCGCAATATGAGAATAGATGTGAAGTCAAAAAATATTAAAAAGATGGTTCAAACAAAACGTTATTACCTACTCAAATACATAAGCACCGAATTTGTGAGTGGCAAGGAGCCTTCGCGACACCCTAGTGCACTGCGCAGAGACTCATTAATTCGAATGACACGTGGCACGCTAATTAACCGTGCAGATACCACCCGACTGTATCAGAGGAACCGCGAACGTTTATTTATTGAAATGTCAGCCGGGAAAGACACCCCAAAATTAATTTTGCCGACGCTCTGCCTCTGTTATCTAGAGCCGAACGTGTGATAATTCATTTTCGAAGACACAATAACATTGCCATTGTAGGTGGCGGCGTAAATTGGTAGCTCGAGCAGATCTCAACTGGGGAGTTGCTTTGCATGTAATAAAATACGACGGCATCGGGACGAGCCTGGGTCCCAGATGTACGGATCGTTCTTATAACGCTCTATTTTGTAGGTTCCTCGTTATTCTCGGATAACACACCAGGAAATGTCGAATTTAGTAATTCATTGACTGTTAGTTTGCTCAATTAATTGAAACAGTTTATTAATACTGACTTAGTAGCCCTAAAAGTTAATTATTCTGGCTATAGATTGATAGATATAGATCAGCCGGAGAAATATTTTTATGTTTTATGTTAAAATATAAACTAGATTAACGGTAACTTTTTATTTAGTTGCAATAGATTACGCTAGGGTCTTTGAATTCTGCGCCATACAATACCTCGTTTAGTAATCCAAAGAAGCATGAATCACGTGTTCATAAATCAGGACTTTAAGACGGATGTAGAGGAACATGGTAATCAGTTGGACAGTGTGACATCGGGTATTATAATTCGTTCTTTTCGAACAAAGTGCAGGTTTAATTTTTTGTCATCAAGTCAGAATAAAAAAGGTCTAAAAAATCAGACCAAGAACACGGTATCCATTACTTCACCGGATGAAAGCACAACTTTCGCTTTTTCGAATTTGGGTAGTTTGAGTGATACCAGCACTAAACCTGTCATAAAATGGTGCGCCTAGGTTTCGTCGCAGGTGGGTATTGAATTTTTCGCCTGGGCCTGGGAAACCGCTTCATTGGTCGCAATTCTCACTCGTTATAATTCTCAGAGCACACAATTCTCAGTGTACACAATTCTCAAACGACACAGTTCTCATATAGCGTAATTTTCAACAAACGCAATTTTCATCGAACATAGATAGCCAAATCTCACCGATCACGGTTTTCGAAAACGCCCGAGTTATAAAATTTTAGCAAACACAAATCTCCGAAAGCACCCGATTGTAGCTTTCCGATAATATCCGAATATTTCATCAGCTGTAAGCGTTGCCAATGTTATTATTATATAATATAATTGAAATAGTTGTTTTCATGATGTAAGTTTAAAATAAAACAACGTTAGTATTGCTGATATTGATTTATTTATTTTGTTATTTATTGCTAATAGCACGTAACGGGTACGATGCTTACCTATATCGTATCTTCGTATCATAACAAAACACATGAACTACTATTCGCAACTTGGCATTATCATCCTAAAGCAAGGAGTCCAATGTTTGTGGTTACACTGACACGGGCAAACAATATTTGAAATCAACGTACCAAAAGTATAAAGCATATTCGTAAGTAAAATACGGACCCACATAAAGAGCATTAGAAACAAAATTTAACCTTTAGAAAAGAAATTTGGTGCCGCGGTATGAAAAAGCAATACTAAAAATTGTTTAATTTAAAGTATGGTTAAAAAGTTCCAGTTAGAGAAAAAAGTGGCACAAATTATTTTTGCACAAAAGAAGCGTTTGTCAGTTTTTTGAAACTACGACAAGAAGGAATTCAGCACTTACCAATCCACACGAAATTAAGTGTACTTGAGAAAATTTCAGATGCACATTGGCTCGGGTGTAGCAAGAATTGTTTCAAACTTTAAAAAGCATATTTAAAATTACTAAATTTTATACCAAGACGTACAAATGAAATGATTTCCCAGGTACAGTTTGTAGGAATTAATATTACAACAAAATTCAGAATGCCATACTGTACTTCTGCTCCCTGTTATTACTGAGATCGCGTAGTCTGGTATGTGATCGTTGAGAATTACGTTACATGAAAATTGTATACGATGAGAATGTGTTAAATGAGAATTGTAGTAATTAAAAAAACGAGATTGGTTAATTTCAGAGATATTCGAATATTATCCGAAACTGTTATCGGATACTTTCGACAATTATGTTCAGTGAGACTTATAAGTTCGGGTATATTCGAAACTGTGTTCGGTAGGATTCGGCGATCTGTGTTCGATGAGAATTGTGTTCAATGAGACGCCATCGTGAAATTTTATAACTCGTGCTTTTTCGGAAACTGTGATCGGTGAGATTCGGCTATCTATGTTCGACGAGAATTGTGTTCGTTGAAAATTACGCTATAGGAGAACTGTATCATTTGAGAATTGTGTTCACTGAGAATTGTGTGGTCTAAGAATTATGATCAGTGAGAATTGTGACCAATGAAGCGGTCTCGTTCGATGATATTGATAACTCCGGGTGTATTCGAAACTGTGTTCGGTAGGATTCGGCTATCAGTGTTCGATGAGAGTTGTGTTCAATGAGACGGCACCGCCTGCCTACCTTCTATATTGATGAAGATCTTGCTACGTCTTAAAGGGTGCTGATTCTACATGACTTGAGCAAAATACAACTGATTTTAGACGGTCGAGTGGAGTCGTCTTCTCTCTTAATAAACGTTCGCGATAAAAACTCGGTTTCAAATTTCCGAACGACGTGGGTTTTGAAATTAAATATTAAATACTGGTACAACAATACATATCCGAAAATCACATTTTTAAAGATAATTAAAACTAATTTAAATCCTTCGTTTTTCATATTTGTTGAAACTGCAAGATAGGCGGTGCGAAAATTTAGTTGAATACTAGTTCATACAGATATGATATATTTTCAAAACAGAGCTTAAATAATTTATATTCAGCGTTTGTTAGAAACTATAAAGGACCAAACCAGCTTCTGAAAATAACTTAAACGTGCTATTTTACGGGTACTGAAAGTGTCTTATGTGTGCAAACCTTTTTGCAAAAAATGGAAAACCCACTAAGAAGATACAGACTATTACCATCGTAATTAAATAACATTAAATATCATTAACATAATATGCTAAACATGGTACTGTGGTGGTGAAATATTTAAATACATAAGCGAGTGTATCGGTGGTAAAAATTTTCAGTCGGGTTATACTGATCACCGTTAAGAGATTTAAATACCACTGAATAGCAAAGGCAACTGCATAACTCATTTATTACCTACAGCTTTTCTGTAGTTTTGTATCCATTTACAATATTTCCATGTCAATTAAACTTTCTGCTGCATAATGTATCGACAATTTAGCCAAAATTTACAATCTTTTTTAGCCTCCTACATCAAACTTCTTCACACAGAAACCACTTGTTACAATGTTTGTTATACTTTAAGCCAAGATTCAAGTGAAGTTTGAAATAGTTAATTGCCGCTTATAAATTGACACGTACAACACGCACGTTCGTTAACGCGTTTTAACCTTTATCACCAAGCCTCGACCTTTTCGCCTAACACAAGCAACAATTGTCGGCTGTTTTAGTTGTTCGTACCTTATTTACTCACATATGTTTCTCCAGTTTGCTCGAGGTGGGTAACTTTCCTTTGAAGTTTTAACGGAGTAAAGTCATAACAAACCAACAACGTGCAGAACCTGTGAATCAGAACCACCTAAAGCGCACTGCAAATACACCTTCTTAGACGTTTCCTACATTAATTTAATCAAACAGCGTTTTAGCCAGAAGCAATAAACCAATCCCTTTGACGCGACCGCCGATACCTCAAAGATCCTACACCTAACCTTCGCTACCCCCTGCTACATTTAGTTTCTTGCTTCGCTCTGGCGATATACACCCGGAAACTGTAATAAAATACTGCCAACCAAATGTAGATTTATCGCGTTGTAAAGTGTGAATTAGATTGCCCGTCTCGAGACTTGTGTTCCGTGTCAACGTTTAATTTTATTGGCCCCTCGACGAAGCTGGCTCTGGCGATAAAAGCGTCTTCATGGTAAAGGGTCCACGACGAATTGGATAAGTTAATGGTTAAGGAAAGGACACTAATGATTATGTGTATCGCTATCCCGCTTTACGTCTTTTAAGTAGAAAAATAAAAAATGACTGAACCGCGCATTATTACTAGATTATAAATATTAAAATTAACATTTCCTCGTTAACACTGCTTAACAATTGATAGTGTTGGATATTTTACCGCAAATGTCAGGAAATGTTAAAAGAAGTGAGTAATATGTCTTATATTTCAAAAATAGGAGAGTGGAATAACAGTTATTTATTGACACAACAACAACAGGGCGATCAGTTTCGATGATCCCATGGTATTCCAACCGACCATTAACAGTACGAGCTATGTGATATCGAGTATTATAACCAACAGTGGCATGCCCATGGGAGGGTGGGGGGGCTTTCCGGGTTAAACCTCGCCCCCAAATCCTATGGCTAGACCCAGTCAAGACAAGTTAAAATAAGCAATTTTTTGTCTTAGTTTTGTTAATTTCTAGACGAATAACTAAAATATTAAATATAGAATATATAGTTGAAAAGAATATGTTTAATTTTGTATTTTAGTGAATTGCAGTTTTCTCTCCCCCATGTAGGCGTGTAGCGAACTTTCAACACGGCCCTCCTAACGCCGTGGCAGCGCAACAGAGGCTAAATCTGGAGACTCCGGTACGGTTCCCGGCAGGAGCCAAAAATTTTTCTAAATAAAATTTGCTATTTGCATCAGTACCCATTTTAGTGTGTAAAATACAGGCAACAACATCTACTGATTCCAATTTTACTTTTTATTTTGTCTAGCTAAAAATAAGTGTCCCGAKCCGACATTCAAATTGTCCAATCTGGCAACACCAACCGAGGGTTGAAGTGAGAGTAGTTTGGCCAAATGTCACCCTTCCAGTAGCTTGCATGAAGACGCTATTTATTCTTGAAACTCTTGCTTATTCTGCACGTTCACGAAAACAATCTTCAGCATGAGTTGTGGCTCGTTTTTTCCATCCCCTATCCAATTTATGTATGATATAAATCGAGTTATTATGAGCATTAAAACAAAATTTTGTAGTAATATTTCTCGTATTTTATAATATCATTTAGTGCTATTTTCAAAATCATTTACTAGCATTCTACGAACATGTTGTTAACGTTTGCGGATTATGTATATGCATACCGAATAGAATACTATAAGTATATACTTGTACCTATTTATCCGTCAAAAAGAATCTCTTGTCAGTGTTCTAAAGTGCAACTAAAATATATTCTAAAAAACTAAACCAAAACGATCTAATCCATTCATATCTTGTCTTTTAAAAGGACAATGGAAAACGCTTTATAAGTTTTTCATGGTATATTACACATTTCTTTGCTCGAATAGCTAGTGCAGTAGTACCTCAAAATACTATGCTTGTAGTGTATCTCTTATATGGTTTTTAACCAATATTGTGATCGTAAAGTTGGATTCCTCTACGATCCAGTGATTATTCATCGCCCGGCGAAGTAAATCTAGAATTGTGATGCCCTTATCAAAATTTGGATATATTTGACACTAACAGAAATGCAGTTACCGTTTTTCAATCGTTATAGATTTTTAGTGGGCATGAATATCTGCTTTATTGCATATTTTAAACTACTTAACGCTGCTGCTTTTGCACCTCTGACATCTGATGCATTATTAAAGCATTTCTCATTTCAATCCCTCACCTCAGACATACTCTGTATCTATCTTGCATTGTTGGTGTAAAACTTGACACATCCTACATTTGCAACTCATTTTTTTTTCGTCTTTCGGAACACAAAAAAGTACTATTTGCCGAGATTTTCACCATATTTGTATGTAGAGCTTAAGAGCAATGATTTTTAGGTGTCTACTTAAATCTGGCCGTATAATTGCATTTCCCTAAATGAGATATATGCGAAAGGGTTTTGTAAGATGATTAAATCAATATTGGAACACATAATAATAAATTATCGGTGTGTATTTCGCTTGAAATGCAACAAAATTCGGCTAGTACCTAATTATTGATCAAACAAATCTTGTTTAAAAGGGTAACATCTAAATAGGAGTTATCGTTGAGAAAATAGAAGCTGTCAATGGTCCAGGAATTTTCAAAATTGTTCAGGTAGGTAAGCATGTGTTGAAGAAACACTGCCCATACTAAACACGTCTTGAAGCATGAGGTAAATTTAATCCTATAGTCAAATTACAAAGCTTCTAAAAGAATTCTTCACATGAATATTTAATGTTCATTTTGTCTCACATATTCTGAATGCGTCCTACTTCTTTTAAATTAACTCAAATTGCTCTAGGCGCTTATATGAAATTAAAACGCTTTCAGGATACCGTTTCATGTACCATGTAACTTTTCATAAAAGGAGGAGTATTGCTTCCGTCAATGATTTTAATACTCCCATTTTTTACACGAGAAATATAATTAATTCTGGCCGAGAAGATTTGGTAAATAGCTATCATTTCGTACCCTGTGCTCCTGAAAACCGGTCTGAAATTGGTTTTAGCAAAAGGTGCTTTTGTTGGTGAGACCTGGGCTTTCTGGTAACACGCAATGATGTTGAGAATGTTTGGTTTTTAAGCTTTGCGCACTATAATTAATATTTAGTTCCCGTCAACTCTTCCTATGTTAATTTATCTACCTTGCATTGTGTACGGACTATCCACATCCATTTTAGAAAGTTACCTGGAAAGCAATACATACTGGCACGTAATAGCACTGAAACTGAACTAATTCAAGCTAAATTGAGTGGAGTACTGATTGCGGAACTTAGCGATCCTGGCACATCTGTCACTAATCTGGAGAACTAAGAGTACTGATCGATTTTGATTTCACGTTTCTGTGGAAAACTGAATATCCTGCTTGAAGTATAGGTACGTATTATTAAACTACAGTACAACGTGCGCGCCAGGAACAACAATTATTGTCGCGAGACAGTTAAATCATTAGCCATTTCGTGCTAGCGCAGCGAATAAATTTATTAATTCGGCTCGCCCATGCGATTCGCTCCGTTCACATTGTGGACAATGCTGCATTCCTAAGATGCGACTTCTTTCCTGGAGCGCCCTATACACACAACTGGTAAGGTAATTGTTAAAAACAAATACCCACGCTATTTTGCAATGGAACCAAGCCCATAATAATCCAGCATAAATAAATACAGAAAATAATCAAAATGGAACGTGCAAGGTACTCATGCGTTCAGTTTTCGATCGCAGTACCAACCTTTTTCGATAGATGCGCTACCGATGCAAAGTTCTCGAAACTTAATAGCAAGTTATTCGACAAGTTTCTGCAGTGACTTTAGTGACTTTAAAGTCACTGTACTACTTCCTCATCAGGGGGAAGAACTACCAGACTACGACCATTACAACGAATTAGGCATATATGCATGACTGTTTTGGAAATCTACCTGTAATCTAGTGGGGATCTATATTCTATACTGACAAGTAATAGTACTGAAACCGAATTAATTTAAACTGAAATGGATAAAATATCGCTTAATTTCTTGGAGTCTTGGTGGTATCGCGGAAACTAAAACTAGAGTACGATTTTGAGGCACCCCTCTGTAGGACAGGCGTTAAGATCGTGTCTGCGATCGAGTTATTGACCAGTCAAATCTAACTATACAATGTCACTATCAATGCTACCAACTTACACATAGTACATACTCTAAAACCAGATTTCAAGTAAATGAAATTTTTATAAAGTTCCATCAAGAGAATATTTTATTATTTACTCTTTTCTTTTGTGAAGAGACTGAATTCGAATTATTCTTGATTGTAAAGCTACCTCGAGGATTTTCTAACTAAATTACAATTATTAGGTACTACATATACACAGTGTCTATATAACAAGTTTTACTTACGGTTTTTGGCGTCCAAAGAAGGCATAGTTGACGGTATCTGAAACAAATATTAGTTCATTATTGCATTTCCTTTTATAGGCATCATTTTTAATCAACGCTGTCGTATGTAGGTGAGGATTATTAGAAATATTTCATACTACCTTGCTAGACAATATTGACTGATCTACTTCTAGAATCGTGTAAGTAACTGACAATAATATAACAAAAATGTAAAGCAGCTACTCACAAACAGTGATGGGCGCGTAGAATACGTCATGTAGATTATGCTATTGTCTACGCGTAAACTATGTAATATTCTACTTTGAAATTCTACTGTAGAAAATAGCATTGTGTAGATAATCAGAAATTTAGAAATATTTAGTTATTTAATGGTGTCTATTACCACTACTGCTCTAAACGTGGTAAATGTCTAAACAGCAATAACATATTTGGTCATACCTTAGGGCCAGAAGACCCGACAAGCGTGCTGTGAAAAGCACTTTGAAGCCCTCAGTCGGTCAAATGACTGTAAACTGTGGTTTTATGTTCTTTCTTCTCTGTAAACAGAAATTTCATAAGCTACTCATGTTCTTTTATCGCAAATTCTTTAAAGCAGATCAACAGGGCACACAAGCAGTTCTTGTTGCTGAACTAGATACATTGATCTAAAGAAGCAACTAACTATGACCAACTAGTTGTGTTGTAGTAAAAAAATTCTTTGGAAAAAAATCAACTTGTAACTGCGGTACCGAATTTGATAGTGTGTTAGGAAAACAACTTAATATAGTTGTGGAAGGAAAGATATCGTAAACATATGCTTTGTCTTTTGTGTTTCAAAGAAGTAAAAAACCCGTTTGTATACACTGACTACTTACTGAAACATGATATGCAAGTTTATAATATAATATTTACATTTACACCTATTTATTGTCTCAGACATATTAAAATCATAAGTTAAGAAAATAAAAATGTTTAGTAAACCGTTCAGTTATTTATAAAAAATGTGGTAGCTATGTTGCAACTTTCAGACTTTGTCATTAATCTGTCTAAAAWCAAAACTTTAAWTTCCAAATAACATTATACATAAATTGATCGTATTTTGCATGCTTTAGTTGGCCTCTTATTATAAACCGCATTTTCAGTAAGGTTCAACTACATGTTGTTATACTTATGTGCCATTGTAAATGTTTATAGAAGCCCTGACGAAGATTTGAAATAAAAATCGAAAGCTTGGCAAAGAAAGAAGAGTAAACACTATTTTAACATAAGAAGTCGATTTCTACTTACTTGCGAAGACCTTAATATAATAAAAAGCGACGGCTGTGTCCATTTATCGTATTAGATATAAAAAACTATGAAATTTTAAGAAATTTGACACATGGAGAAGCCAACAAAACAGGAAAATTAGAATCAAACTAATTTCATTTTGTTTTAGTGTGTACTTAATACATTTTAGCCATAACATACACGTTTTATATTTTCTACTTAAAATCTACGCCAAAGTGCTTTATCTACATTTTCTACGCATGTAACGTAGAAAATTATAATTTACGAGTAAACGCCCATCACTGCTCACAAATCACAGTATACAAATTTATATATTTGGCAAGATTGCGTTAAATAGAGGGTATACTCAATATTTTTCTAATGCAATTTGTTAGCAAGAAACTCGCAACTAAAGCAATCACGTCCATTGAAAAATCTAAACTAGTCACCAATAATTTTAATTGAATGATACATTTATTCAGAAACGAAGTGTACTCGTACATGTAGCAACCAAATTTTAATTAAAAACATAAATAATTGACCCAATCACCGCACAGTCGTAAAAATATTAATCATTTCAGTTCCAAAATAGTATATCACATTTTGCAATGTACAATCGCATCGCGTTTTTAATAATTATCAATGTTACGTTGTGAGGTAAATGTTTAAAAAATAAGTCAGTATGGTTGTACAAAAAACAACATTGGGCAGTTCTAACTACTTTTCTTTGACTCCTTATATAATCAAGTTAGACATGAGTAACGCGATTCTCTCTATTAGTCGGTGTATACAGCCAATTATAATTTTTTAAGTAACTAAGTTTCTAAGATTAATAGTGTTGTACGGACAAATATTATAGTTAGTCAGAGAGGGGAACGCAGTTGTAATAAAACATGACTGATTTGACAACCATCGGCGTACCGTGTTTTATAAAAATTATGAATTATGTCAACCATCCATGACAGCAGGACGTGCGGGAATATCCACCAATCAGGTTTCGTTTACGCCGCACCGGAATACGCATTTTACGTGATATTGCCGGTTTAACAAAAGGCGATAGTATCTTTGTAAAAATTTCTAGCTATATTCTATATTCAATAGTAAAAAAAATACTAAAATAGAAGTAACAATCACGTTTAAGTGCTATTTGCTACTTACTACTGTGATTTATGATGGTTGCACGATGATTTTACATTATGTTGTATACATAAATATATATACTTAATCGTCAGCGCCGTTTTGGCCTCGGGCCTGCAATAATGTGTTAAATAAAATGATATATTGCTTTTTTGTATATGCTTATTTGTATATTTTGGATATGCGGATTAATCCAACACAAATTGCAAGTTTTGTTCGCCTTTAGGAAAACAAGAAACGTTAATGTCACCTGTTTTATCTTGACCTATTAACTCTCCTATGAATTCATCGTGATTTTCAGAATGGTTGCATTATTGGGATGAAAAAGGTGAGCTTCAGTTGAGGCTTCAGTTTAAGGGACATGGAAGACTTGTAATTACACCCTCAACGATAATACGAGTATGAAGACGATGATCTAAAGGAATTACTATCAGCGACGAAGGCATGGTCTGTGTAGTATTATTCGAGGTTGTCAACAGCGGTACAATAAAAACAAGCTGTATGGTATCTCGATGAGTACAGTATGAGGAAATAAGTACTTAAAAAAGCGCAGACAATTTAAAATAAACGTCGGTATTTTATGTTATCACAAATGCATTCAGGATGAGTCAAAATTATGGAATAACATTCTTATTCCTGTAAAATGAATATAACAAAAGTTTTTTGCTAATAATTTTTTATTTTAGCCTACTTTTTGTTGTTGTATATCAATGCATTTCCACCGCGACGTACAGTAGCGTGCAAAAAAAGCCGGACACCGAGTGAATTTTTTTTTTAACGTCGATAACTAGTGAATGAAGTTACCAATTGACACAGGGTTTTTTACTGTTTGATTCTCATTTTCTTGTTGACATTTCCAATAAATATCGTTGAGATTGTTTCAGTATATAAAAAGTTATGGTATCACGTTTCAATGCATATAAAAATCTAACCGTGCAAAAAAAACCGGACACTTTCAGAAATTTATAGTAAAACATAAAATTTATTTTTAAGAACCACAAAATTAACATTTATCTGACACAACTATGTATTAATATTTAGTCGCAAAACTCTTTACGACGATCACAGCAGCACAACGGGACGGCACGGAGTCTAGCAAACTGATAATTTTCTTGAGGAGAATTTTCTTCTATTCCGCCTCCAGCGCTGCCATCAAGTCGTCCGCTTTCTTAAATTTTAAGACGCGGACGCGCTTTTCAAGCTTTTCCCACAAATGCTCGGTTGGCTTGAGGTCCGGCGGCTATGCTGGGCACTGCACATTTTTTTGGTGGCGTGCGGAAGCATAAACTCCTCCAATATCTTCCGATATTGGTTGCCGTTCATCTTGCCGTCCACACGTCACAGCGGACCGACCAAGGCTGAAGCAGCCTGAAAGATACACTATAGCATACTTCATACTCTCAGAAATTTTTAGGCAAGATTACCATCGAATCATTACGTTTCCACCACCATGCTTGATAGTGGAGGCTTTATAACGGTGTTCGAAACGTTTTCCGACCGGCCGGCGCACGTACCGAATGCCGTCCGAAGATATTAATTTAAATTTACTCACATCCGACCAAAAGATTTTCGAACCGGTTCGAATGGTCGACTTCTTGTGGTCGCATGAGAGTAAATTCAATTTGGTATTTTCGGGCGGCATTCGGTTCGTGCGCCGGCCGGACGGAAAATGCTTCGACCACCCTTATCAAGTCCCCACTATCAAGCACGGTGGTAGAAACGTAATAATTTGGGGGTAATAATCTCTAGAAATTTCTAAAAATGTGAACTATGCTATAGTGTATTTTTCAGGCCGCTTCAGCTGTGACTTGGTCGGTCTGCTGAAACGTGTGGACGGCAAGATGAACGCCAACCAATATCGTTTTATATTGGAAGAGGTTATGCTTCCGCACACCACCGAGATAATTGGCAGTGCCCAGCACAGTCGCCGGACCTGAATCCGATCGAGCTCTTGTGGGAAGATCTAGGAAGGCGCGTCCGCGTCCGAAAATGTAAATTCCTCTCAAGAAAATTATCAGTTTGGTCGACTCCGCTGTGCTGCTGTGATTGCTGTAAAGAGTTATGCGACTAAATATTGATCCATAGTTCTGTCAGATAAATGTTAATTTTGTGGTTCTTTAAATAAATTTTGTGTTTTACTAAATTTGTTGGTGTCCGGTTTTTTTTGCACGGGTAGATTTTGATATGCATTGAAACGTGATACCACAGCTTTTCATACAATGAAACAATCTCAACGATATTTATTGGAAATGTTAACAAGAAAATGAGAATCAAACAGCAAAAAACCGCATGTCAATTGGTAACTTCAATCACGAGTTATCCGACGTTCAAAAAAATTTCACTCAGTGTCCGATTGTTTTTTGCACGCTACTGTATTATTTTTGTTTTTTAAATGGGGAATTTTCTACCCTTGAAGTGACCTAGTGTTAATTTTTATGGTTTGATAACAATTTTTTTTAAMTAATGTTTTCCAAAAAGCTACAAAAAGCTTAATCAAAGCGTCCTCTTAATTCTCGATTTATATAAATACATTTTTGCATCAAATTAAATATTAAATCTGATGGCCTCGTATCTCGCTTGGCGGTATCTAACTTATAACAGAAATTGTGCAACATATTTTACAGCCCGTTACGCGATATTTTTTTCATTTTGGGTCTGATTATGGGTTCCAATTCTTGCAAATTTCGTGATTTTTCTTTGTACATCTGACTTTTTAAGTGAACACAGAGGAAAAAATCCGGTGGACTTAAACCAGGCGTCCTGATGTCTTGTTGAAACTAGACATTGCGTAATAATAATGCTAAGCACCAATTTAGTTTCTGAGGATACTAGCTATGTTGTTCCATCATCCAGTAAGAACTTTCGCTAGACCAGTAGCAACAGTTGTCTATTTACAAATCTATTTAGGCATTTGCTGTTTGCAAAATTTGGTAATGTCCATCATCATCGCACAAAAGTGCATTCTTCTGTTAGGATCATCTTCATTCAGCTCATGGAGAAGATGTACTTTGTTGGGTTTATATTAATTTGTTCTTTTTTTTATTCGAACAACCGACGATTGATTAATATTATAGTCGAAAGCAAGCTGCGTGATTAACGTAGATGAGCTATTTATAACTTGCAGCCGATTTCGGACAACCGGACTACCTTTTACATGTCCGGTTTATTTAAATTTTGTAACTAACTTGAACAATGTAGGTTGGACAAGAGGATTTCCTGCCGCATGAACGTTATTAAACAAACATCTCGGTTTAAACTTTGTCGATCTCCATAACCAAAAATCATCCTAATGATCGTTGGTTCAATTCGTGCAAGTCACTGAATTTCACCATGATGCAAATTTAAAAAAAAACTGCGGTTATTAAATTAACCTTTTAATTTTTTCAAAGTTATAAAAAGGAAAAAACAAAGGTTACTTTACCCATTTATAGAATTGTCATCAAATGAATAAAAGGTAGTATTGGCATCTGCATAACTTGCTTTGATGACGCTTTTTGTAGTTTATTTCAGAATACGATGTTTCTTAATAATTAAATCGTATAAAATAACTACAAAATTGCATTGTAATACAAAACAAAAAGTAAGCTATGAAATGAAAAATAATTTGCAACGAACCTTTTATTAGAGACATTTGTTATTTAGTTCATATTCCCAAAAATATTTGTTTATAATTTTGATTAGCCCTGCATATGTGCATTATTATCGTAATTTTTAGCCATTCAATATCAAGTTTTATTATTATTTACATTACTATGTATACTAATTTTTTTAATAAACTTTTACGTACGCGTGCAAATGTCATACCTTTTGCATAATTTATTAAAATGAACATTCCAACCTGCTTTAAAAGGGTAAAGGCTCTGAATGAGAGCTCTCGTCGCCTGTGAGGTTGCCATATGCAATTGATCGCTTCCTGTTTTTCATGCATTCATTTCCGTATTCAATAAAACGAGGTAATGGACGCATCTGGTCCGATAAATGAAGGGCACTTGCATTACTTTGCTGTCCGGTGTTTCCAATAACTCATTCCGTGGACAGCATGCCCCCCGCTGCGTGTTCTATCGATTCGGTTAGGCTAAATTATTCAGAGGTAAAGATAGGAAAATGGGCAATAAAATACTGACAAACGATATATTATTTCACCGTAAATAATGGGCAAAGTGCGTTTTCCTGTGTTGATGGCCGAAAAGTTAAGGAGATTTATTGACTGTATTTTTTTTTGTTTCACAATTATTATAAAAGAGCACTATTAGGGGTTACAAATTACAAAATGAACAAACGAGGAATTTTGTGTTTCCCAACTGTGACTGCTACTTATCAGTAGAAGTTTTTCAAAATATATTCCTCTTTTTTTGTACACTAACTCATTTCTACCAACGTTTCTTTCACTCTTCAAGGCCTGAAAAATAAATGTCAACAGTTTACATTAACACATTAATTCAAATCGTTTTCGTCTAAGAACTTTTTCCTTTTTATTAAATAAAAGGAAATCGCTATGTGCTAAATCAGAACTATAAGGTGGAGTTCTAAAAAGCCGCAGTATGTGATAATGCTTTCAACTTTACGAGCTTCGAGCAATTGACGTGAAACAACAATTTCTGATTTTGTCATATACTCTATCAGCATTATACCTTCGGTATCCTAAAAGTTTGTTGTAATCTGGCTTTTATCTCAAGATTATGTCTTGGCCTTTTTTGGAAGTAGGGCGGCCCTTGTGAAACCACTGTATGGATTCTTTTTTTGATAGACGGGTTTCAGCGATAAATCCGTCTCACATCCTGTAAGCAATCTGGGTGTCCACCACAAAGGCACCCAAATCATCATGCAAAGTTTTGCAAACAGTTATTTCATTTAAAGACAATTCTTTAGCAATAAGAGAGACCTTCAATCGTCGATACAAAGCAACAATTTTTCATATTGTACACTTTCTGCAGTTTGTGCTTCAAGTGCTTCAAGATTCTGGATAAACCTTCTATTAAGTGTCTTCCCCATTGAAACTGGTTACACCAAAATTTTACTTGGCACATCTTGTTTATACACGGCCACAATTCGCTCATGTATAATTGTAAGACCATTGCTTTCTTTTGTCAACAATTTTATCATGCTACGTTGATTTAGCTTATTTAACCTCATTTTTTATACAAACGTTTTTCTCTAAATGTTATTATTCGAGTGCAATTTTACTCTGTAAACTTAAAAAATTTTACACCAATCTGACAGCAAGCACTACTTGTCGTCGTGCTTCTCCTATTTTCATGGCTAAGTATATTTTTTCTAAATTGGCTACGTACCAATTAATTAATTAATTAATTAATACCGGTAGAAATTCGATAACTATATCGATAGTTCAATGGTAGTAGTGAAAATTAAAAAACTATCGATATATACCTAGTATTATCAAATTTAAACACTTTCAAAAAAATTATGTAATGTATTCCTATAAATAATTGGCATGCGGTTCAAGATGTTTTTTTTTTTATTTTCTTAATAAAATTACAATGTCGCCAACGTTTCGGGATTTATTTAGCCTTTCTTCAAAAGCTACAATATGAAAATGTCAAATCTACATATTTTGAATAACATAAGCTGTATTTTCGTACCTTATTGACTATCATCTAACAATAAAATGTATGAACAGCAATATTGCTGCTAACTGCCAGTTGTCAAACGTACAAAAGATGAGAGGTCTGTTAATACCTATACACTCTATTTATTAATACCAGATCAGCGGAAAAAATGAAACATCCAACCATCTTCAAACGCAAATTAAAAAAATTTGTTAAAAGTAGAAGAGAGAGCACTTAAACAAACTCAGCTCATAAAAAACATTATATTTTGTACCAAATGTACATTCACTTACTATCACACGTCTCTAGAATGAGTGTATGTAACACTCTTATGAGACTGTTAAATTGCAAATAAATAAATAAATAAAATTTTTACGTTTATTGCGTCGTTTACATGAACTAAGGAATAACGATCAATCACACTGTTTTAACAATCCTTTTAGTATATATAGATTTTACGTAAGTAGTCTGTGTTAGGTTTAAAATTGCAATCATATTTGTGTTGATAAGTATATCTTATTCTTTAAATAGTTTTGTTTGTCCTACGTAAGAGACACCACATTTTTTACATTTAAATTCATAAACTATTTGTGACATAAACTCTTTTTTTGTGTTCTAAATTGTTGTAGTTTTTTATTTAAAGTTAATATGTTATATGTGGCTACTTTGCAGTTCAAAGGATAAATAATGTAGCTAGTTTTAGGAGTGAGGCTTTTAATGAATGGGAACCTATAATAATTAATTTCAGGTTTGTCATAATAATCATTTATTTATTTATTTGTTGGTTGTTTTGCGAATGACGACATTGGTTTATGTGTGTGGTTATGAAGTGCTTAGGATAGTTGCTTCTGGTGATAATACTAATTACTTTTTTTATGTTATTTTATGGAATCGCCTAGGTTAACAGCTCTATATAGTAAATATATAAATATATATATATATATATATATATATATTTAAGTTTATTAAGGATATTTAATAACACAATAAATCAAAATACAAACAGTACACAAAATTTAATGAATTATGCAAGTTTACCATATTATTCAAACTTAACTGACAAAATAATTAAAATCTTTAAAGCAGAAAATATTGTAGTTMCTCGCAAAACTATAAAAAGTGTAGAAAAAGTATTTAGTAAATTAAAAGATAAAACTAAATTATTGAATAATTCAAATGTTGTATACGAAATTAAATGTTTAACATGTGAAAAAGTATATTTAGGACAAACTTCCCAAAATTTAAGAAATCGTATCTCATTACATAAAAGTGACATCAAGGGTAATAAACAGAGATGTGCACTTACTACCCATGTTATAGATAATACTCCACCACATAAAATGGATTTTGATAATATAAAAATTTTAGATTAAGAACAAAATTTATGTAAAAGATCTTTTCTGGAAATGGTATATATTTATAAAAAACATAATAATATTAATAAAAAAACAGATATTCAAAATTTAAGTATCATTTATTCATATTTACTATCTTATAATCCACATAAAGATCCGGTGGTTTAATAAATTAATCGTATGTAAAAAAATATCACAGTTTGTTTAGAAAAATTTTGCTTTGTCAACTTTCAATTTTGATGTCAAATAATAAATTAATGTTCTAGTTCGTATATAATAATTCAAAATATGTGAGTATTGTTAATAGTTTTGTATTTGCATACATGTTTAGAGTTGATAACACTTGTAGTTCCCTGAAGAAGACTTGAGTAAATCAGTTGAAAGCTTGGAAGTATAGAGTTTTAATCTAGGTCGAAATATCCTTAATAAACTTAAATAAAATACATAAACGACCATTATTATCAATTAAATATGTATATATATATATATATATATATATATATATATATATATATATATATATATATATATAATAAGTTGTTATATTCTTGGGTATCCGGCTATAGGGGCAATAATAGGCGAGGCAAATATTGCTAATGTTTATATTTCGGACCTAAATTAGTGGCCCTTCATCCGAACAACTAAGGAACAAAGAAGAACCAGTGTGATACAATACATCAAAATGATAATAAAACAACTTACAGCAAAAAGCCGATCATAAGATGCAAAGGTTTTTAAATTCATTAGGCAGGATGGCTACTTCAATTACATTAAAGGCAGCAAACTACTCCGTCACAAACATCAGGTAAAAAGGTATGTGGTCCATCAAAAAAACACGACAAGTGTAAGAAAAAGTTTTTGCCAGGCGTCAAAAATGGCATAAAAAGGTGACAAAAAATTGATGAAAGATATATTAATTTTACAAAAACAAGCTACCGGGAAACGAGACTGTGGTCATATATAGAGTCTAAATGAAAGAGGTATTTGTAGATGTTGCTAAGATTATTAATGTCTGATTTTTTATTAACAGTATCATCCCGAACATAGATATGGCTCATCTCCATAAAAAGTCTTTTTTTGTAATTGTTTACCTTTGCCAAGATTTTAGGATTATTAAAATCAAAAGTATGTCCACAATCTGCAACATGTTGAGCCAAAGCACATCTTTGCCGTCTAAGCAAATATATATTTTTATTTTACAACATGAGTGGCATTATAATTAATGAATGTATTGAAATTAGTGGGTTTTGTACATCAATTTATTGTAAATTTGTTGTTTTCTCTTATTTTGGACGGATCTAGAGACGCAATCGCAATCTGCTTTAATAGGAGTTAAACAGATTTAAGATGTTGTTTGTCTTATCATCCACATAAAGTTTTATAAAAGCTATTTTGTAATTTACTATCTTTAGTGTTTACCCAAATAGTTCATTAACGACTTTTGTAAAAGCATTTGCATTCAGAGAAAATTCTCTTTTAGTTTATGCAAAACATTTTATAAATAGGATTAATAAACACGTCGCAAGGCACTACAAGTTTTGCTGACCATTGCATGAAAAATAATCATTGTTCAGACCAAAACAACATCAAAATCTTACATTGCGAAGAAAAATGTAAGAAAACTAAACACGACATCGGAAAAAGCTTTTGACAATTACGCAAAAGAAATTTCGACGTCTAACACGCCCTTGAGATTATTGAAATATAAATTCTGCCTTAAAACGAAGGTAATATTTTTTACAACTGAAATTTTCAACCACTGTAAAACGGCATATCGACAAAATTCTACACCACAGAGTTCAGTATAATTTTAATGCTCTTTGTAAATGATGGGTAGGTCCAAATGATCATCAGATTATATGGGTTAACATAAATAATAGCAAAGTACAGTCACGCCATTTTGTCCAAGCTATTTAATTGATTGAAATTGTTTTACAATGAGTAAGAGAGTCGAAAGCTTTCAACTTATTTATGTTTTCTCCCCAAAAATACCACTCACCCGCTCCGTGGGAATATCAGATTAGTGCTCGATAACCGTGGTCTACTAGAATGCAAAAAGTGTTATAAAATACCATATAACAATTTGATTTTGTTCTGCAACAGCGTATTTTTAATCTTATTTGTAGTGTTTGCTCTTATTTTAGACCAGGAATATGTAAGTCACAAAATTCAAACTCTGTCTATGTCAGTTGTGTCATTCTAATCTTGAAACTTGAAACGTTAAAAAGAAGAATCCGTCAGTCATTCAGACTTCGCTCCTTACCCCTTTTACTAGGGCGGAATCCTCGCAAATCTTCTTAAGTCCTCAGGAATTCATTTATAGCCAATGACAGCTAAGCAAATGTTTGATGACCCAACTTCCCCGCTGATATCTAATTCCTTTAGAAAGATCTCAGTTCTCCGCCAATTAATTGCGCGGAAGGTTTGCATCAGCTGTATTCCTGAAACAGTGCACGCTAGTTTGCGGACTTATAACTTTGAATCGAAGTTTGGATTTCGCCAGTGTCTGGGAATTAGTTGCACTCAATGTAGATTAGTTCTGGCTTCCTCGGAAGAGCAGGGTGCTTTTTGCTGCTCACGTTTTAATGGAGTTGGTTAAGACTTGCGGACTCGCCAGGTGCGGTGCTGCCTCTGCAAGTGGGAAGACATGAGTTCGCAAGGTGGCTGATATCGTATAGAGCTCCGTTCAGTCAGTTATAACTAATGATGGTATGACAAAATTTTTCATCTTTATTTTTTTACGTTACGTTATAAAACTGTAACCACATAAAGCTCTTGTTGTTTTAATTGCTCTTATAAATCAATAATAATAATAATAATAAATAGATTGTGCAGCTGCTATTACATGTTACATAAAAATAAAAACTAAAAAAAAATTATTAATAAAATACTAATTAGTACATAATTATCTTATTGATCATGTTTTTAATAGATAGCAGACTGAAAGGGAGAAATAGTCACTGCTTGTGAAACTGAGGTTACACAAGACAATGGTCTTCCCTACCCCCTTATTACTGATTACAGAAAAGAAACGTATTATAAGGCAGATGGCGAACATTTTTTTTCTTTAGAATGGCACTTGGCAACAAAGAAGTTTTACAATAAAAATATATAAAAAATAAATTGAATTAGATTAAGAAACTTAAATTAAATAATGATTTCAGAACAAGAGATTTTAAGCGTAACTTGAGGGTGCTTAGATTACATGCAGTGATCAGATCAAAAACCATAAATATTACCTTATTAGAGATTATATAGAAAAAAGAGCGTTTAAACATTGTAGTTCGGTGTTGTGGTATTGTAGCTACATTGATTCGCCTTACATTTAAAGAGTTGACAACCACCTTTATGCTGTACGTGCTTGCTTTTAGAAAACTTAAGTCGGAAAATCCATTTTGAGTTTATGTGAGTTTTGATCCAGCAACCCTTCAACTGCTTCGAATCGGCGATATCAGTTGTCCTCGTCTATTATTGGAATTTGTTCTTTTCTGATAACTCCTATGGTTACCGCGTTGCTATTGCTGTTTCTCTTGCATTTTTATTTTCATACTCAACTCTGTGAATTGTCATCAAACTGAACGAATCTTAAATGAAGCCCATTGAGTATCCCCTCTGTTGAAAATACCTAAGTCAGTGCAGAGAATCGTCAAGAAATGCAAATTTCAGCCATAAAGATTGTCAAACTATTTTGTCGAGCCATCTTTATTTAAAGCGTTCATATTTCATATGGAGAATGTCATGGCACCTGCAGTAATTGACATGAAAAATAGACCTAGAGGAATTTACGGAATGATAGTAACTTTCTATAAGAGAACTGCTCTTTTGCGCACTGTTTCAGACAAATAATGCATGGCCTTAGCAGCCTTACAGAATACCCTGCTGGCTCGCCAGATTTGACACGCTATTTTTATCTCTTCCCTGTAGAATGTTGAGTTTCTTTTTTGATTGCAAACGCATAATTGCATGTATAGGTTTTAGCTACTGATAATATGCAATAACTTTTGCGTACAATTTTATAAGAGAGTTTAAATCACTGAATACCATCTTGTTCGCATAGTTATGTAGCATTTAAATATTACACGGTCTTCCTTCATTATAAAACGAAAGTTTATTAACCTTCGCGTTGAGAAAGACTTTCTTGTTTAATCTGTATGAAAGCTTGTGAAAAAGTTTGATAAAAAAACTGATTCTGATTATTTGATATAATTCCGTGCCAATTTCTTTCCGGAGAAGCGAAATAAATTACTGAAGATGAAAAGCTGTATTTGATAGATCTCCAGGAAAGCGCAATATAGTTATCTAAACGGCATTAACTGCTGGAATATTGATTAAATCCAGTGACAACTTAATTAAGACAAACTTACGGCGCTAGATGAATTGTGTCGCTCTAAAATATCTGTTGGAATTTGCTTTAACCCGCGTTTCTGATGAAGTACTGCAAATATTTGTTAACACTGGCGAACTGCATACGTGGTAATGCCCGAGCGAATTTGACTCATGTAGTCATCATTTAGTTGAGGCTATTAAAATATTTCTGTGATCTGTTTATGTAAGAACTAAGTTAAAAAAGTAAAGTAAAAGGTAAAAGAAATCTTTGGACTGGATGTCATTGCCAAACTAATCCATTATGAATTTTTTGCGATTTTCTACAGCTGTGTTAATGTACGGCACCTAGTGTCTTCACCGCACTTACGCCTGGAATACCCGTTGGCACGTTGATGTTTATTTCTGCCACAAGGAAACACTTCCAGCTGTCGTACATATCCAGCGGGCATATATTCTCATAAAACATGTAACGGGTGAATGTCTCCCGAATGGGATCCGGGACCGCTTCCGTAATAACACTGTTGCTGAAACATCTTGGGCTCAACGTTCGAGGTTGCCACATGTCGGTTTCATTCACAAATCAATTTTTTAGGTGTTTCATCAAATTATTGTTTACATTAAAAGAACTATGGCCCGATTTACGTATTTATTTTAGTGTATAAATAAAATTTTCGGTTAGTATTCCTTGTATGTATGTGATTCTATTATCATGGGTAAGTAAGCAGTCATTTCATATCAAGCAGTTTTCCGGTCATTATACATGCGGTATAAAATTTCATGCTCATCCAAAATATTTGTTTAAATATTTCTCATTAAATAATGAAGAATTGTTAAAGTACCAGATTTGGACCAATGGACGTACAAAGCATAATTCTCTTCGGACTATTTCGATATATTGCGCACGTATCTGTAAATGTATCTTAACGTATGGTGTTACTTATTTTTCTTTTTCATTAAACTTATTTCATTTAGGAAGTTTTGGTTTCAGAAAATAACATTTGCACTCTCTCTTCAAGGTGATACAGGTCTATTTACTGTGAGCTGATAAAATATCCTTGCCTGCAAGTTCTACTTTGCAATGTTAATTATCTTGTGGTAAGTATGTAAAAGATGTAACTATTTGCACTCGAACTATCGATTGAAACAATAGCCCATAAAACGCGCGTCATTAAAGCTTGTAACGCTATAATAGCATCCGTGAACCTAGTGCTAATTGTTTTATATTTCAATCAAATAGTTTTTATTAGTATTCTAGAATAAGAAGTTCCCTATAGTATCTATCTTTTTATGRTTGTACTGTGGGAAAAAAAAACTTAAGGGAAATAGGTTAGATCAGATAACTATTTGCTATTAAAAACAATATTAATTTTCCGTTATATCTGAGTCTTGTTGCTTATTGTTTGTATGAATGTTTGTTTCTACTATTTTATTAATAAGTTTTTCTACGAAAAGTTACATAATACATCGCACTATAACTAAAAAGACAAATTTAAGCAATTATTTTTATATTACTCGTATGTTAACGCCACTTATGCTATTTATCTGCAAAAAAACACAACACAGTTTCCTTTGTTTTACGCCCTAGTTGATTATTACAATAACCGCTTTCTTCACTGTATAATAAGTATACACAGGAGGTATAAGTTCAGCAAGATGCTGTTCTACCACTCATGTCTCAGGTAGAATTAAAGTACATTTACTACAAATTAAATATAAACCTAGAATCGAGTTAATGCAGTTTTAGATCTTCTTAATGCACTTTTTGAAGCAGTGCAGGATATTTATAAAAATTACTATGCGATGCACGCAAAACAATTTACAAATGTTGTAGTCTTATGAAGTGGAAGGTGTGTTCATATATTATAAGAGTTTTGATTGTAAAAACTTTTTCGGTGAAACTTTAAAAGGTTAACGTGGAAAATCTTGGTAATAGACAGAACTGCAGTTTGGGGTACTTAAAATTATACTAATTGACGACTTTTATTTAACAGCACAGTTTCAAAACAGTATAAGTGCTTTTGAGTATTACATATGCGTTCTTAATCAGTTTAGAAATAGTTGATCATAGTCGATTAAAGTGTCTCAATTCTTAAAATAGTCTTCTGAAGAAATCACAAACTAATTAAATCATTCTTTAATTAACAAATAAATTAATTATTTTTAATGTTAGCGTTGCGTTTAGATTACAAATAAAACGATGAAGGTGTTTGTTCGCTTCGTTGATAACAGCTTCCCATGTTGCACAAAAGAAGCATAATTGCGTATCATCCACATACATATAGTGCGAATTGAAAACTGAAAACAGTAAAGGACCCAGAATACTGCCCTGGGGTACGTTGTATGTTGCCTGCAGGTGTGACTATTCCTTCTGATGTAGCAAGAGACACTGTATGTGGTTTAAAACTGTCCAGCCACCTAAGAATACTTTCCATAAAGTGGCCGAACCTATTTGTTTAGCGAGAAAGGTAGGTTTCTTATTAATAACCAGAATGACTATGAAAACCATCCTTGAGTTGTATTTTAATTTTATCATATCATTACTTATTTTTATCAATAAGATTTAAGAGAATAATAATAAACGAAGTTCAGATATTTCAACTGCTGCCCTGGGAAGTAGAAAGTAGTAACTTTGAGAACACGTAAGACATATACATATCTGGCAGCACTGTCGAAATGTTTATACCGTGCTCACCACAGAAACTGCCTTTCACAGCTTATTGAGAATTTCTGGGAACATATACGTTCGAGTTATGCGAAGTGCTCCCCCGCGATTGCTGTATAAATCGAAAAAAGCTCCTGAAATCTGAAACCGGCAATAAGTTGCGAATGGAGGAGGTGGAACAGCAAAATGCATAGAATGGAAAACGGGGGCGGACCAGTAAGTGAATTTTCTGCACAGAAAGGATTTTTACAAAGTTGTTTGGAAGTTGATGTTTTTCTTTCGCTGTACCTATATGTATATTTCCTCTTACATTTATTTAGCCACACACAAGCCTCCTTACATTTGATTTACACAGAAAAAGTTGTATACATAGGCCAAGTGTGCATAAATAACATTTGTGAGCTTGATTGATAGTTTATTCAATTTCCTAATTGCAACGACGTAATAATAATTTTGGTTATTCTTTAATTATTAAGAGATAAAATATATGTTGTAGAATACTGCAAAATTACAGTCTAGTAAATGAAGGCAACAAGTAGGCTTTTTGTAGACAGCCGAGCTTTCGGTTTGGTTTATTCTCCTTCAGGATCTATTAATATAGTTGAAGTCTACAGGTCGTAACAGTCGTAACCCAGAAAAATTACTTACTACTAACGTTGAGATTAGGTGCTTAAGGTCTTATATATATTCCTACATTATAGTCAAGCATCGCAAAAAATCGGTTCAACTTCGTTGGTGTCAAAAATATAAATTGCGCAAAACGCAATTATTCTTTAAATTTCTAAATATATAACCGATACTGGCGCAAGTGCACCGACGTCATTTAATTAGAGCTGTAAGACACACCAACCAAGCAGCCGTTTTGTTTCGTAAATCTACTTCGGGTAGAATGCCAAAATACTATCGAGTTTACCGTTAGCAACTGATAGAAAAGACATTTTTCATTTGTGGTGTAAATTAAAATACTATATTCATATTTGCGTATACGCATTATTTATAACGCGCATAGACATCCAAAGGCATTTATTTAATTAAGTCATTTATAGTTAAATTAAGTACCCTTAAGCTCGATATTATGCAAAACGTTACATCAGCAGTGTTAATAGGAAGCTGTTATCAAAGCGAGAAAACTCTGTAAAAGGCAAAAAAAGGTTGCATACATAATTCATGTATTTGCTTTAACAAAGCCACAACTCATTCCAGCTTGTAATCACTTTGTTATGTCAACGAGCTTAATAATACTATCTGCATTGTATCTACACAACAGCGATGGGCAGTATCCAGTTAACTATTCTTTTGAACATTGCACCTCAATTTTGTCAATTTAAAAGATTTGTTTCAAAACACTATGTTAATACATGTTCTGGGAAAACAAAACTAGAAATAGTAACTTTTAAAATATAACAACTACAACAATCTTTTATTCGGAATTATGATGTTTATAAACTTTCCTTGAGAGGCGTCGCATGTGTTAAAATATGTAGAAGTAGGTGCAGTTATAAACGAACTTAAATGCGACGATAGAGTGATCTTCGACGAAATCATTAGTCGTCGTCAAAAAACGGAATAAAAAAACCTCCTGATTACCTATTTAAGTAAAGCTGTTTGAACGTACTGTAAACCACGTAGTAATGGAGGCCATATCGCTCCGTTTTCGGTACGCGTACAATTAAATACTCGAATCGCTATATCTAGCCACCCGACTCCGGTATTCATGCAAATCCCGGCTATAAGATGACGTTAGCAACTGACATCATCAAGTACCGGGATTTAGCTTGAATCCCGGCACGACAAAGCGAAGAATATTGCAATACCTACATACAACGCATGCCTCAGTCCGCAGGGCGCTGAGTCAGCTTGCTTTTTTAACGTGATCTTTAAGCTTTTTATTAGAAATTGTGCCTTTGGTAGATAGCTGCCTTGGCTATTGGTGGAATGATCATTGAAGAGATGTCTATTGAAGCTAGATCCGAAAACATTCCTCGCGCGGTTCTATATGAATCTAATACGGTAAGAATAATTAACTGGTTTATTGCTAACACAATTTGATGACAAGCACTATTCACTTTATATATTAGTAACTTCTTCTCTGGTGCTGTTTGGCAAAAATTGTTTTGTCGAAAATCGAATCGCAATGAAAAGGCGGCAGAGCGAATGACTATGCACAGTGTGCCATTTACAAATTGTCCGAAATCAGTCTAATTGCATCATGTGTACATTATGCCTTCTGTTGAGACATGTTAAATGTACAACTAAGAAAAATACCAAAATGTTAAAATAAATGAATTTGTTTGAAACGTAAGATGTGAACGGTTCATACCAAGTTATGTGCTGATCTATTTTTTAATTTTTGTTTTGCTTTGTGTTCAGAATTTGTTTTGATCTTCTGGGTTTTTAAGGATACACTTTGTGTTTATTACCTCATTTAGTTTTTTATGCCAAGTTATGTTTTTTTATCAAAAGGGGGATAGTTAAATATAAATTTTTTGGTCCCATATAAGTACAATAATTATTTATTTATGGAGTTTACTTTAAAAATAATATGATTTTCTGCAAATTAAATAAATAAATGCATAGTTTGTTCTGCGCGCCGGGTTTCAAGACAAATCCCGGTGGTTGATGACGTCACTTTCCAACGTCATCATACAACTAGGATTCGTATGAATACCGGAGCCGGGAGGCTAGACACACCGTACTTGAATACATAAATTCTAAATTGTCTTGTGTAGTAGCGCTTGGTGCTGTAACAGAAATTAGAAGATTTTGTTCTACATTACCTATTTCTCGTATACATTTGTTATATTCAAGTATACAAAATGGAGCACAGCAACAGTTTTTTTTTCAACGATTCGTGCTGGTCCATTAGGAAAGGAAGAGGAGTGTTACAGATGACATTCCATTTCTTGGCATTTACTTTCAGTTGTCATCCTGAAGGCGTAGACGCTTTTTTTATACAAGTGGCGGGTTGAATCTGTTTGAATTCCCCTCAGATTAATATTAATCGAATTGCCTCTTTATGTGCGTGAAACAACACACAGTCTTACTATAAGTGATTTAAGCTTTCATACCCGGAGTATGTAGTGGTAGCTTAGTTACCAGTATTCGTGGAAATTTCTTCTTCGCTGACGGTTCGACCATTGCTATGGTGAACATCTTCAGAACTGTAACAGGAAAGTTAGATCTCAGATGGACTGGCTTCCTCTTGCACCGAGTATCTAGTTGTCGAACCCATTTGAACGTCTAGTCCCCGTAGAGGCGTTTGGCAAAGTGATTGAGGCTTTTTACGGTCAAGCCATGTCTTGCTGTACCATCCGCAGCTCCATGATGGCAATAAACATTGTCCTAATGACTAAGCACGAACCGTTCCAAAAACGCCCTGCACCCAAGCCTACTGTGTATTACACAATCTTCACATAGTAATTCAACAAAATTGTGATAAACAGGATTAAAAAAGCATTTCGCGTAAAAGAGGCTTTGTGGCAAAACAAGTACAGTCGTTCAACCGAAATAGTGAATTTTGACTTTAGTTGTAAATTTTGCCAACAATGCGGGATAGCACAGACGGGGATAATTCGGCAATACAATGCAAAACTGTATTACATCTGTATTTTTACCTGTTGGTCCTTACACCCTAAACCCGTTTAACAACATCTCTTTTGAAGGAGAAGACGAAACAAGAAATCCTTAATTTGCAATTTATTGCTGATTAACCACCGTCTGTCCCACCCCGCATTGTTGGTAAGATTTAAAACGTAAAGTCTTAATTCACTATTTCAGTTAGACGAGAGTACATGTTGATCATCATTAGGCCGAGGCTTATCCAACGAACCCGATCGGTTGGGCCGTTCCCAAGCTAAGAGTGTGACAGGTATCAGTTAGTTATCAGACATCAAACGGACAAAGTGCGGACAATAAAGCCTTTGGAAAATACGCTAAAAATATAAATCCGCCTACACTTAACCGCTTTCAAAAGCCAAAGGGCGCTGATTTTGTTTGCTTTTCATCTACTTTCTTGTTTGTGTTAGTTAACTGTGGCACCCTGCAAGGGTAATGAAAGACGAGTTATGCTCATCATACACTTTAATAACGAACCCGATGTGTAAATTAACAACCCCGTTCAGAACACTACCGCATTCTCCGGAGAGCTAATTTTCACACTACCGCTGTAGTAAAAACGTAAATTTAATGATCCATACTTGATTAGTGTAAAATTATTATCATTTGCGATTATACGACATTGTGTCTGCTCGACATATTTAGGTCATTATCAAAAGTTTACTCTGCATACAGTACGTCTTTTTTCTAAAAAGACGCGAACTTTTATTATGAGAGAACACGACTCCACTCGGACACAGAAATCTTCTTTATTACATATAACGCTAATATAATATATAAGACCTGCGCATGAAAAATTCATGACAATACGTGTGTTGGCGAAAGAAGCAGCGAGTCAAAACGAACAATTTTAAGACATCGAAAAGGTCTGTCTTTGTCTCTCATCTCTCTGTCCTTGCCAATGCATTACTTCAGGTCGTACAGGTTATCTTTATGTTCAAAACATACGGTATTTCAAATACCGTATTTGATAACCCCAATTCCCATTTTTGCTAAGGTATGTAAAACAATTTGATTCGTTATTTTATTACGTACTTATTACATCTTTTTTGTTGTAAAACGTTTCATTTGGAAATTCTTGTCATTATTGTCAAAACGAACATGAAAGATTACCTTTTTACCTTCCGGGCCTTCCAATCTTCCAAACAGGCTTCCAAAAATACGCGAAATTGTCCAAAATACCGTATTTTCAAATATTCATGTACATTGTTGCGTATTAACGGTCATGGCCTGTCAATATTTCGACTATTGAATATTTTTTGCTTTAAGCAATAGTGAGAAATAATCAGCAAAGATTCACCCTGTCAATGCAGTCAAGCGACATTCCATGGCAACTACCGTTACAAATACACTTGAAAATAGAAGTCGATTTGAAACCAGTAGTTATTTTACTATCCTTATCCGTGTTTTGTTAATCAGTCACTGTATTCTCAAACTTGTTGGTTGCTTTCTCCAACAAATTCATCACAAATAGCATACAATGTACGGGAAAAACTAACAATAAACCGAATCTTTCAATGGCGACACGTGTAGCAATGCGTTTTCGTATTCCATGTTTTTGACCTTAGAGCCATATACGTCTGCAGCCCACAATCGCTGCATTTTCCAAATAAAAGAACAACCTCGCATGTGGGCTGCGGAATTCCATCTTGAGATATAAAAGCCAACGTCCTATTCACTGGAAATTAATTGGAAGCAATTCATCCCAAGAGGAGTCGACTGCAGCTGGCTTAGAACAAAGGAAAGAATGTAAGTGCTCCAGGCGAGAAGGTTCAACGACGATCATACGTGCAGTCTATTTTTGTAGACCACATCGCACTCAAACATCAAGTTCACCTTCAATAGGATGAATTTTCAGCAGTCCTGCAGAGCAAGCTTCAATAATTTTCGTGTTAATAGGTACGTGATTTCGAGCAAGGCAAAGCGCACGCCGGTCCTGCTTCATCATGAATAAAATCGACATTAGAAACTTTGGTCTTAGGTCTTAGGGTGTTGTATAGTGAAAAACTCTCTATAAGATTGTTGTATTCTTCATAACGAATTTGAAAGCTGACAGAAAGACGATTCGTATTTACAATTAATAATTAAAGCTTAAAGATGACGTAATTCAACATCAGCTTTCCTTAAGACTATAATGTGTGAGCGACAAACACTGTGCTTGTTTTCGAGTTTGCTCTATAGGCAACGTTAATTAGTACCTGAGCTCCAGAGATTACAAAGCTTATACAATTAATGTAATATAGACTGTTGATACAGACACGGATTTGCATGAATCTGCATATCAATTAGCATTACTGCGACCCGAATTACAATTGTTTAATATAACGCTAGCTAACAATACACTGCACTATAGATATAAATATCCCTTTTTCTGCAATCATATTTTTGGGTTAGTATTGATCTATTAGTGTTGTGTTACCTGCAGTAAAATTATTTGTTATAATATAGAAAACAATATTAAGTATATGACAGAAAAGAAACTAGAAACGATGTTAGATAAGAATGCATTGGAAAAAACTGGAAAACAATATCTAAAAAAAGGGTCAGAAGATAAATGATATCAGAATATCTGGAGTTAGAACAAAAATAATAATAAATATATAAATTGATCAAAGGAATTATAGGTACCTATACTAACCATTATATGTGTTGTGCAAATGATTGAAGTGAGACTATAAAAAAAGTTGTTTGCTTTACATTAAAGTGTTTCCATGAATAAAATCCTACAATTCAAGAGTAAATCAAAGAAGCGCATAAGATGCTTTTCTATTCTAGATTTGCTTAGATGGCACACAATCGTTAAAACCTGCAATTGCTAAACAAGTTGAATCCCACGAATTGTAATACGATAACCTTCTCTTGTCAATACGGAGCTTATAAAGTAAAAATCAGATTCTTTTGTGCCTGTCTGCTTCTGTGTGCTTTTCTGTCTTGTCTGATAAGTTAACATTCTGGAGTCTTCTGTATGGACTGTCCCTGTAAGTATGATTATTCTACATTAAACGTCCCGGTGTACTTGATCTTTAAGTCCACAAATAAAAATATTTTATTTTTATCCTGCCCTTCAGCTACCCAAATTCAATGAAGCCTGGATCAAATATATCTTTATCTCTTTCACTGGGGAATGTGAAGGTATTTAAGTTGAAGAACTTTGCATATGTAGTGAAGCAATTGCGCTACTTTAATATTTTAATTTTTACGAAATGATTAAATAATTTATCAATAAAACTAACATGACCGGTAAGAGGAATATCTAAATTAACATATTTTTTGGAAGTACCAACAGTAAGTGTTTTTTGAAAATAGGATTTTGACCATTTACTTTAACTTCGGATATTCAGATTAAAAAACAAAATGCAATCAAACTAATAAGTGTACTGGTTTTCAACAGTTAGCATGCATATATAAGGTTACTGGAATTTGTATGATTTACTACACGCCAGTTCGTGTAGTTTTCAAGATACAAAAAAGTTAAAATATTAATAAGCGAGGTGTAAAGAAACGGAAAATACGTTATGAAGCCACTTTTTGATTATCTATCCACAGGTTCCAAAACGTCCACAAGTTATCACTATCAACTTTACTTTTTTCCTATAGGCGCCACATAAGAAAATAAGTATGAAAATACTGTTTAACAATAAGAAAATGCGGAAATCTATTGTTTTAAACATTTGCCACTATTTCTTTTACCATATTACTCTTTTAGCATATCCCGACTCTCTTTGTTCGTAAACATCTTGTGCATATTTTAGGGGCTGTCGTGGATCTTAATTTTAATGGTTTTATATTATCAAGCACGGTTGCTTTATCTACCATAGCGAATAAAAGGCATCTAAAGCACCATGTTTTAAAATTGCATTACCGTGCATGAGCCCTGTTGAAAATGGTTGCATTATTTTCAACGATTACTAGATTTTACCACATCTTCTTACAACAGTTTTTTTGCTGTATTTTAATGCTTGCATGCAGAATTATATCACTTTTAACAGAAAAATTATGTAAATGAAAGGTCGAAATAAGTCTGTTGGAACTTGAAGATAGATAATAAAAAAGTTCCTTCAGAATAAACTTTCCGTGTCTTGATAGGTAAAAATTGTGAGCAGAAAAAACTAAAATCAAGTTTCCTCCTTTTAACTCCTCTAGCCAATAGGAACAGTTACGTCATCGACCGCCCTTTTCCCTCTCGCTTAGATTCACACTTCTTATGGACGCGTGTATCATACATTAACGCAATACATGGCATGTAGAAGTACCTACGAAACATAATCCCCAATATTTTGAATAATTGTATTTGTGGATCCGTTTTATAAGTTTCCTTGGGAGCAGAACTAGTGATAATTATATTACATAATACTAAACACGTCAGATACAGTCATATATTGATATAATATAAAGCAAAATTGTCAGTGCTACTTATTACAATTGTAGTAGATGTATTTTACATTTCATTTCATATTCATCTCGTACGCTGTAGCACCTTTCACGATCCTCCTACATTTTAGTAATTTATTTTTTAAAACATTTTCGTTTCTTATTTTATTCCATAATATTATAACCAATTCGTTGTTTATTTAGAATATTTTTTATTTTCGTACATATTATACTTACCTATTTTAGGCACTACATGTGTGTTTTATAGCTACTACAACTTATCATATAAGATCGAAAGTTGTATTGCCTGAATGTATTTTATTATAATTATAATTTATATAAATTTAAAAATTGTTATGGCCTATGCTTTATATCTGCTTTTATTACAAATATTTTAAAGAAGTTTTTAAATTGAAAATCTATGTTACAGTATATTACAGTACCTTTGATTATAACATTCTATATTATCGGTACCCCGATATTATATTGCTATAAACTCAGTGTTGATACAGAAATCAGATTAAATAGGTACTTCACAAGCTTAGTGACAAAGCAACAATGAAAGCAAAATAAAATACGTAAGCAACAAATTTTTACTTACGAGTGCATTTTTGGCTGTAACTAATGCAACTGAACAAAAAAAAATCATTTTTTGTATTTTATATATACATATAATTTTCACTCTAATAAAGCAACAATACAATTAGAAGATAACAATCAACAAAATGCTACGTTCATATGTACCGTAATTACTAGCATTTAAAGAAAAAAAACAGACGCCAGTTCTATTTACAATAATACATCACATATTGATTAAGTGGTTTATCAGTTTGTCAATTTACGGTATTTGTGGGATACCTTCTACGATTCAAATAAATCAAGTGCGCGTTTGTTGGATGACTCAGCACTTGCAATTATTCGCTGAGGATTTAAAAATTTAGTACCAATGCATACATATTTGCTTTAGCGGTTTGTCTTTAGAWCTATAGCAGAGWKTTTGTAGTCCCGCGCGATCTGTCTTCTTCTTTGCCATCATTACACACAGCAACTGTACATCAGTACCCCGCCCCTATGATAAACAAAATTAAATACTCATTTCTACTAAGAAAATAATCTTAATCTGAAGCTCAAAAMACCGCAAAATACCTGCGCCTCTTTCAGGTGGACTTCATAGGGCTACAAAATCCTCGTAAGCATCTTAAGTACAAGAGAGTGGGTTTACAGGCAATAAACGGTTGCGACAGAGATGCCCTGAGTCGCTCGCATACGTCATTTCTTACGTCCTTCCCCGCATTTATAAACCGACCGATTGATGCAAACGGTAGGGACTAAAGTAAACCTTGGTCTTGTCCATCATTATGTGGTTACTTGGACGATGACTTGACATTGACTTGGCATTCTGCTGAAAGGTGATACTAGTTAGAAACTAGACGCACTCCCATAAATATGTATGTGAACAGCTCAATGTCACTTATTAAAAATTTTTTGTTAGTAGTGATACTGTGGGAAAAAGCCAATACAAAATAAAGTCAATAGCCAATGCAAATAGACCAATAGACTTGTAATAGATCATGTAAGACGCATAATTATTATGTGGCGAATTCAATAAGAATAAGTACAAATCACTGCCAAAAAAAAAACAGTGAAAATGGAAGAATCTGTTCTAAGCAACAGTAGCGGAAAGGAACAAGTTTTGCCTTTTTACTGAGAATTTTGTAATTTGAAAACAACATGAATATCCATAAAAGGAAATTCTATATTACTAAGCTATGTAATGACAATTAATAAATAACTAATCGGAGTTGAAACGTATTACCATAATCAGAGAGGGAGCTTGAATTTATTACGTAACCAGTCCATTTTCTCCACATAAATATGGTTACGTGCCCAAGGCATCACACGCACCCTTTCCCGTCTCCAATACCTGCTGCACGTCGGGCTGTGTTTGTCAATCAATACTTCAATTTATATAGCTGGTGAAATAACCCACTTCGGACGGATTACCTGCTATACACGCTCCGGGTTGCGACAATGGATCTTCTCTAGACAGAAACGAGCTTAGGCTCGATCCTCAGCTTGTGCCGAAAGATATGAAATTCATTACAAAGACAGGCGGCGATACAAAACGATGGAATAATATCCATGCGTTTGGTATGGAGTTTGTGTTGGGGAAACAATTTATTCAGTTTTAAACAACTGAAATCAATATAATTCGGGGACCCGTCAGTCGTGAAGTCCTTGTGGGCTGTTATATAGCGTGTCTCTAAAAGGTGCGGAAGTAATTCCTGAGGCTAAAATATATAACCATCTAACCCCCAGCTTTAGCTCAGTCCAAAAGGGGACGATTTCGGAGATACAGAGGTTCAAAAGTTCAAAATGCTTTTAGTTTTTCATGAAAATCATAATATTCAGCTGGGGGTGGGGAGGTGAAAAAATGTATATATTTAAAACGAAATATTTTTTGAGCCACACTGTATTTTAGTTATAAGTAGAATTTCTTATTCTCCAACGTCTTTTCTTCATTTGATATTTCCAAAATTCTTGTGGTGTACTAATATTGATTGTAGAATGCCACCCAATCCTTTATGTTACCAGAAAATAGTGGTGATTCCTTCTAGATTGTTTGTCGTAGTAATATTTTTCAACTTTTCTTCAACATCCTTACGTTTTGGATATATTTCCATAGCTTCTTCAGAGTGTCCATTTTTATCTAACCACGATTCTACATTATCCAGGGAAACCTGTTTACATTATTTACTACTTAACTTTTCAATTCATATACACTATTTCTTGAGAACTGACTTTAGAATTGTCAGAGAGACATTTCTGACTTAATTCTGATTCCTACTTCTTTTCTATTATTTCCTTTTGCCTCTGTACACAGTACAATTTTTTTCTATTTCTATTTCACCTTGTAATTTTTCCAATTTTTTCACTGCTTCAATTTTCAACATTACACCTTGCAATGACGACTGCTTACTCTTGGTTGACATTTCCCCTTTATCATTTTCTGAATTTACTCTAGGAAATCCCAGAAAGTCTCCATCACTTTCTACTGCTGTAACTTTTCTGCTTTTTGACTGAAAACTCATCACTATTATTTCTTCTACACCAGATTCTTTCCCTAGGAGTGTAATTCACCGAGGGGCCAGTTAGTTGGAAATAGACTCTGCTTTATGTTATTTTATATTAACAAAGCTTGTATTTGACAATACTTTTTTTATTATGACTTTCTAATGTCTAAAAACAATTTCAGTTCATGGCTATATCCCTTTTTTATTAACATGCAGTGCCCATCTTCTTTCCTTGTCTAAGGGTATTTCAGTGAAGTAACTATTACGCAAAATATCAAAAAAAATCTCGTAGCTCATTGTAGCTTATAAAAAAATTTCTATATTGGTTCGTACACAAAGTAAAGTAAATCAAGCACATGAAAATGCAAGTCAAAGTTGCAATATTTTAAAACGACTTGCACAGGATATGACGAACTAAATGAGAATGAAGTTTTCAACTTAAAAACAATGCAAAGGTGGGTGTTTCTCCTACTACCAGTTGTAAAGGCCACCAATAAGTTCCAGTGACTTATGCGCATCTTTATTGTTTTGTATAGCCTCGTTAATCACTACGATAAATAATAGAGCTTTTCGTACAAATCCTTGTTTTAATCCTATTCGGAGTATTCAGGTTCTAAATTATGCGTACTTATTTTTAATTAAAATATATATCTAAACTGTGCTGTCTGCACTGCAACCAACTGCAGATAGATCTATTTCACTATCATTATAGCTCGTCAGTGCCAGTTTAGGTATAGTGCAGACAGCACGGCATAGAACTGGTTTCGCCTACATACCAAAGGCTTGGTAAAGGAAGTAACCTACAGGTATATCCTATAATGGCAGTTAGGTGGCTTTGTCATCATATGTTAGTGTGATGCTGACAGATGGCATCGCCATCTAAATTCTTACTTACATTCTTACTTTCAATTTATTATTTTCATAGAGGATTTCTTGGACACTTCCGAACGTTACTGCTCTTTACTATGTTATCTCCAAGTCTTTTTTATATGGTTCTTGTTAGTCTTTATGTAGTTGTCAGTTAGCGCTCTATAATTTACGCGATCTTTCTGGCCACCCCTTTTAAATTTATCTAAACGTAGTTATTCCTACCCTCCAGTTTTCTTGTATTTTACTTTCTTGTATGATGTTTTTCCTCCTAATTTCCCATATGTTTTAGGACTTTCAGTTATTTGTTGTTCAAAAGTACTTGAATTGTAATTGAAAGCTAGTATCACTTCTTCGTTTTCTGTCATTGCTTGTAAAGATTCTCAATCGCGGTTATATCATTATAGCTTTTTTATTATTTTCTATGTTTTTGTCAATTTATCAAAATATTGCTTTCATCTGTTTATTATTTAATATGTTGCACAGTTAGGACGCTTCCTTTCATTCTTTTTACGTTTGTTTTCCTGCAGTTGTTTCAATATGTTATAAAATATTTTTMTATTTTCTCCATAGTTCTGTCCCGTTTTGTGTCCAAAATCTTCCCATAATTGTTGTTTAGCTTTCTTAAATATTTGTTTAACCTCAATTCTTTTTATTCCATGTCTACATGTCCTATTATAATGTTGAATACCGAAAGAAAAGTGCAACCACAAGATGACGGAAATTTTTCTTTGTAAATAACTCTGCTTGGATACTTTACCCAAAACTGCTACCTAAGAATGGCATCGTTGCGATTTTGATAAGCATAACGCAAAAAGTTTTTATTTTTCTGCAGTTTCTGTTCGACTGATTGTGAGCCTTACACCGGATGTGTACTACTAGTTTAAAATTCAGATATGCAAAATACTATGAAACAGTTCTAATGAAGGTAGACAGCACTGAACTGAAATATTATATTATCAGTATAGCACGGTATAATTCTCTTACTCTTATAAAGTACTTGCTTTGTTCGTAATGTGCTTTCACTTCGCTTAATATTCCCGAACTTTGATGACAGGTATTATTATGTCGTTTCCTAATGATCCCAAAGTATTTACTGTTTAACGATCCGCTGCTTCCCTGTTGTTCTTGATGAACTAACAACTCTCTTCAGCACCATATATCACTATTTAGAGGTAAGCGCGAGGGCAGTCCATTTAACTTCTAGAAAGTTTCTGGAGGTGTATTTATTTGTAATTACCTCTCGTTTAGGGTTTTGACCCTTGGGATTTGGGGACATTTCACAGCGAAACAGGCAGATAAGTTGCTAAATCAACATACAGATTCAATTCCAAGCAAACTAACGGCTATGTTTGTTGATGAGTTTAGTACCTAACTTGAATTTGTGTTTGATGTTTGACTTGAACACAAACAGTGCTCTAATAAACGAGAAATTCAAAAGTACCTACTTTCAAACTATATTAATGCAGCAGTGAGGTCATTATTTAGAGCACCCCCGTAGGAGCATAAACGCAGGATTTTATTTGTTGAATACAACACAAGTTGCCCTTTATGTATGATCGCTTCCTAGTTACAGAAATACCAACATACATTTGAGGCAATGGCGTGTGTTGGAATACTGCGTATGATAGCAATTCAGCATTATACCTAATTTATGACCATTACCTCACGTTGAGTTCTCTTTATACTTTCGTAACATCCATTATACGGAGTAGGCCAACAGGCGGGCACATGTAATCGCGCGTTATATTGACGCCAACTTATGTTTATGCTTAAATATCCACCAACACTATAATTTTAAATAACACGGGATTTATACTATAAGATTCCTTGTCAAAACTAATCATCAGATCAGCATAACCCAAAGGGGTTACACTTACACATGTCCTACACCGATGTTATTATCTGATATTATTTGAGTATATAGTTGTAATTTCAAACACCACCTAAGACTATCAAACGCTATGTGTAGCTTTATTGATTTATTTTAAGGAATTCTATGAAACAGATATAATCAAAATGTTATTATAGCAATCTTATGAGACAAAGTGTTTGTTAATTAGTAAACAATACAATTTGCCTGATCCCGAGAAATTTTTCCTCAGGTTCAGTAAACTACCCAAAAGGACATTTTGTTTTAATAATTTAGTAACCGGGAAGCCATCCTAAAACATTAGAAGCAAGTGACATTTGAAGATATACCAGATTTATGTGGAAAGAGTATTCAAGATGCAATAAAGTAGGTATACTTCTCCAACCACGCACTACTATGTGATCCGATACAATTTTTGAAAACTTGAAGGTGACTATCACACCTCAAGTATGCTGCATTACAACTACACACACACATCTTGAATATATTAAAACGAGTCTCTTTGTCCTTCACATAATAATAATAAATGGTAGCGTCAATTACACTGTGGATTTTCATATGGCAATATTTAGACATGAATTAATCAAAAGAATGTTAGTTTGTTGAACGTAACTCTCATTACTGAAACGATCACGTTTAACTCCAACAAATGCATTGGTCAAATGTAACTAAAGGTCACTCTTGAAAGGTAGCGACAACGATTTAGACACATATATAGTTTCTTTGCGTAATAACAGACAAGAAGGAGTGAAATGCTGTTTTAACAATGGTAGAGCGAAAACGAAAGTGACGTCATGGTAGCCAACTTGACAAACCGCATGTGGACAAGTTTCACTCGACAAAGTGGGTGTTTCTTATTATTGTTTTGCAGTACTTTGCAAAAAGTTTTACATTTCCCGGGAACATTTGGATATTGATAAATGACACTCGATTTAAGATGGCAAAATCGTCAATTCGCTTAAAATGGGCGTAAAACTGACGAGTTCTGTTGTATGCGGTCGTTCCCAAACTATATGCTAAGGAAATTATTTTCCACTCGTGCTGAGAAATGCATTAATAGTCATCTAGTTATGTTTTATTTGTCGAACTATTTTTCTTTTATGTAAAGTTAGGTTATGTAGATTTGTTCCCACTGGCGTGTCTATATTTTTGTTTTTTTTTTAATTTTTGTTTTAGATGTAGATACCATTAAAGAGACAAGGTTTGAATACTAGTGTTATCATAAATAGGAACTTATATTCTGTTTGTGTTCTAAGTTTCAAAACAATAAAGTACTTTTGTTAATAGTTACGCCATACTAATGCGCCGGGATCAGATCCGTCATCTTGACACACCATCCGGTTTCGAAGATTTTTTACTTTACTCCTTCCTTTATCCTGTTATAATATCACAAGAGAGTGAGAATAAATTGAAAATAATTCGACATAATTCGACAACTGCTGCCTGGCAATAGACACGAGAGCCGTTGGTATTGCCAAATGGCAACAGTTCGAGAATAAATGTTTTGGAGAATTATTTTCTAATTTATTCTCACTCTCGTGTGGTATTCGATAGATTTTTTTGCCGTAACAAGCAGAAACACTGTTTCAATATTACTCATCGAGTGAAGGCGTATTGAATATTGTTCCACTCATTTTTAGTAGAGTTTGACGACAGACGTCAAGCCAAGAATTTTTGTTGCCATGGAAAACCTCCCTTAAATTATTCCAGCGAGAATTTGCTCTTGTGAAAATTCCCACTATAATAGTGTTTAGATTTGTTGAAAATGACATAATTGACCGAAATTGAATTTTTTGATTGGTTTTTAGAAACGTCAAAAATAATCTTTATTCAAAGGTTTCTAATAATTCCATCTCTATTATTGACGGATTTGACAGCTTTGGCAGAGAGAGATTTAGGTAGGTGTCTCATTTTCACATACAAGCCTCGAAGGGGGTTGAAGAGTACATTGGTTTAGAGTGAAATGAAGGTAAATTTATGAGTGGCCCCTGGGTATAACTCATGGAAAATTTTATTTTCCTTAACACAAATAAAAATATTCGTGCCACGTCAATCGATTTTTCGGACTAGTGACGTTGCACGTGTTCATACTCTCTATGCGCTTGTGTGGAAAAATTGGTCAAAATCAAGATATTTCCTTGCAAGATGATGCCCTTATTTCAATTCTTAAGCCACCTGCAACACTCAAGCCTCTGGTTTTTCGAAGCCAGGCTCAATTAATTAATCATTTAGTGACCACGGCTTGCGTAAAAATATGGGCAGGAGATACCTTTTTTTACTTGTATTAAGGAAAATCGAATTTTTCATATGTTATCCCCAAGGGTCACTCTTAAATTTACATTCATTTTACTCTAATTTATTTTTCAATCCTCTTCGAGGCTTGCATGCGAAAATGGGGCACCTAAATCTCTCACTATCTGACGGTCTATATAGGCGAGGTTGAAATCCGTCAATACTTGCTGCCCCATGTCACAGAATAAACAAAATTTTTCTGTGCCCCTGTCTTGCTCACACCATAGAGGAAAGTATCATTATGTCTCTTGTATTGACGGATCAAGCCTACGATTAGAGTTGCCGGTGCCTTATAATGCAGTGAATACAAGAGCTCAATACGTGCGTTCCTTAAACCTACGGATAACTCCTCTTAAAAGGATAACGGTCTTTGCCATCTGTCACTCTACAAAAATTGCCCTCTTAGAGGCTCCAAATCGCACCGGTAGATGGCGGCAACTTAAGTGTAAGATTTTTACATTTTTTGCTCTTTTTTTTAGCATCTTATAGTGAAACAGATAGAAGCACGCGACATAGGAATATGTATGATCTAAACAAGGGCAGATACAAATAAAACTAAATCGTTGCTGAGGATAGCAGAAATGAAAAGGCTGAGAGCGATGACTGGAAAATAGTTCGAAATAAAATTAGAAATGATGACATAAGGACTTGCGCAGTGGAAGATATAATAAGGTGGGGCAGGCAAAGGAGACGTTACTGGTTACTGGTATGACCTTATTAAAAGAATGGATGCGTAGAAAATGGTCAGAGCGGTCTTGGAAGACAAGACCAAAAGAAAGACCCTCAAAGCAATGGAGAAATAGCTGGCAGTCCACGTCTCAAGAAAATCAGAACACCTGACTTCGATGAAAAAACAAACCATTTTAGGTCTTCGAAAGAAGAAGAAGAAAACGATAAACTGATTGGTTGGTATTTGTAGTTTTAAAACTTGAAATGAAAATAAAACCTAACGCTTACCCAGTAAAAAGGAAATTGTGTCACATTGTGCTTAACTTATTCAAAAATTATACACCTAACATGGGGCGCCACCTATGGGCAATCCATAAAAGCTTGAATTCGAAACCAGGGATGCTAGCGAATCGTTTGAGTTGGAACTCAGTCGGTAACGTGATACTTGCGCTAATCTTACTAATTAGTAATATTCTTTGTTACAATTATTATAACTATTATATTACGCTTTGATGTTGTTTTCTTGTTACCCTGTTGTAGTAGGTGCGACTGGGATCGAGCTTTGACTAAGTAGGTACACTCACTTAATAGAAAACGCACTATTTCAGTCATTTTATTTGATTAACAGACGAAATCTTACAAATACTGATAAAAATGTCTACCTTGAACCACTTGAGAATAACGCTGTCGTACATTATGGAATGTTCCCCGCTGGACAGAAGTACATTCCTCTACAAACTTCTGCTGCGATTTTTATAAGCTTTCTCGGTTGATAATAAACATTCTTTAATTAAAGCATTCGGGCCACAGAAGAAATTGCGAGAGGTGTTAAATCAGGTTAACAAACAGTTATTCTGTGGGGTTGCCGATCCATCCTTCTCGGTACCTATATTGTTAAGGTAGATTATGACTTGTAAGAAATGCCTAATGCGAAAAGGCGTCGTACTGTTGGAAAGTTACTTTCATCGTGCCTCATTCTTCAGGATTACTTCCCACCATCTGAATTATTTCAGGCTCGATGATATTTTCTAATATGTTGATGTATGAAAGTCAACTTAAGTTGCCTGAATGGTCACTTTTTGAGGATTTTCTGCACTAATTGCCACTGTTGATATACTCCATCAAACAGGGCATGTAAGACCTAAATGTCGAACCTGCTCATTCAGCCCTCTTAAGTATTTTGATAGATAAGATGTTCTTTATGTCTCTCTTTGAAGATCACTTCCGCTTCACAACCATTCCGTCGACATAAAAAAACGACATAAACTTTTTTATCTAGCGTTCGGATTACGAGGCATGTTTTTTAAGTAAGTACCGTTTTGGAATTAAAAAAACACGTGCAAAGATATCGCAATAATTTTATCTTACATGAAAGCCTGTACCTTAATCTACTTTCCTACATAATTTCCGTGAATATTGKGGCACTTGTCATAACGTGTCACTAGTTTTTGAATACCCTCCTCATAAAATTCTGCCGCCTGACTTGTTAACCACTGTATCACAKATGTTTCGACTTCGTTATAGTCTTGAAGACGCTGACCACCCAGGTGTTTCTTCAAGTGCAGGAACAAATGGTAGTCGCTGGGTGCCAGATCAGGGCTGTATGGAGGATGATCTAGAGTTTCCCATTTAAAAGATTTGATGAGATCTTTGGTCCGATTAGCCACATATGGACAGGCATTGTCATGCAGCAAAACGATACCCTTACTCAACTTGCCACGTCTTTTGTTCTGGATTGCACGACGCAGATTGTTCAATGTCTTACAATAAGACGCTGCATTGATTGTCTCATTACGAGGCAGAAACTCCACTAGCAATACTCCTTTTCTGTCCCAAAAAACTGTACACATGATTTTCCGGGCAAAAATTGTTTGCTTAAACTTCACTTTTTTGGGTGATGATGAATGTCGCCATTCCATGGATTGTTGTTTCGATTCTGGTGTGACGTAGGCCTCCCATGTTTCGTCACCAGTAACAACTTGGTCTAAAAAATCTTCACCTTCATTGTGGTAGCGCTCAAGGAAAGTCAATGCACTGCCTAAACGTTGGGTTTTGTGCAAATCCGTCATTTTCGGAACCCAACGTGAACACAATTTCCGGTAATTCAAGTTCTCGGTCACAATGCGATACAAAACACTACGAGAATATTGAGGAAAGCAGTCGCACAATGATGAAATTGTAAAGCGTCTGTTTTCTCTCACCTTTTCGTTCACTTTCTGCACCAAATCTTCTTTAACGACCGAAGGACGCCCACTCCGTTCTTCATCATGCACATTTGTGCGGCCATCTTTAAATGCTCTCACCCATTTCCTTACCATTCCATCACTCATAATGTTTTGTCCGTAAACTTCACAGATCTCACGATGAATATCGATCGGTTTTACGCCTTTAGCACTAAGAAATCGTATAACAGCCCGTATTTCACAATCGGCGGGACTCACGATTGTCGGAGGCATCTTAAACACTCAGTAAACAACGTATACAATGAAGAATCAAACTGTAATGGCGTCAGTGCTTAGACAAGAGATGTAGGTAACCAGCGCGCATGCGCGGAACGCCGACCGTAGCGCTGGGGCGGCGGAATCGCAAAACGGTACTTACTTAAAAAACATGCCTCGTATTTTCAATGAAACAATGCAAGGGAAACAGGAATAACGATGTAGAACGACGGGACTAGCAAGAAAACGCCATCAAAGCACAATACCGTAGTCGAAATAATTAATGTGGACATTTACTGGCATCGGCTATTTAAGACATTTGAGCGTGCGTCACTTTACCGACTGAGTTACAATTAAGTTTGAGCGGCGCGTGTACCGTACGCTTCCTTCAAGGTTACATTCGCACTAGTAATACATTTTGTTTAGCAAATGAGTTACTTTGGCCTTGCGATCAACTAATGCACGGACTGAAAACAACGCACTCCGTCATGTGGGTTTAAACTTATGTCTGTGGTTTTAAAGCGTTTGAATGTTGTAAGGACGGTGATGATAGTAGTCGAGTTCTGAAAAGATTTATAGGCACTAGTTTATTTATATTTATCAACACCGCAATATAATCGAATACCTCTAAAATTCAGTAAGCAAAACGCACATGGCTATACAGAATTTCGATGTTTTTACCCATGTCCTATTTCACCTATTGTTATTTGGGACCAAATCCATAATCTAGGCTATAAAGAGCCTTTAATGATTTTAATCGTGTAATTACAGTGACTTGAAACTAATGCTTGAATTTGTGTGCGGACATTTTCCTCTCTCCTTATTTCCTTACAATCTTTGGCCGCCGCACTGTCATTCGCAACCGGTTTGCCAATTAACGATTTAAATTGGCTCTTTTCCGTTGGTTGGTAAAACAGAATTCCAGCTAAAGTGATTTAGAGCCGAATTAGCTCGGAATATAACTCGTTATGTGCATGTATTGTCGTCCAAATTGAATTCTTTCGCATGAGAACCTGCAAATACATAGCTTTTAGCATGATTTTTATAGCATAGTGTACTGCCTGCATCAGATAGAATTGCATGTTCTTCATACATACTTAATAGGAGAAGAAAGTAAAAACCTTTGCTGTTTATTACCAGTTTAATACGCTGCTTACTTATTAAACAAAGCAGGTAAACCTACAATTATTCCTAAATTCTTTTTTTTTCTTAAATTGTATAATTGCCTTTTAAATCGTTTTCGCTCAGTTTCCTGCGGGGCAACTTCTAGTGGCTAACACTTCCAGTGTTCTCAAGTATTTACGAACTGATAAAAAAAACTGATTCCAAATGGGGTTTAAAATCCGTTTGTTGGAGAAATCCAATATCCTCGGGAAGTTGAAAGGAAGGTAAACTGATCGCTTCGGCTCGTGCTAGACTTCAAGCGAGGTTTTATCAAATCGATTCCATCCGCAAAGAAAGTGAAATCGAATACAATATGCTTAAGTTTGGCAGACCGACTATCTATTTGTGGAAAAAAACATTTCCACACTTTTCCGAACATATGCGCTCAGCAATAGTTTCTATAGACTTAGTTATGACAACATTTAGTTGAAGTTTCGCATAAATTCTACTAAATTAGTAATGGGTAATCTGTACAGATCCTAACAAGTAAATATTAATATTATATGAAATGTTCTTAGACAATTATTGAATTGTGCAGCAAAACAAAAGGCTTTCTACCCGATGATTTAATTGATGCCAATACTATTAGTTATTCACCAATGGTATTAATACTAGGCAGGAATCTTCTATCTAATTATGTTTCAAAAAAACAATGATAATTTCACGTTTTTAGACTGTTTCAGAAGCAGTTATTCTTAAGGCTGATAAAACGAAGTAAGTTGAATGTGACCTGAACAGCTTGGACATGCTATGATTTGCCTCCCTTTTTGACGGATAATGTGTGCCCGGGTGATATAACTGATTACTACGCCAGAGATCCGTTCTGGAGGTTTCAGGTTCGACTCCCGACCAGGGCAAGTAACAACTTTTTGATGCCTAAATAATATTACTTTATGACACACGATTATACAAATAGACGATAAAAACAACTATTATAATTAATTACTATTGTGTAAGTGTGGGCCATCGGCTGCCGTGGTATGATTCCGTGAAGTTTAAAAACCTGAACTTACTTAGGCAATTGCAAATCTGGTCTTCTCACACATAGTAGATGATATAATTACAGCGGCAGATAAGGGCAAGCTAGCCATGCTTGTTTTATTAGATATTTCAAAAGCGTTCGACACAATAAACTCTGGCGTATTGCTATTAATTATTCTGGCATACATAGTTTCTGATGCAAGTACACTGACTTTGCTCAAAAGCTGTATCGCAAATAGATGGCAAACAGTCTTATCAGTTTCAACTGACTCCTTTCGTGCGTATAATGGTGTGCCGCAAGTTTCAATCTTGGAACCACCTATATTCACCTTATACACGTTGAAAATATGTAAGGCCTCGTCTCTAATGCAGATGACATTTTATTTATCATATTTTCCTGCAGACATTGCTCAAGAAAATGCAACATCGATAAAAGACTAAACAGACTAACAAAATACTCTGAAAATCATAACCTATACATTAAACCGGTTAAGTCCAACGTAATATCATTTTGGTAAACGTAACCAAAGAGAAATCTTGTTAACTTCAGTAAATATACGTATTGGCAATAATTTAACGTTCACGAAGCACCAACGGTTTAGACGCCTTATCGATAAGTGCATTCAAAGGGCGTTTTGCGGGTTAAAGTTAATTTATAATAACCGTCATATATAAAAAGGCGCACTAAGGATCAAGCTATGTGAACCCCTGGTAGTTGAAAGTTGAATTATTATGACACAGTATATTGCAGCTGCATTGGCAGCATTTGTGAAAGACGACTACAGAGAATACAAAACTCATGTCTATGACTCTGCTTTGGCGTTCGCAGACGGCAGAATGTCTGTATATTATAATATTTCTGTACATGATTTTGATGATTTCGAGTTACTACCGTTATTCTAAAAAATAGTTGGTATTTCTTCAGCGGTTTATCACACATCACTCCGTTTTTTGCTGATGTTGTTATTTATTTTCATGTCATTTCTTTTGTCTTCTTGTGTTGGTATTAGTATTGCTTGTTGTTTGGCGACCGATATATTCAAAGGGTGTAACTCTTTGCCTGCTTGAACTATTGTTTTGTGCAGCGAGGTGCTTTTTCTCAGTCCCTGTAGATATGTTGTGTAGGTGTCAGAATATCCAAAAAGCCTCTTCTCCATTTGCCTTTTCTGCAGTTAGTCTTTCTTTGCACGAATTGGGATGATGATTTCTATGCTTTGTTATTTTCGTCCAGGTTATCGTTTGGTTGTCTTCCAGATAATTTTTGGACCTTTTAATAATTCCATATGAATAAGTGTTGCGAAGGTGTTAATTACTTTAAATAAGTTCCTAGAGTTCAGTATGGTCTTTAAAATAAGTTTAAATCGCCTCTTGTAAATGATTTTTTATCGTAGTGTGATCTATGTATTTTGTTGAAATCCTAGATATTTGTAGGTTTTGTTTCTCATATATTATCTAGCTTTTAATTGTTGTTGTTGGCGTACTAGTAAAACTAATCAGCATCAGTTTTCGTCATTAAACTATATCTGTAACTTACACAATACAATAGCAAGAGAGGCTGATATATTTGATCGGAGTATATCTGCGTTTGTAAACGAAAGTGTACTTGCCTTGAATCCGTGAACTAGTGGATCCACTATTGTTTAATGTTACATATTGGGTACAAACTGTTGTCTAAATTATTATTATTATAACAACTCTTATGTGTAAATTATTATTACTATTATGTTAACATGTATGTATCCTTTTAGATCTAATGGTCTGTTGGATTTAAGTATATTATTATTTTTTGTTTCTCGTAGTACCTACGGTGACAAATACATTTTACATTTTAAGATTATTGAACGCTGCACGCTGCATTTAGAAATAAATGTTGCCTATAGTATTTCTAGCCGTTCTAGACTTTCGTGTAAAACACAATTGGAACTATGTATACCTTCTGCAGCTGCCATAACTTTTCAACTTCAACCATCAGTTCATTACCTATAAGGTCAGCCGTTTTCTTATTTTTATTTATTATTATTGTAGTAAATATGATCTATTATGATCACTGCCTTGTCAGTAATTATGCCTCTATCGCAGTATAGCTTAATAGTTTCACTCTCCAAAACCTTTTCAGGATAATATTTATAGTAGGTTGGGCTTTCAGTTTTATGTTCTATGTAGAATTACCGACCCCACCGGTGTCGATGATGCTGGTTCCGGCACGGACGGCAAATACTGTTGCGTTATGGCTGCAATATTAATAATTGTTTTGGTTTGGCTACGCTGAGTTAATAACCCGGATGCAAGGGAGAAATTTGATCATTGGCAACGCCATAGTCTGATTTGCTTGATAGCTTACCAGGGTTTTTCCATTTCTTTATTGTATCAATCCTCTTAGCTAATTAGCATTACTGGTTAATCACMTGGTGGAAAAAGCTACGTGTCTTACCCATTTGACCAGTGGGATGCAGTTATTACGTATTTTGGGCTAATGATGGAGCCACCACAAAGTTGGAGGTCATAGAATAGCACCTGTACTGTGTAGTTGTAGTCTTCAATGTCTGCATCCTCTCCCCCCACTATTCTACTGTCTAATCGTGGCACTGCGCTCCCTCTGGGGAAAGCTAGAAATGTGTAGAATTTTTGCAACGACATCGTGCCTTGATCTGTATTCGTCTGGAGCCAACACCTGACATCCAGATGTTAAATTCGGTATGGTTTCCGTCACGTTATTACAATCTGCATTTGTCATATCATGTTATATCCTTTACTATATTCTTCTAATAATTTCTTGTAGAGATAACTTGATCCTGTATCGCTATCAGAAATCCCTCTCTTTCAAGGAATAGCATATAGAGTATTATTATTCTTTCCATATTCCTTTTTCTAAGACTAGCATTTCTCATTGGTTTATCCCGAACTCAAGTTTTTTATATGACGTTATGTCTTTTGTCACCTTTAGGAGGCCATTTTAATATCATCTACATGTAGCATTTTTTTATTTTGGTCTTTAATTTGGTAACTGTACATGAATTATCATATTAACATTTGAAGCAAAGGCATTCTTCAGAAAGGTGTTGATTGTTTTGTGGCTACTTCTCGATCCAGATAAGCATAAAACGCCCACATTACGTGTGGTCAAGTAAACTACAAGCATTCAACTCGGTTGTGCTGCCCCAAATTCCTTGCATGATTTCGTGAACACACGCCACCAATCCGTCTAATTAATCAATAAAGTTTACAATCCTGTCCGTCCTCTTGCGGCCGCTGTATGACAGTTAAAGCGTTGCCGGACACGCAAAAGCCATATTCTGGGTAACCTTTAAACTTATTCCGGGCCCACGGTGCAGTAAATCGTGTTGTGGGCAGAGACGGCTCGTTGCTCAAGGGTAAGCTAACCCACGCTATGCATTTACGCCTTTCAAGCTAGTGTCTCTTTCTTGGAAAAACGAGGACGTATGTAGGTATGTAGCGCTTATTATTAAATGAACCAAATGATGGGTGGCCAAATAAGAGAACCACTTCTCAATTTCCCCATTTTTTTGGTCAAATAGTCTGCGTTGCTAAGACATGTAAAAAATGGTAAAAGTAGTGCAGAAACAATTTGTTGATTACGTGAAATATGAAGGACAAACAGCTCAGAACTGTTCTACAATTAAGTGCTTAATCTATAAGTTTCTAGTAACTGTTGTTGTGGCCACTGATTGATTGGGGCGGACTAGAATTGTTGCTGCAAATGCTGCGATGAGGTTAGTGCGTGATGTAGAAAACCAAACTAGCCTCATCGCAGGGTTTCGTTTTCTAGCCTCTCTCTCTCTCTGTAGAACGAACTTTGTACTTTATTTATTTAAAAGTTACTGTAATAAGCTACTAAAATAACACTTAAAAAATTCGGAACAACCCTATTAACAAAAATGACGGCGAATAGTTTTTCTTGTTTTTCACTAAGAAGGAGTAAAAATTACGCATACATGGTAAATACACAAATTGAAGAAAATAAAAGGCGGCATCCAACTATAAAGCAATATTTATTATACGGGGTAAGGTTAAAAAATATTTACAAAAATTAAGTTTATTTGCAAAATATGATAATTAACAAAAAAAATTTGGGCACCCAATATTTTATTTTTAAAGAGCTTAAAAAGACCTACAATTTCATATATAACTTAAGGTTGTACCTAAAAAAATAGCGAAAATACGCGCCTGGAGAGTTTTAAGTGGCGTACCCTGTATATATTCCACTAACAATTGATGAGCTTAAGGATGAAATTCTCGTCACTGTTAATATTGACCGAGGAATGTGCGATAATGTTATCGGGAATTTCATCAAAAGACCACCAGTGCACCAGTAGAGTCGTAGCGGTCGTTTGTACGATGTTTTGTTTCGTCGAAATGTGTGTTGCTTAAACTGTAATAAAAAAATCTAAATAATGGTGTCTTTAATTAGAAAATCAAAAATTGCGCTTTTTTTGGACAAATTTCATACAATAATAACAATATTGTGACCACAAAATACATAGATAAATTACTAAACTAAATTTTGAACTGTTAGCATTAAGTCGATTGCGACAGCGCCAGTGGGTCAGCGGGATTAAATTTTTAATGGATCGCGTAAAGCTTCCCGAAAGGTTACGAATATTTACTATTCGGACTACATAGTTTTTCTATATTTGCGAAAGTCCGCAATAAGGGCGGAGTGTGCAAGGAGTAGATCATAACCTACGCCCCCTTATATTTTCTCTTATATTTTCAAATTTGCTGTGCTCAATATCCACCGGGATAGTAAGAAACGATTATTTTCAAAAATATTTAATATTGACGTAACAAAGGCGCACCGACTTGCTAATAGATAATCTAACCCGTACAAACTTACACAGTGACCGCCAGTTTAAGACTGCTTACATAACAATGTCAGAAATTTTTGTGCGCTAAGGTAGAAATCATTAAGTGTTGTTTCTAAACGTCATTTGGTTGATTTGAACGCTGCCTTTCAGAAGCTTTCAAAGTTTTGTAGGTAAGGAAGATTACGCTTCCGCTTATTTATCGCCCCTTGTTCCATCAAGGAAATTTCTAAGACACAATGCAAAATGCGAACGCAAGAGCGAATAACACGTTGTTTTTCTAGCGGTGTGAGAAAAACTGCCTCTGGCTATCCGAATTACATGAATTGTTGATAAACCTCCAAACAAAAGCTAAAGCTGATTGAACATCAGTGAAGAACTAATAACGAGTATTGATTTGGTGGCAGACACAAGAGTTCAACCCTTTAATTAATTACAACCGACGAGGTTTGGTTTTTTTATATATATTCGAAATTGAAATGGGCCAACAAGATTCATAGTGTGTAAGAATATCAGGTCTTTGCCACCATAAATTACGCTCAATTGATTCTGAGATGAGTGATCCGCTGTTTCAATTATCGGCGGGACCTAAAGACCAGGTACATAATGCCTATGGCGAACAGCAGCGTGTTTTTTAATTTGATGTTAAAAGATGAGGAGCAGTGCAAATCCAACCTAATGCATTCATTGAATAGAAAAAGAGATATACAGAACTGATATTCAATTTCTTAGTAATTTAGTAGTTAGAACAAACTAGCTTAGCTAGCAACAACGCGGTAGATAATTCAAGGTCGGGTATAGTTAGCGACTTTAAAAGAAGTACCTTTGTCTTAGACTGCATGAGACGACAAACAATGATCCATATGAATTAAAAGTCTTGATGTGTATGATAGTACTCATGCCTGCAGGTAATTCATCAGAGAATTCTATTAGTTTAAATCTATATAGATACTGAGGATATACCGTAAAATGATCAAGAGACTTATAAGCGAAAGCATTTTTAGAATACAGTTGTGTAGAGGATAATCACATTCCAGTTTATCCAGCCACAGTTCTTATAGCAAACGCTTTGAATACAAAACGACTGGGCTAAGATATCCGTTCACGTGTCTGGAATGATGGCAGCCTCAGGAAACCGATCTCCTTTGTCGACACATGACTGTTTAAAAGTTGGTTAGGCAAAAAACGAACTCCAAATATCAAGTCCTTTCAATTTCTATTCTTAAATGTCTTAACCTGAAGATCGCCCAAGTAAATATTGTGGTGCTAAGCGAATGTAAGAACACATTATCCAGAAGGTTGCACTGAAGTTGACAATAGGCGTGCGAGTATTGCAAACAGGGCAACAAGAAATTACGTTCGCCTACCTCAAAAGATGTTGTCGATCTCTTCCAGTTACGCCTGTTCTTGGTTGCAATGGAAGCTTTCTCCTAATTTGGCAGTTTCTACGATAATGCGTTAGACAGCAGAAAATTGCGGTTCAAGTGCTGTTACTTTAGCAAAATTGGGGATAAGAGGAAGTTGTAAATTTGTTACGAACTGCTCAAGATTTATTTCATAAATTGATTAAGAAAATTGTTTATGGGCCATATACAAGTTGTAACTGGAAATTTGAATCGTTTGAATTTAAGAGTTATGATCTAATTCAAAATAGTATAACCATATATTGCATACAGTTTACTGATATCTACTTTATTAAATCTGCTTTCAAAAGTTTTTATGCAAACATAGTACTTCCCATCCCGCCCGCCACTGGCTTACATCACGCTTATACTCATTTGCATTAATGGGAGTTTTGTTGTTGCAAGTCCCACTCGGACGGAAGAAGCCCGTGGCCACCGATAGTATGATGGGGAACGTTCCTTCTGCCCTACATTATTCATAAGACGTATCGATTGAAAGGACAATAATAGCAACAAATGCTTAAAGCTGTTGTGCTATCGACATGGAGCTTTGGCGTTGCAGGGGCAAGAGCCTGGAAATTTTTAATGAGACGCTTAAAATTTCTTTCAAGAACCCAAGTAACACGTACTACTTAAAAAACGGTGGAATGTACGTACGTATTCTGCTTATATCAGTGGGTTTGGTATATATCTTGCAACGTATTTTATACGTATGCCGTATACCTTAGGGAACCGTCATTGCCGCTTTAAGCAAAGAAAACCATTTTGTTCTTATAGATTTTAACATTAATTCATTGCGCATTATGTAAATAAACATTTCGTATTAACTTATTTCAAAATTTTTAATGGTATACTTGAAAGGTATAWAGGTAAAGATTTAAAGGTATATAGACAGTAATAGATATTACTCTATTAAAAATCTAGGTAACTTAAGTGATGTTAGTTTTATATTACGAGGCTTAAATAAATTAAATTTATTTTTGGTTCAGGTATGGACAACCCAACAATGACCATTCCAAAGCATCCGAAGTCCTAGAAAAGTATAGTGAAATTTGCTACTTCATGGAGTTTCTTGCAATGCTGTAATTTTCAAAAGCAAGTGTGATTATTTTACAATGTAGTACATGAAGGTAAGCAAGGCCATATTATTATGCTATACTAATGTACTTTTTCATACATGTAGCTACTTTTTTGATACTTACTAAAAAGGTTGGGCAGTTGTAAATAATCACATCTACGTACTTATGCTATCCTTTCTTGATTGAGTTTTTTTTTACTTTTTATTTTGTTAATAATAAATGATTTAAGCCAAATTCACCTTATTTCTGTGAACTGGAATAGAATTGTTACGCAAAATACATATTTGGTGGTAGTATTAGCAGTAGCAGTAGCAGTAGCAGTAGTAGTTAAGATGACTACTTAAATCACTGCGTTAGATATGATAGGTTGTCACCTTATTTCATTTACTTGCACATACTACTAAAATAATAAATATATCTAATATAAAATCCTAGATTTGGCTACGGCTTCAATACAGAAAAAATCCAAATGGGCTATTTTAATCCCTATTAAGACTGTAAAAGATGTAAAATGTTAAACGTGAAATAGTTACGTTTTCCTAAAGTATATCAATAATATATATTTATTTGTGTAGGTTTAGACTCCTAATTATCTAAAATTAAAAAACTTTGTGTTTGTATGACGTTTCGATCTTTTATTTAGATCTTTTTCGAATACAAATAATATGTTATAACTGACAAAACTGATAATAAATTAATTTGATGTTATTATAAAATGTACTTTAGAGTTCGTTCCAATGCTATAGGTAATAATTTTAACATCAAATCCTAAAGTGTGAGTGTTTATGAAGTTTGTATGTTTTTGTGTGTTTAAATGATGTTATTGTAGGTGTTACTTAGTCCTTGTATGACTGTCCTGTCGTTTACACATGTGTTTATGTTTTTTTGTATATAAATCATTTCCAAAAATTGTCTTTTATATCTACGTGGTTCTATAGCAATAATTTGGGTGTTATCAAAATCGAAAGTGTGATTAGTTATTTCTTGATGTTTTTTCAAAGCAGTGTAGTTGTTATTATTTTTATGTTGTTGTATTCTGTTTTTTAGGTATTGTTTTGTTTGTCCTATATACTATTTATTGCAGTCTTTACATTTTATACTGTATATAGTGTATGTTCTTGTATAGTGTGGTGTTTTTGTTTTTAATGGTGTGTAGAAGTGTTTAATTGTGTTTATTGGTTTCTATGTAGTTTCTGTATCATKAGGTTTTAGTATGTTTTTTATTTTTTGTGTAAGTGGTGGAATATAGGGTAGGGTTAGGTACGTTATGTTTGTGGTTTTAACTTGTTTTTCATATAGCATGCTATTATACTCTTTTTCTGTTTGTTGTTTTATGGAGTTGTGTATTAGTTTAGTGGGGTAATTGTTATTTTTTAGTATTTTAGTGTGTGTGTAAACTTTCAATTCTATTTTCTGGACTAGTTAATTTTATTACTCGGAGTATTGTATTGTTCAATACAGCTAATTTTTGTTTGTAGGGGTGGTTAGACTAATAATTTAGGAATCTTCCTGATGCCGTTTGTTTTGAGTACCATTTTGTGGTAATTTTGTTATTCTTTTTAATCATTGTAAGGTCAAGATAGTTAATTTTGTTGTTCTCTGTTTCTATGGTAAATTGTAATTTTGGGCGATACTTATTAAATATATGTAAAATTTCATTCGCTTTATTTTCCGGTTTTATCAAAAACAGATCATCTACATGTCCTGTATACATTTTTATGTAATTTACTTTGTTTGTTATAGTTGTTTCTAAACCTTCCATTATGAATTGCGCTATACTACTTGAGATGGAGGATCCCAATGCCACTCCATCTATTTGCTTATAAAAGTTATTTTTAAATTGGAAATAATTAGTAAATAATGTAAAATTTAAAGCTTTTATAAGTGCTGTTTTCTGTATATTAGCATATTGTTCTAATTCCGTCCAATTTTTCGCGATAATAGGTTCTATTAAAGTTATTAGAATGTTTGTGTAAAGAGAAATTACGTCTAAAGAAATCATTAAAATTGACAGGAATTAGAACAATATAGGCATCAGGATGACAAAGTGCAGATAATAAAGCCTTTTCTTTTTCTGCATAAATGAAGTGAAAATGCGCTAAAAATGTCTAATACATCGACTACTTCTTCAACTGACTTCATTTTTCAATGGCCTAAGCACAAGAGATTTGGTGAAATGGTCTTGATAATTAACGATAAACTTGTAGTCTCCATCGGGTTCCGACTGCATATCAATCAAGTTGACCAAGCAAACGTTTGAAAAATTCATTAAAGGTGCAATCTGATGCCATCTAGCTAAAACAATTGTTTTTAACTTACTTGATACACGGAGTACCATTATTTAGTGCTTAACAACGAGAATTAAATAAAATACGGTCCGAATCTGATTAAAAGAGACGTATGCGAACCCGTCACCGCAGTAATTTAAAAACCTAAATACATATTTCGTAGGCTAGGCTGCCATCTTCAGTAGAAGAGAAGTAAGTGACTTTAAGAAATCTTTGGTTCAATTTAGGTAATCGGAGAAAATTGGCCCCACCAAATCCTCACTGACAATTTGTTGGCCAATTTAAATATTAAAAAAATATTATTAAATTAAATTAAATATTAAAATGAGCTTTAACAAAGTTATATATTTAAATATTAGGTTGAGTGTGTTAAAACGCGAATTACTTTTTTTGCTTTCGGATAGAGTGCAGAAAATAATCAATACCTAGCTTATGAGCTTGTTTCCTCGGTTTTTTGCAGTATTAAATAACTATAGTAAAATAAGGATGCAAAAAGTAGCATTTATCACAGATTGTTCTATAAATTTTCCAGAGGTTACTAAGATATCATATCCTATCTACCCAACCATGCATACGTACGTGTCACTCATATCTTGCTTCATCATTCAACGCTTAACCCCTACAGTACAAAACATATCCTCCTGATGAGGCAGTATAACACCAAATTAGCTGCGTGTGGCGATCGATAACGTTCAATTGACGGATGTATCTCTGGAGGGAGTGCGTTGTATATTGCGGAATGCGGAGACCTAACCGAGGGACCGGTCGTGATGATTATGGGTTGCGGCTGAAATTCCAGCTTGATTATTTCCTGAAGATGGTATTGGGTGCGAAACTGCGATTTAATGTCGTGTAGCTGGGAATATTATTACCGCGATTTGAGGGAAATGGATGGGATGACTCATTGTGACAAACAGCAAACTCCTACCGAAGTTAGAACAGTGCGGTGCCGGTTTATGCATGGATCCAGCGCCCGCTGAAGCAGTGACGTCGCCCAGGACAAAAAAACTGCCACATCCTAAAAATATTATCTACCGGGTGCTTCAAATATATATGTACACACTTTGAAGTGTTATAGAAAATTGGTCTTTCGTTCTACCAGATTAAATATATGGAAGTGGAAAGTTTACAAGTCTAATTTGAAAAATTAAATGTACTTTCAAATGAATATGAGATTTACGTTCAAAATGATGGCCTTCAGCATCAATACATTTCTTACTACCAGATACCACTTATTACGTTCATCGTACTCAAGTGCTCAAGTCAAACGTAATGGAAGTGTCAATAAGCACAATTTTATGTACTCGACGGAAGATAATCAATCCTATATTACAGTCAAAAAGGCTGTGATTTTGCCTGATGAAAAGGTATAGTGTGGTATGTCTGCAAGGGTACTCATTTGGCCTTTCCGCTTTTAAATCAATAAACCACGTTTCAGTCAATACAATATTATTAAGAATTTTCTGCATGAATATTTTGGTGATTGGTTGATATAAGCTGGTAAGCCCACCTTGCAGTCCCGACATGACTCATTGAATTATTTTATGTTTAAATTGCCACCATGAAAGTTTACAGGAGTTGCAAAACATTATTGAGAAAACCTGTTGCTAAATTTAAAGAAGTCTTCGGACTTTTTCTTGAACGGGCTTGTCAGTGTTGTAATGAGCAACATGACAATTTTATCAGCTGTTGTGAAATATATAATCTTAAATGTTGAATTTGTCTTATTTACTTTTCTTGCCTTCAATAATGGAGGCTCGTCACGTAAAGCGAGTGAGGCCTCTCACTCACCATGAGTATTTCTTAAATTTCAGAATGTACTTTTAATTTAATTTACCCGTTATCTGCTACTTTTACGCCCCGAGACTTACGTATCGTGATCCTGCCGGCAGAAGTTAGGCGAAATTCCGTTCGCCTCAATCCCGCATACGCTACATTAAGTGGAACATAGGGATTTTCAGTACACGTTTACTGCGCAGAACAGAATGCGATACGCGATTTACGTACCCAACTGAGGCGAGGAAATCGTCGCTTCCCGGCTTTCCGAAACTAAACGAAGACATCAGCGTTCAGGTATACATGAGGAAAAGAGATGGAACATGGGCAAACTCTTGTTTAATAAAGATAACAAGCACCGTTCTATGCTTCTTCTGTTGGGTTGTGCTTTGGTTGTACCGTGATTTGTTATCAGCCATTAGCCAGTATCCAGGAAATATACCAACCTATTCAGCAAATTGCAGGGAGAGCAGTAGGTATGTACCTAGCTCAGATACTACTTACAGAAAGGGGTAGCAACTACAGGTGGTAGATGAACAGGTAAGAGGTTGTACGGTAGAGTACAAAACCGGTTATAACCGTTACATCAGACTACAGGTATCTGTTAAACTTTTTAATTATTTCCGTAATTCGTTGCATGAATACGAATTAAGTTTAATGTAAATAGAAAGTTAGATTGCGATGCCATCTGTTAGCACTACACTGACACGATGACAAAGCCACCTAGCTGCCAGTTCTATGCAATGCTGTCTGCACTAGACCTAAACTGCACTGTTGAGCTATAGTTATTGGGAAATAAATCTATCGGCAGTTGGTTGCGGTGCAGACAGCATTTTAACGAATGAAGTTTGCTGAAACATTCTTTAAGTACTACATCCGCGGATAAAGTAGCTATAAAAACTATGTCGGATCTTTTCACCCGCCTTGGTACACTACTTATAAATGGATATGCGGAAGTACGCAGACATAAAGTATTTCTTGTTGGTCACTGCATAGGCAGTAGTACCCCCTGGGCCCTGGGTTATGTGAAAACCTAGTCAACCCCTCTCCCGCGTCACCTTCAGCTGAAGCCACGAGCCGCCACTGCTTTCAATACTAAGTTGGGTTCTAAATGGGCCATTCTGTATTACATTTGTGGGTAAGGAGTTAAATAAGCATTTTGCTAATTATTAATGAATAAGTAGGTATGCCAGTTTTTATCTCAAAATCATTTAGTATTGTCCAATTTTGGTGTTGTGATTTTTGATTTTTGCAACTTCAGTAATCCCATTCTAAATTTTGAATTTGAACGCTAATTTTTAAGTTGCTGGTTTGAAAGTGTTTTTCCATTTTTAGTCAAGATTGCTTGTTTAGGTTTTTAGTTTAGACAATGACATATTAGCTGAAAGCGCTCTACCTGAATAAATATATTGTGGATTTAACTTGGTGAAGTTATTTTACAAGAATTAATTCAAGATTCAATCCACGTAGAGAAAAAATGGATCAGTTTTCAGCGTCATATATTTTTATCTCGATTTTTACTCAAGGTCACATTGCATTTTAATGTGACGAATAGATTTTGGCCTTGTCGCAGAATATTACAAGGCATTATTACTTGCAGGGACTTTATTTACATATTACATTTGACACTGTAAACTTCAGCAAATAACAAAATGAATAATTTTTCTTTCGTCCAGTTCATCGAACACAAACAATTAAAATCGCAAGATTTTAAATGCAATTAGATTTTGTGAATTTTTGCTTAATGCATCGTACAAGTCAGCAAAAATATGAAATATGAAAAGTTTAAAATCAAATACCTTAGAAATTCCTCAGTAATCTTTCTGGATAGCATACGTGTAATGCTAGTTGATGAATAATAATCTTACAAATGCCTACAAAGTTATCGCTTCGAAACTTTTCAACATCAGAAATCAACTGTGAAAGAGCCAAAAACACTTTATTTGGATGTCACGTCAGGCACAACGCGTCAGCTGAAAATAAAATACTTTGCTCTAAATTCACCTGTCTCCGTACACGTGGCCGAAAGATTGGTTCGCGTATGCCTTGTTTTATTTGGCTGGACGGCTGCCCTCAATCCGATTCCCCATCATATTCACACAGGACGCCGCCTGTTTCAGCAAAGCCCGTTATTAAAATTCCTCAAAATCCTATTCAGCACGGTACGGAATGACGGTGTTTCAGGATGCAGCAGGTGCAAGGTGCAAAAGCACGAAACTGGAAAGGCGTATATATTCCTTTGAAAATAGCAGGATTTGAATAAGTTCTCATAGTAATTAACTAATTACGGCAATATGCCCGGACTGGTCACATCAAGACTATTATGCCATTAGGTTTCAAAATCGACTGTATAAGAGATGACCAAGTGAGTGTATTATAAAGTTTATAAATAAACTTGTATTTCTTATCAAAATGAACTTTATTTACATGTTCATAAGTGAACATCGTTTACGTAAGCGTGAAGAATTAACAACAAAAAATTGGTATAGTGTATCTAAAGGTCTAAGGTATCCTTGGAAAGAATTTAAAATATGAAATATTTAAAAAAACTGTTGATTTTGAAAAATGTATCGCAGGAAAAAAAATGGTGTTAATTGTATCATTTCCCAGAGTACATCTATACCAGCGGGCAATAATTTTATTGTCCACAAATACCCATAAACACAAGATAAGTACGTTTCTCGAACTCCTTCAATTTCATATGCTGACATTTTCTTTTTTAATATTCTTGTAGGCTTTCTCCTTTTGGTACTTGTGCTATGGAGTTTCGTATCTTGCTGGATTTGCATTTGTAATTATTCTTCCTCTAATGTCAAATCATTCTCAATTACAATGAATGTAAGTTATTTTACCGTTATCATGTTACCATACTATCCACGTTTTTGATAAAGCTATTATCTTGAATAACTCTTTTTAATATATTTCTCATTTCATTGCCGGCGTCGAACGACCCAGCAAACCAGTTTGTTTCAGTTTCAGGTATTTATTTTAATTTACTGGATCCGATTCTCCGGATTCCAATCCCCACTTGTTACAATATAAAAATGACTGCAATTACTACTGCGAGTCATTCAAACCTTGTACCGTTTTCTGAATAATATTATTCAGACAACGCTTGTAGGTGTATTTGAATAATTCGTGCTTCACGAATAGGAAAAGGGGAGGGAGTATGACATAACATTCCATTTCTTGGATTCTAGCATTTCACTTTTAGTTGCTATCACGGAGTTCATTCATAATCTTATGTTAGGTAAACACTACTCAATAGTTTGACATAGATGGTGAAAGCCTTCTTACAGAATGGCCTAAATTTCATACTATTATTTATATAACTCTCAACGTTTTAAAAAATGGCGTACAATAAACAAGGATAGGTCGAACTACTTTCATTATTCACCATCAAATGTTGTTAAAACACCTAAAACAGGTATTCATTCACACAAGAGAAATCCATTTCGATTATTATTATTATCTGTAAACTGAACGGCTCAATAATGGTGGCAACTAAAAGTGAAATTCCTTGATCCAAGGAATGGGGTGTCACTTGTAACGCTCCTCTACCTTTCCCAATAATCGAAGCGCACCCTTAAAAAACACGTTGCCACGCCCAACCTAAATGCAATAGTAAATGCAACAGTAGAGCTTATATTCACTTACCTACTGTAAAAGCTTTGACACGTAACATGATGATTTAACTAAGAAGTTATGTCGTGATACAATATATAAATTCATCATCGAACGTGAGGCATATTTGATAATTAATATTTGTTGATTAACTACAACCCGTGGTAAAAGGAGAATCACCTCTCCTGGTTTTTTTGTCTCTGTACTTAACATTTTTCTTGTGTTTGGAGCTTTGCCCCCCCCCCCCCSTTAATTTTCTGGCTACGCCACTGTTAGTATATCTTAAATTACAATTTCCATTGATTTCCGTTTACATTAGTAAGTAAAATTCCTAAAAGTATCCGCAAAACAATCCTAAGAAGCATTACTGCATTTAATACTTGCTTATACAAAATTTAGGTCTGAAAGCAATAAATTGTGAAGGAGAATTAAATACATTGTCTCGTGTTCGACTGTTATTATTATTACACTTGTGACTACACTGAATAATTACAGAAGATTTACCATATTAAAAATTTCACATTGTCGCCACAAAAAATAATACATTGTGTGCTGTATTATCTACAGCACACTTAATATCACGTTAATGAGGGAGGGGATTTGAAAATTTGATGCATCGCCAACCTAGACGAACCTGCTATTCGGCCAAAAGAAATGCTAAATTGCTTATTGTTGAGAATCCTTGTCGAAACTTAACCTGTATTACCTTAAGATAAGATGGAGTCTTATGCAGACAAGTACTCGCAGATCGTTCAATTCCGCAAGCTTTCAAAATTCTATGGTAAAAGACATTGAAAAAAAGCAAGAAGAACGTAATTTTAATTTAACGTTTACTACTGTTTAATACTTGGTGGAACGTATCCAAGTAATGACATGAGACAATTATTTCGATTTCGATTAGCAGTCTCTGTTACAGTTTTACTAATGAATAAGTGGAACTTGCCGTCAATTTATGAAATGCGCAATTACACGAATAGTTCTTTTCTACTCGGGCGTGCAACATTTTTATTTCAAAAGGAGGTTCAGAAAACTGGTGAGGGTATATAGCAGTGACGAAGGCAACAGAAATTACAAAATTTGTCTTTACAACCGGACCCGTTTTCAACACTGGTGAAAACCTCGTACAGTTAACAAATGCAATTAGAAAATTAAACGCACGAGACCAAAGGAAAAAAATAGCGCCACTACTTTTAAAAAATCCCTTCAACTAGAGCCATCTAATGAAATTTACCTTGGTCGTTAGCGTTTTGTTATTTTATTTTCCTTGCTGTTCCAGACCGTCGGTTCTGATACAAAACACCTTACTAAAGCACTTCATTAGCAACTCCGCTTGTAATCGGTTTTCATAAACAAGTTGTCAGTGGGGCGATTAAAATGTTTTCCTACTTTAGGCTATGTTTTTAAAGAAAACTTTAACGCGTACTCAATAAGCGCTAGAGTGGATATTATATAGAACGTCCAACAGGAAAAAAAACATGCAAGGCGACGGTTCTCGTTAATCCCTAAATATTAAACGCCCTTGAAGTTTGTTGGTTTTGAACATAGCTAAATAGGCCGTCTGCTTTATATTTGACGATTTAAAATATGCCTTGTTTGTCTTATAAGCTACTAGAAAAATACGGAACACAGGATTATTCATATCTGCTTAATTAACGTGACAGCTACGTTGGACTATTTATATCGCATTTATCGGTGAAAAGCCACCTAAAACTTTTTTCACTATCCTCGAAAATTAATTAATTTCACCGCAGATGTTCGCCGGCGGAAGCGCTTTCGCAGATAAAACAATCCCGCAACTTTCAACGAGATAATTTTTTCGCCCTTTGAATTTAAATTCCGGATTTGCCTGGAACATGCCACCAAATACCAAGTATAAATACACCCACAAATAAGGACATTGTGCCGTTTTAATCAACGCCAGCGAAATGAAGACTCGAGTTTCTATTAAAAGAGCAGAGGAAAAATTAAATTAAAAAGTAGTAACAGATTTATATGCTTAGCAATGCAAACCGCAAAGCTAATGTCACTGAATCTTAACAGGAACCCACAACTGTTGCGACGTATAGTTCCATATAGTTTGTAATATTTCCATTTCTGTTATTGACGGATTTGACAGCTATGATAGCGATGACTACTAGGGAAAGTTGAAATCCTGCAAGTGCCTAATCTCTCTCGCATAGGGAAAGGTATATTATATCTTTTGTGTTCCACAATCAAACCTGAGAGAGTTGACGGTACCTTATAATGCAGCGGACTGTAGGCAATGTTTGTAAAAAGATTATGTGGCTAGCATTTCATAGCAGCTAATGCAAAAGTACCCTATACTCTCTTACAACTATAACTTCTGGCGCATTCTTGTTTTAATAGTAGGTTAAAATTTATTACTTTCTACAATTATCTGTGTCATCTACTACGTTTCGGCCCTTCATGTTGGGCCTTCCTCAGGCGTGTTGTTTTTATTTTCATCATTTTATCATACAGATGAAGCCAAGATGACAGAGTGTGCAGGCCACATGAACGGTTAAGACAGAAAATAAAAACAACACGCCTGAGGAAGGCCCAACAAGAAGGGCCGAAACGTAGTAGATAAACAAACATATGAGTTATCATTTGGAACCGAGTCCCGCAAAAACCTACAAAACCATATACTAAGAGGAGTTCCACAAAAGAAACAATTCAGATTAGCTGTGTCAGCTTTCGTCAAAACCTTGTCTGCCCAATATTTCAGAACACGGTTATCTTGTCTGATCTTCTACCAATATGGTGTTATAAATTAGAAAAAGCAATAAATTGCTGGTTTGTTAGCTAATCGAACTGAACTAAAGCCTATATTTGCTGGCATTGGATGATTTTAGTGAGTGAGGCAAAGATACAGCTGATACCCAAAATTTATATAACCTGAAAATTAAAAACCTTGATTTGTCTGCTGTTGTTAGCTTACGTAATAGGAAACATTGAATAGGCGGCTGTTTTTACTGTTTGTCCAATGTTCAAAGATCTTAAACTACTTTGATTTTAACAGCACAGCCTTATAGAATGAATGTTTCTAAGAAACAATAGGCTAAGTACTCGTAGGTGGTAGAAACGGAATAAAGTAAATCCAATTCCACTGAGCTTATTGTTACCATCTAGTGGCCGAAAGCGGTTTGTATTGGAACTATAAATAAAATATTTTTTTCAATAATAAATATGAGAGATAATGATTGAAGAAAGTAAGGTCATAATCCAAATTACACATTAAATCGCTCGATGGTGTGTATGCTAAGGGTTGTCKATAATAATTATATTATATTKTATTTATTTATTMCTTCTAACGATAGGTCAAMGAACAATGAGTCTGTTTATGAATTTAATATCAGTACCGTGATTTACTGTGATAAGTAAGTGTTTTTCTATCGGACGTTCATAAACAAACTGATCAAGCAAGCTCTGATTTTCTCTTTCTAACACGAGCGTAAGGCCTGCCGTGTATATTGGTTCATACGATTATATGCAGATTTTGCATTTGGTCCGTTTGACGTATTCACCATTATTGTACAGGGTTTCTATAAATAATTCATGCATCCAGAGCGCTTGTGGAAATTATCGATTAAATCAATTTGCCGCCTCACAGGAAAGTGACGTATACTTGTCATCTGTCGATTTCTTAATTATTTGATATATTTTAATATTAGAAAACGCCTGCGAGTGTGTAATTTTCAACATATTATGTAGTGTTTTGTGGGATAATTAACTTTAAAGTTACAAAAAGTTCACATTTCGGAGCTGTGGGATGACATTGATCTGCATCCTTAACTACTATCGCCGTGCATATTGTAGCTTGACAGCAGTTACAAAAAGGCGGCACAAAGAATTTATAGAAACCCTGTAGCCTGTACTAACAAATTAAGATGTTACTACTATAACCTATAAATAATACGGGCATCATTGATTCTGCGAAAAAGTTTGCAACTTGCGCAATATCTTATGGCCTCATGATTAGGATAACTGTTAAGCTTTAAGGTTATATATCCACCAAGGTGTTAGGCACACAAACATGCACAATATGACCTCACTCTTTCAATCATGTTTGTTCAATTATTGATATTAAATGTTAAGATTTGTTAAGTTAATAATAATTTTTCTTTATTATTCTTCTTTGTTCTATTCTCCGATTTTATCTATTATACGCTGTTAGAGATCATTTAATTATTAATTGGAGCGGAAAATATAGTTCCTAATAATTTTTTTGACCATATGCTCCATATTTCCATGTTCTCCAAATTAGTACATAAACGATTTGGGTCATTCTTCTTCTGGCGGTAATAACCTAGAACCGCTATCATCCTGTAGGTTGGCATTTGTGGAAAATTGCATGATAAGATGCCCATAAGCAGTTGCACCCAAATTACGAAAATAGGCGTTAGCCATAAATGTTATCTGTTCTACGCTATTGTAGCTTACAAATAAGAATCAGAAGCTCTAAAAAGAACTTTGTAATAACTGGCATAGAKTGACTGGGACAAATAACAAATAAKCAGACAGAAGTATAACGAAGCTTGTTTGATACGTTTGGCAATCGACACAACTGAGAGTTAGTGACAACAACGACAAAAACCATCATCGGCTTACTCGACTCGTTTTTTATGAACGCCCTTTACAATATCTATTATAAGCTAACGCGATAAAAATTTGAGGTCTGGAGTGTGTTAAAGGGAAACAACTTACTATTCCAGGCGCAAGAAAAATCCAAAATTTACTTCTTATTTGCCGAAAATGTCAAAAACTGAACAAACAAACAAACAATAAGTTGCGAAGCATTTTTTATTAAAAGTTCGTACTGAACCATACATTATGTTCAAAAACATAATAATAATAGAAAATGTCAAAATCAAAATCAAAACGAAAATACTATTATTTAGTTTGCACTATACAAAAGTTTTATCGTAATTATTGTTATAAAATACGTATATGTGCATGTTCGAATAAAACGAAGATACGTCTCAGTCATTGCTTAATTGCTMAGCTGACTGAGGTGTCTTTATGCGAAAATGCCAGCAATACCTTCTCCGCAATATGCAACTAGGCGTAAAAACCATACGACGGTATTCATATAGTGAGAAATCAAAACGGGAAAATATCATTAAAAAGCGAAAGATGGTAGCAACTCTAAGACAAGAGGTAATACACAAAATAATTGTAGGAATTCTGTTAAAAACATATACCAAGAGGAATCAAAAGACATCCCTAGGGTTCCGTATAAATTGTTTCTCTTTTGTTTGACACGTGTTTAAGCCCCCTCGAGTTGTTAGCAGCGCATGAGATAAAAGGACTTTTTCGTCAATTTACAATTTATTCGCCTCTCGCTCTTCTCAGAGACGTAAATATTTTACAGGCTTTCTATACAAAAAGCTTAATGTTGATGTGAGACGGTAAAAATAAGATAAAAAGCACAGACTTCCTAACGGCCGAAGTTATTGCAGTTCGTTTAAAGCGCTGATTGGTAGGTACCTCTGACTGTAACGCTGTTGTGTCCTTTTAATTACGTAAAGCTAGCAAAGCTTTTCACTTTTCACTCCGAGTTTTCTTGCCAAACGGCTTCAGATACTGAAGTTGTGCAAGTGCAAATACAAACACTGTTTTATCAAAAAGTAACTATAAATCATGCGAGAATTACAGTGTGGATGACACCATGCCATCTAGTGGCAATACGGCATCATCCACTGGTCTCTGTGGAGAACTAATCTCAACGGCAGCCCACAATGTTGTGGGCGTCTAAAAGTCGGCAAACGTTCCCCAACGATGATTTCCACAAAGAATGCAGTCCTCAAGCATATGCGAGACACATCGCCTACCTTGGCGTATATAAGGAAAGCCAGATCTATGCCGTGTTGTCTGCGTTGGGACTATAGCTGTGCTGAGGAGGCTTTATAAGCCGAAACAGCTGTCCACAGATTGTTTTGACGCAGGCGACATAGCATATACGTAATTATTATAAAGCATACATTTAGATAAACGTAATTGTAGAATATTTACTAAAGTCATCATTCTCCCAATTTAACTTACTGATGTTCTATTATCTTTTCTTCGCATTTCAATATAAGAAACACGATATGTGTAAAGTATTTAAATGCTATTTATACTAAATCAATTTTAATTTCTTTGAACCTGTTGCAGTGACTGCGTCAACTATAGGATATAGTGTTCTTAATGGAATCCATAGTTTAACTCTTTCATTTCAATTTAATAAAAGTGGATAAAATTATATAATAATAACAACAATAGAATAACAATAGATATTTAATACAATAAAAATGWCGTAGCTATGAAAATAAAATCTGTGTCACACGTGTCCCTGTTGATGACTACTGWTTAAGTTACTGAAATACAGGGTGACACAWAAAACCGTCAATAACCTTTTTTATTATAAAAKCTTTATTAACATCAAAAATMATCAACCAGCAATTAATAACAATAATATTGTGTTTTAACAATAACATATTCAGTTGGTTTAGAAGTGACCTCCCTAGGCGACGATACACAGCGCCAGACGTGTCTTGAAATTTTCAGCGAAGGGCGGCAAGTCCTCCGGCGACAATCGGTCCCAATCCCGACGCTCCAAACTTTTGTAGCGTATAGCACAGGCCCTCCTGGCTTACAGAATGGGCCACAAGCTGTAGTCCATCGGATTGAGATCCGCTGAGTAGGGCGGTCATTCCGACGACAAGATGAAGTCCGGAAAATGAGTCGTTTTCGCTTTGTGAGCTGGACCGGAGTTCCGCTGGAACGTCCAAACCGCATCGCCGAAGTGCTGCTCAACCCACGAAAGTACGATGGCTTCGATAATATCGCGGCGATAGACTTCTTGGTGGATTTTGACCCCTTGATCCACGAAAACGAGGGTATTTTTGCCGCTAGCACAAATTCTTCCACCATCACTGACGTGTGGTTTTGGCGGTGTTCGACAATGGTTGACGCGCCGCCTGACTCTGCGGACTAGATTCTGTCGTTTTGGCGGTTGTGGACCTGCTATACGGTGAACAGCTTCTCGTCCGTGAAGGGGATGCCTTCCTACCGCTGACCATGCCCTGACCTGACCTGCCCGATGCTTGAGTTGACTTCAGGTTGAGCTCCTCGTTCGCCATTCACCGAACAACTTCGCGATTGATTCCGGTCTCATGGACGATGTTTTGCATGGAGACCCTAGGATTTTGGGCGATTCGCTTTTTGATGATTTTGCAATTCCAGATGTTGATGGCGCGCTTTCTGCCGCTTCCTGGGCGGAGGCCAGCATGACCGCGTCCATTTGGAGCAAACGCGCGATCTCACAGTTTCGATTTATCAGCTCATGTAAGGCCAAAATTTGTGCACGTTGACTTGACATCCGCAAAAAGGTATTGAACAAAGTATTGAAAAACATGAAAATACATAGGGTTGTAGAAAAAAACATGGAGAATCCGACCCAATGAAAACTGGAACGAAAAAGTTTGAAACAATCGCGTTAAAATTGAAAAAAGATTATTGGAGGTTTTTTTATGTCACCCGGTATGTCGCCGAGAACTAGATCATAATATAAATGGGCAATAAGGTTACGTAGGTGACCCATAATGTACCGTAGAGAATTATTTATTTTGAGATAAAATATACGTAAATTGTAGCTATTGTACGGCATTTTTAAATATTATATTTCAGTAAAAGTAAAGAAACTAAAAGTTTCAGTTACGGGCATATCGAGATTAGACATGATAAGTGCCAGTTGCGTTCTTTATATCTTAAAACGTAAGAATATATGATTTTTTAATGTTTCGCACAAATAACAAATAATAAGAGTTTTTCTTAATACCAGGTTAGGATATACTTCACAAGCTGCTTGTATCCGCTATTCACAAGTTTCTTCATCTTTTTCATCTTTGAAAATTATGCAAAAATTCTGAAACTAGCAAGAACTCATTAAACAGAAAAGTTAGCTGTCAACTTACGGTGTGCTGGATGTTAACAATATTGTCCAGATGTAGATTTGTAAACTATTAAGTATTAAAAATTATCTTAGAAATTTCATGCCCAATGAGCATTATAGCATTTTTATATATTTGTTAGTAGAATACAAGACATATTTATGACAATAAATAGTTCAATAGTTTAGTACATTTCATATATTGAAATTGAAAATGTTTTCGTAGGTACTTAATCAGTAACATAAAGAAGCCCTCCTGTTATAGCTGCTACGCTTCTAATGCCCTTAAAGGTGTTACAACATTTGATGATGTACTATATACGTTAATCCAAGCAAAGGTAAAAAAGGATATAATTATAAAACCTCTTCTCTCTCTTTTACCGCCCCATATTGTTACTCAAACTTAAATTTAACATTAAAAATTTCATATAGATTCAAATGCATGTTGACTTTTTGTATGTATGACAATATGAGAAACAGCTGAAGAACTACGAAAACAAAAGTAGACGCATTATCCAGAGCTGCGAAACCAGTATAATGTACATACGCATTCCTAAATATAAGTAAAAAAGGAATAGGTGATAACTAAAAACACTATATATTTTTAATATAACAATCTACAAAACTTTAGTATTCAAATCGCACAGGTATGAAGTATGGATTTTAAATGAGACGAAACAGTGCAAGAAATAAATAAAGATTAGTCAATTTTGAATAGGAATACCGTCGCAACAAAAATAGTTCTAAATCTCAGAGTCACTAGGCCAAGTGGTTTTGCGAACTACCTATGAAGTATGAGAAAGGATATAATATTTTAGATCACACAGTACTGTATCATCTTTTATTACATAACAAATGCCAGGAAGAATCGATATTTAGGTAACAAACACATCCATTTTCCGATCCTGACCGCACTATTGGTCACCAGAGAGTACAGAAACACGACAATACAAAAAAGAACAGTTTTGTTATTACAACGTATGGTGTTTTCTTACACCGATATTGTTGCACCGTTGATGCATTGATGGACGCAAGGTACGCACGCGATATCCTCGTTTAGGATTGGTTTATTGATAAATCACATTGAAACCAGAAGTTACCCTGCAGGTTGTAAGTAAACTGAACAAAATCTACTTTACATATAATACAATCTGATTGTAATAGAATAAGCTGCCCATTTGCTTATGGAAATTAATGATATAAAATAACGGGCTATTGTTTTCAGCTTATTCACACAACTTAAAGTTTTCATTTAAATTCCCATCTCACTTGAATAAATGTAAACACAGTACGACCTTTAGTATGTATTTCCTTTTAAATCGTTCTGATATAACCATTCGTTGATTTAGCTCAAACCTTCTACAAGATTTGTCACATTAAAAAGAAACCCAAACAAGCATATTGCCTTTATCACTTTATGTTGTTGGTTAAAATCCTCCTAATAAATATAAATGCCCTAGTCAATCAAAATAATCGAGCCGTCTATACCCATATATCCTCCAAAAAGCGTTTTTATTAGGCCGAACCTATAATTTTTATTTACAACAGACCTGCCAATTACGCGACCAATCACCATGGCGACGCCTTCTGATGATACTGCACATTAGATCCACATTTAGACGCTCGCTTACAAACCAGTCTTAATAACAAAGTTAGTCAAAAGGCAGACCAAGGCAAATAATTTAATGATTGCACTACGCAAAGAAACAAATGTCCACCTTTTCAACTCTATAATAGCCAGTTTTCTTAAACTGAAAATGCAAAATAACTTTATAATACCGAATATTATCGGTGAAAAGCCATTCACAAAGCACTTGCTTCTCAAACTCAACTATAGGTACTAACAAAATAATAAAGTGGTATGTTATTGCTTGTAGACACTCATTTCTTTGGCGATATTGCCTTTTCTAATTAATGCATGTTTTATTCTACTTGTTTAGAATGGTAACTCGCATTATTAATCACAATAACAAACTTTGATGGCAAAAATAAGCAAGTTTCAAGGAGCACGAATCCATATGATGGTGGTAGTTTGTAGAAAATTTTCTGGATTTGCTGAAAATAGCAGCCCGTTTGTTATCGATCTATTAGTACCGGGTACTATAACATTACTTTTCTTTTTTCTCTTTTCTTGCAAAGGCATGCAAGGGTCATTTGCTACTTTCTTATTTATATAATCTTTGCAGTACAGCACACACTAAAGAAAGGCACTTTAAGGAACTTACTTGTCACTTTTAATGACGCAGAGCATTGTTGTATTAAACGCTGCCTAAGTTATTAATCGGTCTTTAGCATTTGATGGAAGGTATCGATAGCACTTTTTAATATATATACGTCTTTGTAGGAAAACATTACGGTGTTATTCTCTAACTATGAAGAATTTACTGAAGCTTTGTTGTTCTTTAGATGTTTTCCAAGGTCAACAATATTTTTATGAGACTTTGAAATCACGCACGATGCCAAAATTCATTTAAATGGCAGCACTAATTATTCGGAAGTGAAGGTCAGTTTATGTTAGTTTATTTTATAAATGACATGCATTTTTAATTACCAAAGAAGAGATATTAAAAATTTTCGAAACGTTCGAATACTTTATTTTACCTTTTTCTTGGCCACCGATTTCAAACTTCTACATTTCTGTATGTGTTAATAAATCTCCCTCTCAAACATGGGCAGAGAAGCACTAAATATACGAGACTTTTCTCGAATACCTCTAGAGACAAATAAATTGCACTGCGCGCAAAATGTAACCCACTTAAAAAGATGGGACTGCATCTTACTATGCACAGTGGTATTTTCATTCGATGGAATTTCCTACTCCTGTGCCAGAAGTTATTACGTCTCCAGGAGGCAAGCTGTAATCGCCAAGAAGATGAGTGTATAAATCCGATGCGTCGCATTTTCACGCTATTTATTATGCACTAGGTTGATGAAGGTTTTAATAAATCTGCATTCTCAGCAGCTTTAACGTCATCGAGAACGAAAGTGGGAAGCGCTAGAATTCATGAAAGCCTTGCAGTTATTTATTTTCGAGCAAAAGCGTGGCATGTTTGAGGTTGCTGCTTTTAATGAATACTTAAATAGTTTGTTGTGGAGTTCACTAACGAAAAGTTTTGATTTACCTAAGTAGAAATGTACGATTTTCGCGAGATAATATTTGATGTTTTTAACATTCGCACATAATTATGTAGAGAAGTTAAATTATTAATTAATACAGAGCATAATAATAAGTCACTATTAGCAATTTTAACTGACCTTTAAAATAAGTAGAAGATATCACAAAATCTAATCGTTGTTAAAGGTCTTATATTTGCTGTGATATACTTATGTTACGCTTATTCATACCTTACACAGTACCAGTAAAGTAACTAAGCGGTCTCGATGCAAAATAAGAATTGACCCCCTAACCACTATTATTTTTTATAATATAAAAAGTAAAATGTAAATAAAGTTACTGTTAAAGCTAAAGCAATTCATCTAATGAACATATTAAACTACATTTTCTTAACAGCAAAGCTCCAAATGGTTTTAAAAGTAATTGCGACTTATCATTGACAGATATTCAATGAAAATCGGAACGTGCTAACGTGACATATACTTTTTGGCACATATAGACGAAAGCTATGCTTAATACAAATACTATTTACTTTGAGAATATCTCAAACAAAATAAGATTTACTTAGGCGGAATAACGTGTAGTTTTACTAAAAAGAGGCATACCTTTTATGTATATTTTGCACGTGTCATTTTATTCTTACTTTGAACATGTTTCTACTGACCAGTTACTTCGAAGTAACACCTCTGCGTCAGCGCTGCTCTCGTACTTTACTTATGACAGCTTTAACATTATTTTCCAAAGTACGCTGGCGCCGCACAGTGTGCTAGAATTAGAAATTCCTGGTCAAAACCCAAAAAGTAGATATTTCTATCCCAAATTTGATAGGCAGGGTTTTTTAGGTTGCTGATTACGAAAATAAAACTAAAAAAAATCAGAATTCAGAATGAAATTGATGTTTCCCCTCTAATCTCATGTGTGTAAGGGAATTACGAAAAAATCTAATGTTTATGTTTTAGGGTAAAAACGGTGTTTCTATGATCACTTATCACAGTAATATACTTTATTATAGGGATTGCAAATAATAAGATATATAAGTGTTGTATGAATAACAGTTTGTGTTTACAGTCTGATTGTTTTTATGAACTTATTATAATTTACTAATTTATAATTGTTTAGTATGTTTACTACTTTATTACAAAAGAAAACAGACATTGCAATAATGTATTGGTCGAATAATATTAGTAAACTACTTTTATCATTGCAAAAGTCCTCAACCAGGGCTCATTTTTAGAAATCTTTCTTCTATACAGTTAGACCACCTTCCATTTCAGTTTCAGGGTGCACAAAATCTGCGTTTCTCACGAAGCTGGTTATATAACAAAAGAATCCGGTTTGTCCTTAAACTTTTGTTATTCAGCTATATCTTGTCAAATAATTCACATCGTGTTCATGTTCAGTCCGTGCTCCTGTAATGGGCCTGAGCCAGTTTTTTTAATGAAAATAGCCATAGCCTAAATAATTAGTATTTTTATTTTTAGAATAAGTCAATTTCATTTCAATTTCAGAAACGCTACGTACTTGCAATTAGGCGTAAACGTAGATGCATGCATGTTATTACCTAGTACGATATTACGTCATCGCCAAAACTAATTTCCAACAATCAAATTTCAATTGCAAAATTCTTAAGAATATTCGGGAACTACACTAAATTACTTAACCCACGTACAGATTACAATTTATGAAATGTGAAACAGGTTCATTAATAGAAAAAAAGCGTCGAATGTTTTTTTGATTTTCCACGCGTGGCAAATGGTCCCGGAGGCAGGTACGTTTATTTTGTAAAAGAAAAGTGGAAAAATGAAAATTTTATAAACACTTTTTTGTTTTTTATACTTTTTTTCACAGAACCTAACTTCAAGCTATGCCGGATCTCTCCAGATAAAAAATTAATCGTTTCATGTTCCTGTGTGTTACATTAAAAACAAGAATCATGCGCAGTTACATTTAAACAACCTTAAAATCGATTTACGATATTAAATGACCATTGAAATCAAAATGTAAATCCCGTATATACCTCCAGCATCATCCTCCATTTCAAAGAATTGTGTTTCAGTACTTTTATTAACTAAAATATTGTTCTTTATTCTAAGGGTATGAAAGTTTAAAAAAAAACGAGTTGCACGGGTGCATGGACAAGATGAAGTTCGAGAGTCACCTGTCATCAGGTATTCCAATGAAATCGTCTGCTGTTTCAGAATTGAGTACATCATCTATGCAACATTTTCTTGTACTAATGTGCAAGAACGGTACCGTTGAGGAGATTGGGGTTCGAGTCCCGACCGCAGCGAGTTTTTTTTTTCAGTTGAACTTAGCCTGCTTTCCCAATCACAATACAGACTTGTGCGCTTTACTGTGAATAACACTAGATTTTGGGGGTTGTGGCCAGATACTTTCAATCCCAGCCCACTGTGCGCCGATTAATACCAAAGCGCCAGAAAAATGTGGGAAGCTGGGAAGGTATCTTCAAGCCGCACGCAGCAGATAAATATACTTTATTACTACTATTTAGTAATTACTATTACTAACAAAAGTTAACAGTTACTTTGGGTTTACATACGTAGTAATAATTACTAAGGAAACTCCCAAACCAGTTAGTATAATTTAAATGCTGTTTGGGATGGTAATAGACATACTTATTTGTACTTCTTTCTCAGGAATATGTTTGATTCGCTCAAGGCTCGAGGGGGTTAATCTAAAGGCTATAGGCGTTTCAATTTAAGATCACAACACCGCCGTGACAGTAGCTGCAACTATACCTACTCTGGGTAATAGCAGTAGCCGCCCGCCAAAATTTAAAAAAAGTTATCACGACGTCGTAACGTTTCTTGTCCTGTGAGTACTTAAATTGACTGCCCTTATTCAGTTGACTTTAAGTGATCAAACAATAAAAGGGGGCCGGCCACTTAATACGAGCTTGTAAAATATACGGTAGGTACACATTTTTAGATAAGCGGAAAAGTAGCGCCGTTAGAGATGCGTTTTTAAGTAATATTCTGCCAAAACTGTAAGCCGCTATACAAGAGAGGTCTGCCGTAAAATAATAATTATAATTTGCTTTACAGTGCCAATGCCCCTTATCTTACTTATATATAAAGGTCATCATTTTTGCACTTACTTGTTAGGGGTTGGGTTTAGAGATAAGCGTACGGGTTCTTTTGAAACAAGCGGCTCTAGACCTATTCTTGATTACACATTACACCTTAGTTCTTGTTCAGCTTTCAACTTGAAAATATTCAGAGAGAGCGTTACTTTTGCAACAATTTTGAGTTTATATGACGCCAGACAACATAAAACACGTCTTTGTGTATGAATCAAATATGAAGAATACTCAACACCACGCAAGAAATTTATGCATCTTACCCAAAAGCCAAATGATTATCGATCAAATATCCTGTTAATATCAGATATTTGGATATTTGATTTAATAATAATGTGGATATGAACAACGACGCTGCTAAACAAAATTACCCAAAGCCGCTAATGTTGGATTGATCCGTTAGGTGGCGTATCGCCTATCACAAAATGCCTATGTATTTGAGGTTAAAACTTTCTATTTTAGTTAATATAACGTTCATAAATAATGAACGAGTTGAACAGAAATATAATTTATTAGATTTATAAGATGCGTTACAATTAGTTATCAATATAAAACATTTTGCGCGATTTAATTATTTTCATTTTTCAATTCAACTGTAACTTTGCTAAAATCTACAATCAATACCCCTTCATTTTCGACTGTTATTATGATAAACTTCTAAGTCGATCTTGTGTTACAGTAAGTCTTACGCATTTTTTATGATCTTCAATTTGATTAAAGGTCTTTGTAGGTTTTGCAGAATTTACAGGAATAGTTTGAAATATTAATATGACACATACACATTCGAGAATTCCGAACTCAAAAGTCAACATTTTTGTTTTATCACGGAGCTTTGATAATACTTAAATAACGAAATTCAACTGTAGTGATCATGTTAGTTCTACTGCCACCCAAGTCTCGAGTCCTTTTAGCCTTCTTGGCTTTTGTATATAACGCAACGAAAACAAATTATATAGCTAGGATGTATATTTGAGGGTGGATTTTGTGCGTCTCTAATTTTAACTTGATTCTGCTTGAGAGTGGGAAAAATTAGTATGTTGATACATCGAAAACCAATGTAATTTGTGTGCGGGTATACTAGTACTGTACTGAGGCCAGGTACTAATAACAATTTGTTATTATTGCCAGGACACCAGCAGGAAAGCATTAATTACTAATAAGTTGCAGCTTGACGTGCCATTAATATAAACTTGAATAAACAGCTTCTTTTGCGATTATTGTGTAGGTGTTCCAATGTGTATATAAGGATAATCTTATGTATAAAACGGAACTGATAATCATGCTGCGGCTTCGTTCAAGAAAACTCGCTCGGATTCTAACAATAAATAATTAAAAGAGCAGGCAAAAAGAATGCTATCATGAGAATTAGGTATGTGAGAAAACCAGCGCCTACTGATTAGACAACGAGACTAACGTTCGCGCAGTTGCCTAAGCCTTCTTGTTTTGGTATATTCTCGAAGCCTCCATGCTAGACAAGGCGATGGCTGTGGCAAACATTCTAGCACTCTCGTCGTGTGTTTTAGAGCCAGTAAGTCAAGTGAGTGTTTTAATAGTAGTTAGTTAAACTAGTAGTGTGGGAACAATAGTGTTTTGAACTAGCTGTATTTGGATTTGGTGTATTTCTGTACTAGTGCGTAAATAAAGTAAATTTCGCATTTCTCAAACCCGTACACATAACAATTATTAATAATTTAACCTAATATAGATGTAGGCCATCGTACTGCTTGCTAGATGATACAGATAGTACAGAGAATACTGGGGGTGCACCTTTTTTCCACGCAAATTACGAATAATATACACAAAGGCAATAACGTTGATTTGTTAGACACACATTCGGCTATTATAACACTGCAATGACGGGTAAAAACAAATGCCCATTTACTTTTCAATTAGTTACATCCTTTTCTCAATATAGATAACATTAAATATTGATCCTGGAAGCAATCAAGAACTCCACGGCGAATATAACAGAAATATAGTAGATGTTTTATCTCAACTTTCAATAAAAGCAGATTAAAGGCATTGTCATTTACTAACACATATGACAGCACCCAGTCAAAAATTAACAGATAACTGCGTTTATCCATGATAAATCAGAATAAAACTTACAAAGATGTTAAACTAATTTACTTTTGGATTTGCAAACTGTTGTAGAACACTATCATTTACAGAAAAAAATGTTCAAATATGTAGAAAAGATGCCGTCAGAATATACTTACACTTAAGAGAATAAAGCATAAATCCTTTCAACTTTCAACCTTGAGAAAGTAAATCTAATCTTGTTAAGTCTAACTTTGCCTCCAAATCGCCAAAACTTATATTTCAATCGCCTTCCGTACCTTGAAAAGGCTCCTGCATCAACTTATTCATTACCAGGTAAAAGTTAGTCCAAAAAAGGCATCGCCAAGCACGACCGTCCTTTTAATTAGTGATCCTGGAACAAACCAGCAGTAGGTTGCGTCGCGGGTTGACGAGCCTTCTTGATTAAATTTAGACGAACTAATTAAAACTAAACCCGTTTTAAATCAGCGAACCGCTAATCCGAAGCGAACCGACTCAATTTTTCTAGTACCAGAAAAGGGTCCAAATTGATTTCAACAAGCAGACCGTTGGAATTTAGAGAATGAGATTTACAAACAAAACAGTTGAGATGGAACTTTTACAGCGGTGCTAATGGAAATTTACGAGAATATAATGATGCACATGAAACCTCGCCTGAAACCACATTACACGCAAATGCAACACAATATTATTACGATGAGTGTTACGGTAGCGTGATATATGATAACGGTATAAAAATTGATACGTGCAAAACAGCAAATAAAACGATTTCACGCTCATAAATGTAATATTTTAGTGACTAAGGATTTTATTGCTAATTTAATTTAAATTATCCAAACCTAAGGGTTTCTTCAAAATAAATAGTTGCTTGCTGTAACCTTCGACATATTGGTAAACCTGTATTATATACGCAGATCTTTTTCCAAATCAGTAAGTATTAATTATCCCAATTTTTATTTTAGTATCTACAAAGTACAAAAGCAAACAAACTTATGCGCAGAAATAATGAATTACTACCAATGCGTAATATAAATAATATCTGGGTAATATTTCATCTCACCGTCAAAACTCAACTTCAACAAGGGATACTAAGTTCTTGCAAACCCTTCTGCTTGTAATATCAGTAAATTTGTTTTCGAAACCTTAGAAAATGTTCAATCTACACATCGTAATCCATCCAGGTATAAAAAGAACCTAAATACATAGATGATGAACCGGCTGTCGAATATTTTTCCGGCAGTAATACCTATTAAAATTCAACGCTGATATTTGGCTTGGTCCTTTATCACTCGAAGATTAAGTGAGAGCTTTATCACCAAATGTATTAGCGCTTTAGCGCATATATCCACTACATAAACGTTTCAAATATATAAATAAGCTATATGTGGTAATAATGGTATATATAATAATAATGGTATTCCAATGCTTCTCATTTTGGAGGCGTATTTCGACTAGGTGAAAAGATTAGTGACAAACATAATGGACTTGCCTCCAGTTCTGCTGATGGTTCGATTATTTCGTCGAATGTACTACACAAATTTACTGTAGCAACTGAGGATGTGATTGGGACTGCGACAAGGATAAAGGGAAACATGATCATGGGTCCTGATATCATTCCTGGCTTTTTAGTAAACGACTGTATCAATAGCCTTCCGTACCATTAAGTTACATTTACAATATAATCCTTAAAACGTCAACTTTCACAGAGTGCTGGAAAATTTTAAGAATATGTCCTGTCTTCACAAAAGCAGTGATAGATCTAACATAGCGAAATACGCCCAATTGCACTCATATGTAATTTTGCCAAGTTAGTTGTACTATCATAATATTTATACAGACATTTTTTGTAACACGCTCTTAATGAACAGCCTGGATTTATGAAAGGCAGGTCGACTTCTTGTAACTTATGCGAATTTACCCAATTTGTGTCTACTGCACTGGACAGGCGTCATCAGGACGTTATCTATATTGATCTAATTTGCTGAATAAACTGAGTACTTTGGGTGTGAGTGACTCGTTGTGTTTGTTGTTTAAGTCTATGCTCGAAGCAAGATATCAGATGTTGAACACAAAGGGACTGAATCTACGATATCCAGTTAAGTGTGGTGTGTTGCAAGGCTCTAATGTGGGCCCTTTGTTGTTTAACATTTATATTAATGACGTAAGTGATTGTTTTGATTGCAAATTTTATTTATATGCTGACGACCTGAAAATTGCAAATATTGTATACACACATAACAACTGTAAAAGTCTGCAACCAAATATTAACAGATTTGTTGAATCTTAAAATTAATATAAAGATATGTAATATAGTAATATATTTACGCACGAAGAATTTGGTTAAGTTTCCATATTCAATAAGTAACATCGCTCTGGATAGGCTGCAGTCTGTTCGTGATCTTGGTGTTCGTTTTGATTCATCTCTGTCTTTTACAATGCATATTAATACGATATTAAGTAGTTGCATAAAATCACTCGGCTTTCTAAAAAGAAACAGCGTCGACTTTAGGGATATTGACTGTTTGATCGCACTATTTCAGTGTCTAATAAGAAGCAGGCTTGAGCTCTATTGTATGGTGTCCATATAGTGAATTGTACGTTAAAGTACACAACAATTAGATATTGTTAAGTACGGTTATTATCCGAAGAGAGGCAATAATCAAATAGATTTGTTAAATAGTTTTGGACAGCAACTTCTTCAACAGAAGGTACTAGGTATATTGTCTTTATATGAAGTAATTGATGAAATACAGTAATGTCATCTGAATTATTGAAGCAAATTAGTTTTAGTGTTCCAAGATTGGCTAGTAAGGATGTATTCACGMTTACTGATAGGCATCTCAATTKTCCTCTCATGAACATGAGTSGTAAATATAATAATATATGTAGTAATGTGGATATATATTTTGTAATAATTTTAAAATGRTTGTCAGCTCCTGTCGCATGGTATTMMTCAGTACTCCTAACGCATAATGTTGAAATAGTTTGATATGCGCATTTCATGTTGATTATTGTATTATTTGTATTATTCTGTAATTACAAAATGAGTGAAGTGTTATTTTCATATCATGCTAAAGCTTTAAAGGGAACGCAATATATTGTAGATGTGTTTTAATTCCAGCAATAAATATACATGTTTTATTCATATTGGAAACAGAAGCGGTAACGTCAGTTTCATCAAATAAGTGATTTTCTGAAAGATCGCATCACTAGAATTAAAAAGGGTACCATCGGTTAAAAAAATAATAATAACAATAATAATATATATTTGTGTTAACATTTTACATAAAATTTACACACTTCAAAACGGATACATTATACAACATAAAATTAGAATAAGCTTTTAATCACCCTTTAAGACGTGAAGGACATAAATGTAAAATGCTCATCAAAGGAGTAAAAAGCATTATCCAAAAGCATTGATTTAATGTAGTTCTTAAAGTTGGAAAGATTGAAACATTTGACATGGCCAGATAATATGTTATAAAACTTGACGCAAATTACGAGTTCTGCCGAGTCTAAGAAAATCCGTTTTTAAAAGGTGTCGACTTCTAGTGGGATAAGTATGGTCTGTCTGGCAACTATTTAAACATATGAGTGAAAATAAGACACTGATATATGTATAGGTAGGGAACCGTTAAAATTTTAAGATTAAAAATTTTTTGCCAGTTATCCCGATATCCAATTTTAGCAATAACTCTGACACACTTTCGCTGAAATCTAAAAAGTTTTGTAAGGTGTTCAGAGTGACCCCATACAAGGATAGCGTATAAAATATTGCTTTGTACAGCCGCATGGTAGGCTGTAGGAGTTGTTTTTATAGAGACAACAGGAACCAATTAAAGTAAACATGAATCATTTACTTAATTTATTAAGAAGAAAGTCAATATGAGGTTCCCACGTCATTGTCGAGTCTAAGAATAATAAAAATACAAGTCGCTGTGTTTTGGTTGCGTTCACAACCAACTTATTGCTATGAAGCCAGTTTGAGCTTCCAAAGAATTAGCGTTTAATGAAGATACACTATCGCTTATGCCTAGAATAAGTAATATCGTCAGCAAACGAAATGCATTTTCCCGAAACAACAGACCGTGGAAGATCATTTATGTAAATCAAAAACAAGAGAGGTCCCGATATAGATCCCTAAGGAACACCGAAATTAATTGGAAGAAGGCTTGAGGAATCTCTTTAATTTACGTTTACATACTGCTGTCTGTCGCTAAGGTAAGGTTCTATAAAAGCAATGCTAGAACTATGAACGGATTAGGATTCAAGTTTGTGAATAAGAATATCATGCGATAGATATACCTACAATCGAATGCTTTAGACAAGTCAAAGCAAGAAACATCAGCATAACCCGAAGACTCCAAATTACACCCTCAACAGTAATTCAAATATGGGGAAGCCGTTCTGCAGACGATACATATCAGCGACGGAGACGTGCTTAGTCAGCCCAGGATATGATTCGGCGTAGTTAATAACGGTAGCTCAAACTATTTACGATAATTTGCGGCAAGTTCCTAATGCTTTTGTTGCAGTAATAAAAGCTGCGATTCTTTGGCCAACGGTTAATCCAAGAGTTACTGTCAGGCTTCTACCTTGTGACCCAGAATGAAATTTAATTTAGTTTAGTCATGATTTTCTTAATTGGTTCCATGATGTAAGTGGCCGCTATATTATATGCCTTGAGACTAGATCTCATTTGGTATTCCTTAAGGGTATTCAAACAGCCCAACAGTAGTACATCACTGAAATGATACAACTTGTGTGTCACATTATATCAGTCAATATGAAATTATTTCATTTACTATTCATATCATTAAAACGTAAGGGCTAGTCATATTCGAATTCATTTTACAGAACCAAAGAGAAAAACTCTTTTATTAAGTCTTACAAACCGATTACTTCGTAAGCTCTTGAATCGAAGATATTGCATTCGTCTCGCTTCCTCAATTACCAAACTTACTGCTTCCGATACAGCGAAAAAGATCAATACGTATTTAATTTGTCAAAGTTCAGACGATCCTTCCAAGAACTTTTAAGCACGCAAACTTTGATGTCCCTGAACCCGTGTTAAAGTTGTCGCTGTATTTAAAAATTGACGAGGTTGTTGAAGTACCGAAACCTAGTAAACTTCATATGTACTGCGTTTCGTAATTGGACGATAACACATAGACATCTCCATAAAAAAAACGATACCTTGAATATTGCATAATTATCGACAGCTTGACCGAAATTAGAATTATGTATTACTATTAATAGCTATTTCCTCGGGAGTCGATATTGGATAGGTAGTTGACAAACGTTTTCACTTGTTGTTTTCTAACTTGTTTTTGTAGGTTGAATATTTTTAATTCATAATTACTTACATTTATTTGATAAAATTTAAATCCTATAATACAATTACCAACTTCACCTGTTAGATAGAAGATGTACCAAATGTGCCGTATCCGAATCAAAGATTTCCGGTTAAATGTTGTTCTGATAATAAAATGAATTGTTTTTATTTAATAGTGGAACGTTAGTAAAAGACGAACATAGATGATGCTTCTAATTTATATGTTCTAGAACGTGAGATATTATAGTACAACCCAAATGCAAATCCAAACGAAAATATATTCCACGCTTCGATTACAATATTGCTGATACACAGGTGAATTTCTGAAAAAATTGTGTATTGATGAAAGTTTTTCAGATTCCAACGCTTCATTTTATGATGTGTCAATGCAAAATTCAAAATGCAGTCTAGACTTTATTACCACTTTCTAATAAGTGTGATGTCAAATTTATGAATGTTCAGCAACTGCTTTAAAAACTTACAGCAAACTTTAGAAATGGCATAAAATTGTAACCATCGTATATTATGTTTCAAGGACATCAGCATTTTTGTGCAGTTGCAATTCCCGTTATGACGAAAAGAACGCGAACTAAGCATTATGTATCTTACGAGGTTACTGTTGAGCGGAAATATCAGTCGCAAACGCAAAGGGGCAACTTAACTTTACTTAATTCAAGTCCACAATATAGACCGCTGTCCCTCTAACAGAAGCTACCCTTTGTAACACAATATGAGCTGAGTATTACTTTACTTGTGTGTTATACAATAAAAGTCTATTTTAGATTGTTTTTATTTGTAGATCAAACTGTCAAATCTTTGTTACGATCAAGATTGTAACTATCCCCCCTTCGGCTCTAGTTCTTAGTTTCAGGTTGTCACAGGTAGTTTCTAGAAAATGTTGCGCAACATCAGCCCAAGGTTATTTCAATGTTGCATTCGTGCCTTATTATATCTTATCTAGTATAATGTGATCTGTTTCCTCGTTATGAATCACTCAGTCAAACTATGTGGAACTTAGTATAGCGACTCATGCGCAAGTTTTTCCAAGTGGCGATGTTAGTTGTCCGTGCCAATTATTCCGATTATGCTTGGACGCTGTTTTCTTGTTACCCTTGCCGTAATTACATTCCTATTTCTCTTGCATTTTTTCATACAAGATGGTTCAAAGAGAAAATGATTGATGTAGTTGCAAAAATCCACCCCAGAGAAACGAGCATAATCCGACAAAGTAAATAAAATTCCGAATAATTGCAACAGAGAAGATACACAGAATACACAATATATTTAATGCTAAACAAAACCAGCACCACAAAAGCAAAGCAGTATTAAGTTTTTGAAGAAACCAACAATATACGAGGCATGTTTTTTAAGTAAGTACCGTTTTGCGATTCCGCCGCCGCAGCGCTACGGTCGGCGTTCCGCGCATGCGCGCTGGTTACCTACATCTCCTGTCTACGCACTGACGCCATTACAGTTTGATTCTTCATTGTATATATTGCTTACTGAGTGTTTAAGATGCCTCCGACAATCGTGAGTCCCGCCGATTGTGAAGTACGGGCTGTTATACGATTTCTTAGTGCTAAAGGCGTAAAACCGATCGATATTCATCGTGAGATCTGTGAAGTTTACGGACAAAACATTATGAGTGATGGAATGGTAAGGAAATGAGTGAGAGCATTTAAAGATGGCCGCACAAATGTGCATGATTAAGAACGGAGTGGGCGTCCTTCGGTCGTTAATGAAGATTTGGTGCAGAAAGTGAACGAAAAGGTGAGAGAAAACAGACGCTTTACAATTTCATCATTGTGCGACTGCTTTCCTCAATATTCTCGTAGTGTTTTGTATCGCATTGTGACCGAGAACTTGAATTACCGGAAATTGTGTTCACGTTGGGTTCCGAAAATGTTGACGGATTTGCACAAAACCCAACGTTTAGGCAGTGCATTGACTTTCCTTGAGCGCTACCACAATGAAGGTGAAGATTTTTTAGACCAAATTGTTACTGGTGGCCTACGTCACACCAGAATCAAAACAACAATCCATGGAATGGCGACATTCATCATCACCCAAAAAAGTGAAGTTTAAGCAAACAATTTCTGCCCGGAAAATCATGTGCACAGTTTTTTGGGACAGAAAAGGAGTATTGCTAGTGGAGTTTCTGCCTCGTAATGAGACAATCAATGCAGCGTCTTATTGTAAGACATTGAACAATCTGCGTCGTACAATCCAGGCGGCAGAATTTTATGAGGAGGGTATTAAGAAACTGGTGCCACGTTATGACAAGTGCCTCAATATTCAAGGAAATTATGTAGAAAAGTAGATTAAGGTACAGGCTTTCATGTAAGATAAAATTATTGCGATATCTCTGCATGTCTTTTTTTAATTCCAAAACGGTACTTACTTAAAAAACATGCCTCGTATAACATACTTATAACAATAACTATACAAAACCAGTTCACAGAATATCCACATAAAATAGGTATGTATATGTTTAGACGGTTTTAGTTAACTTAAATTTGTGTTTACAGTAATGGCAAATATTTACCAGATTATAACTTTTGTTTCAATTTATATATACTTACTTAGTAAGAAGCCATTTCCTAATAAAACTACTGTCATTGATATTTTCAGAATGTTTGTATACTTAAACACACAATATGTGAATTATTATTAGTAGTTTAGAAAATACTGGTGAACTACTTGTCTATTTGATAGTACAACTTTACATTTAATTTTGTGGAATATTAGCATCAGAAGAAGGATGTGGGAAGAATACTCCCTGAGTAACGGTTTATAATAATAAAGTGGTGTTTACGTAATGAGGTATTCTGTCTTTAAACTAAAAGGTCAAGGTATGGCATTTTATGGCAATCTACAAAGGTTAAAACTAAGATTTAGGACCTCACGTTGATTGTCAATAGGTACAATAACTATTAAAAATTAAAATTTACTGAAAAAGTAAATAACAAGAACTAGTCAACATCAAGGACCTTGAGCACTTACCTCACTTGAAACAACCTCAGTGAAAATTAGCACTCTATGTAGAAAAAATATGAAACTCACCTTCCTCAGTCTCTAAACTTCCGCAAAATCTAGACCGCAGAGTTCCTTATTGCTGTTTACTCTGCTTTGGCATGTCCGTTCGGGATCGACTGGCATCTGGTGGCGCGTCTGTCATGTTCACGTAAACGAACTGGCGCCGCGGCGTCTAGAGGCGTCAGGGCTACGGTTGCGCGGGGTGCGACACCGTCGCTGTTCGGATGGGCACTGCCGACCGGGATCGGACAAGACCTGGAGGAGGCGTAAGAAAACGCTCCTGCGACGCCGTGATGAATTCGAGGTTTACAAACTGCGTCTTAAATATTCTATATAGCAGTAGAATGAGTGACAAGTATCCTTCAAATGTGTATTCTTTTATAATTATATGTATAGTTCAGACAGCTATTTTGCAGCCATTGGTGAGATTAGCGTAGTTTCTGTATAATGGACCCGAATTCTTGTTGTATAATGGCACGTGCTCCATCATAAATAATATCTCGAAAAAGTTTCTTTTACGAACCACAAAAAAATATATGGGTGACACAAAAAAACGGCAATAAAAGTTTTTTTTTTTAATTTGAAGGCGATTTTTTCGAATTCGGATTCTCCATGTTTTTTACCCCAACCCTGTGTATTTTCATGCTTTTCTGTGTTTGTTCAATATTTTACCGATGTCAAATCGACGTGCACAAATTTTGGCGTTACATGAACTGAAAAAGCGAAACTTGTGAGATCGCGCGTTCGCTCCCAATCAACACGACGATCATTTGTTGAACCATCAAACGGTTTAAGGAGCTCGGCCATGCTGGCCGCCGTTCAGGAAGCAGCAGAAAGCGCACTGTCAACATCTCCCGGAATCGCAAAATCATCCAGAAAGCGAGTCGTCCGAAATCCTAGGATTTCCATGCGAGAAATCGACTGTAAAACCGGAATCAATCGCGAATGATGAAAGAGGAGCTCAACCTGAAGCCCTACAAGCTCCAAAAAGTTCAGCTGCTCACGGAAGAAACTAGCGCGTGCAGCTTGAGAGACGTCTGGCGTTATTGCTAAAACACCATATTATTGTTATTAATTGTAGGTTTATCATTTTTTATGTTAATAAAGTTTTTATAATAAAAAAGGTTATTGACGGTTTTTTTGCGTCACCCCACATATACAATTATTTACTTATTTATTGTGCATCCGCTTCTGAGGAATCTTTCATAATAATATTTTCAGGTGGCTAAATTTTAAAACTCTTTTCTGTTTTTATTATGTTTCGCACACTTTTCCCATTTCTGGGAATTTATTAAATTTACTTGTTTCCTAATGGTACTTATTATTACAGCCAAGGAACTTAAGTTCTATGGGATGAAAAATACAAAAATATTTTTACGTCAATGACGAGCTCGAAAACTGCTGATATCTGACCTAACTCCTTTTATTTAAAACACTACGTCTAAACACAACTAGTGCAAAACACTACTGCTTTAACACCACTAATTCACTAAACCATTATACTGCACACACTTAGCACTTAAACACCTGCTTCACTTTTTTCGCCCGCTTGATAATCGCTATTCGAATTCAGAACTGCCCGCACTCCTCAGTCGGGCTATTTATACCCCCATCGATAATGCCAGAAGCGGCACCTTCCAGACGTATTGACATCCCCTGCCATTTGTCTGTAGCATTTACTTATTAACTGAATATACCGCTCACATCAACTTCTTTCAAGGTGCAAGCTTGGCAGCCCACATCCCAAGTGAGAGGAAGATATATCTTTTGTCCTTATTGATATTCGCCTGCATTAAAGCGCATGAATTCTGTGCTCTAAAATTCCTCCCTCATCGAAAACTACAAACGAAGAAGCGAGAACCCGACCTGTATTTCGCCTGTGCATGCGCATTGACGTCGAGAATATGCACGAAGAGAGCTTATGTTGGCTTCACTTTCGGTACGATCTGAGCGGTATATTTAGCTAATAAGTATATGGTCTGTAGCTGGGATTACTATTTGGAGTGCAAACTGCAACTCCCGTCCGCAGATGGCGCTGATTCCGCAACGATATGGAGGTAAGATCTTATTTAGTTTTTGTCGTTACTAAAATGCCCACATTTTTTTAATGTAAAACCCTAGAAAAACTATAATATCGGATTTACGGGTTAACATATTAGGATTTTTTGCAGTTTGCTTTGAATGAGATGGTGCTTTGTCCATTACAATGATGCAATTTTAGGAGGAATATTAGGAAATAATTATTTGCGGCACCACTCTTCAAATAGTGACGAAGACATATCTTCGTGATAGTCTGCAAAACATTTTTATATTTTTAGCAGATTTTAAGAAAATATTTTTGACACCCAATTGTTGATCCCTTTAGTGGGTAAAATAATTACAAGTTTACCACGAGGTGATGGTGGGTTATCAAAACGCAATTGCACGAGCCATCGGTCCTCATCCATCATCCATCGGTTTTCTCATCCAAAAATACGATGTTCCGATTCAAACTATAAAAATTTTTGAAAACTTCTAAATAGCGAATTCATGTTTGGTCAATACTACTTGATTCCAAAATACAATGTCTTTCCTCGTTTATAGGCCGCAATATTTTGTTCACAAGTGAAATCAGAACTTACGCCGTCAAAGGCACTAACAGTCGATGTAGATTGTTCACGTACGTTTCCCAAAAGCTTTACAGAAATTATTTCTTTATTACTGACATTACTAGCGAACGAAGATGCTTCTATAGTGTCAGACAATTTGTTTACTGTAACTTACCGCAAACTTGAACTGAAAAAAAAACTGACCAGACCGAATTTCAATCCCCTGTTATATTCCCAATAAATTTTGATAATTATTGTTCTGAGAATATTTAAATCCAAAACAAATAAAAAGTGTTTATAATAGTAGAAAGTCTTTGTGAGGAGGTTTCATTTAAAAGAGGCTAAGCTGAGTCTGCTTTGAAATGTAGATACCTGGTAGGCAAGGGATGGTCGATGGAAGATTTATTGAACATTCGCCTTGTAAACTTTTACAAGGAAACAAAAGATGTGGCTGAACTATATTATATTCGTCGTATGTTTCACATCCATACATATAGGGTTTTAAAATGTATGTCTATGCTATGCTGTCTTCACCACAAACAAGTACAGATAGCTTTTATTGATCTTGTAATACCTTAGATTTTTCTTCTTCTTTAGCTTTTCTATCTTTCTCGGTCTTGCCAGTTATCTCCTTGTAGTTCCCTCTCTGCCATCGCCATTTTTGTGAAGGTATGTTTTACCTTCTAGTGTTGGTCTTCCCGGTTTTATTTTTTGTTTGACGTTGCCATTCTAGAATTCTCTTTAACCATCTATATTCAAGCATCCGTTTGACATGTCAATACCACTAAAGTTTTTGTTTTGTAGCATATGAACCGCATATGCCTCCATACTTCGTCATTTTGTGTTAAATCAAGGAATCTTCTAAGAAAATTCATTTCCACTATTTTGTCTCTAAACTTTGTTGAGAAGGGTCACATTCCACCGGCACATAGGACAATGTTTTCCACGACATTATTTTTTCGGAATGATATTCTTGTTCCACGCTATTCCGTGAAGTACTCTTGTCGTCTGTTTTTTCATTGCTGCTCGTGTAGCAACGTCTCTCTCAAATGAACATCCGGTATCGATACCTGATTGACCCTACGTATTTTCGGAATCTATTAATTGGTTATGTAGACATTCCTGCAATAGTAACACTCCGTTTTTAAATGATGCTTGAAACCCCCATTTATCATATTCTCCATTGGGTTTTCTTAGCATATATTCCATATCTCCCTGGCCTTGCTCAAATATAATTTGATCATCCGCAAATAGCAGCGAGTGTATGGTGTGATATCCAATTTGTATTCCTACTCTCGAAAATTGTTTCAACGTTTTACCTACATTAATGCTATGTGTGTTTGTTACCTATTTTTGTTCTAATTTTAGTATTTTTGTAAAGTTATCTAAAGTTATCCATTTTTCATCTACACAATATGATGAGGCTAGTTTGGTTTTCTACATCACGCACTAGCCTCATCGCAGGGTATCGTTTTCTAGCCTTTGTACTTGATTTATTTAAAAGTTACTCTAAATTTTGGGGTTTTGTGTGCATCGATGATATGGAGGCATATTTTTTACCGTAATAATCTGTTAAACTAACAGTTAAAAATTGTGAACAGCCCTATTAACATAAMATGGCGAAAACGCGTTTTTCTTGATTTTCATTAAGAAGGAGTAAAAATTACGCATACGTTGAAGAAGACAAAAGTCGGCATCCAACTATGAAGCAATATTTATTATACGGGGTAAGGTAAAAAAAAACAGTAACAAAAATTAACTTTATTTGCAAAATATCAATCGGCAAAAAAATTTTGGACACTCACTATGCTATTTTTAAAGAGTTTAAAAAGACCTACAATTTGACATATAACTTACAGTTGTACTAAAAAAATAATGAAAATACGAGCCTGGGGAGTTTTACTGACCTGTCTTATTGTGCCTTAAGTAAAAGATGCGAAACACAATTCAAATACAGGCTGTAAATTATTGTACATAGTTCCAGTTTATAAAATTGTAACTTTTACGAAATGATCTGAAATGTTTTTGTGTAACATAATAGTTTCTGTTTAGATTAATATTCGATATCGAGAATTCTGGTTTCACAATGGACGACCTAATAAGACCACTTGGCAAATTATCTATTCAAAATTTAATTTTTAAGGCATCACGGCTGAATTATAAACTGACTAAAATTTGTACAAGGTGTTCATATTCGATTATCTACAAATAAATTTATTTGTGAACTTTTATGCAATACCAGTTTATTTATCTCCCATAAACTGATAAAACACTGTCCCGCAAAGCAGTTATATCGATTAGTTGCACAATCGACATAACTTCTACTAATTAGACATCTTTCTCTTTCGGAACTAATTCTTGGCCATTATTGCAAATAAATAAGGCAACTGCTAGGCAGCTCACGGAGCAGACGTTCGAGGAAATGCATTAAAGGCAACGGGGATTGCAGAATATAAATTTTCTGAGATTAAATCGGTAGGGCACAGATGCCACTGTTGGTCTTCGGTGTTGTTCGGAGAGAACCGAATTAATATCACTTGCAGAAAATTACTGACGTAGGCTAAAAAGACTCATAATATGCATATATCGTGCTAAGTATGAATCACGATATAAGAAATGAGGGGTGATCCAGCAAGCTGTTGTGGAGTGAGTAACACCAACCTGTTACGCTTGTGCGAATGAGAGATGCCGTGAGAGACAGCCTTAGTAGGGTCACAAATAACTTACTTGACAACAAGATGCATTTGATATTAATTACATTATAGGAGCTGGTGTCAAGGGTGCTATAAATTGGGAAGTATAGGGTCATGCCTACCAAAAGGTACAACAATATTTTGTGTTAATCTTAAAAGTAAATTTTTTGTGTGAATAATTTTGCCACAGCGAATTATCTGCAATTTTTACAAGAAATATATGTACAAAAATTAAGGTGCCCTCCAAAATATCTGTCTGTAATTTGCAAAAGCAACTAATAAAATATTAATGTGTCAAGTCCGCATAGTGTCCTTTTGTTAACGATTAGATACGATCATAGGCATTCCTAAGAAAAACACGTTTTTCAGTTAATAGTTAATAAGAGAAGTAATTGAACAACTACAAAAACCTACAACAACTGCCAGTAGCAAGAAAAGAACCGTGCGCATCTAGAGTACCTATTTAGTATATGTAGAAGTCGGTAAATGTCAACTAAATAGCATTCTTCCGAAACAAGAGCAAAGGCCCATAAACAAGAGGAATATATCAGTTAACAAAGAATAAAAAACCACTAATTGTCAAAAGTTTAATTAACAAAAAAAAACAATATAGTATAGAACTTTTGTCTAACGAAGTGCTACAAAATTTTGACTCATTTTTCTTATTTAGAAATATCATTTTAGAATTGCTGTCTTTTTACCCCTTTTTATTTTGCAAAATATGCATTTTTTATCATATTTGGTTGTTTTGTGAAGCAGGCAGGTTTCTAGGTTCTGTTGGTCTGCCCAACCGATTAACAGACGATGCTTATGGAAACTTTCTGCAGAGCAATCTTTGCGATGACAGTTATTTGGACTAAAGACAATAAATATGGTTCCAGCATGATTGTGCTCCAGCTCATTTTTGAATTGCCGTTAGGGAACAATCACACCAAGTTCTTCCACATAGTTGAGTAGGAAAGGGCGGACCTGTGTTACGCTTTGCAAAATCGCCTGTTTTATTTATTTATTTTTAGGAGTATTTAGAAACATTAGTTTACGATACTACTGCAAATAGACTAGAGGAACTGCAGCTATCAATTAATCATAAAATGCCAACAAATCCGAGCCAATGAGGGTTGTAAAGCAATTACGCACTCGTGGAATTGCGTTCCTCGCCGCAACTCAACTCGTACCAAGGGCGGATCCAGGGGGGGGGTCATGGGGGTCATGACCCCCCCCCCCCGGGCCTGGGCTGGGTGTAGTACTTTTTATGATGGCAAGTGCCTACATCCACCAACAACACACTATTATCCGTTTTAATAAAAAAATTACAACGTCGCAATTTATTCCCAGAGTAACGAGTGGCAACATAATTTTGGGGGAAAATTGTATGACAGCATTGGATTTTTGACAGTTTAGCTGTTTAGAACACGTGACTTTCGAAATGTTGATGGAAGAGTATACATAAAAACAATGCTACTTCTAACGCTCTGTCATAGAAATCCCATTACTTAATACTAATGTCAATCACTAGAGCTGAGACTTTTGATTCGAATCAAATCATTCCTTCAATCGCGTAGATTCGAATAATTCAAATCGTTCATGAATCATTACCAAAAACGAGTTACCGAGCTGTAAGACCTTGTTAAAGAGAGTTGCAAAGTGCGTAGCGTAACCAGTAACTGTAGCAGTGTTAACTTTTTGATTTTTTTATTTACTATTGCTTTAACGATAAAAAAATCATACCTAACAAATCAGTATGTATAGTAGAATTATAATGGTTTGATATTTGCTAATAATAATTATTATACCCTTGTTTCAGTGATGGGTATTTACGCGTAATATCTAATTTTCTAGATAAAGCACTTTGGCGTAGATTTTTGAATAGAAAATATAGATGAGTATATTATGGCTAAAGTCTATTAGGTACATGCTAAAACTAAAATGGTAATTAAATTGTTTCTAATTTCTCCGTTTTGTTGACTTTTCCATTAATCGAATACATTGAAATTTTTAAAATTTCATAAGTAATCGGGGTAACCAAACGATTTTCCTACTTCTTTGGGACACAAAAGATTACATTAGTTGAGAGTACAGTTGCAAACCGCATTATTCTCGTAGATAACAGGTAAACAAGTCTTACATTCCGCATTTCTCAAACGGCACAACTAGGTTGTTCTTAATTGATTTAGGGGTTTTTTGTGCATCATGCATCAACCCTAATTCAAGTTTAAACGATTGATTCATTAGCTGTGAGTCGAATCAAACGAATCAAGGCATGAATCGTTAAAATCGAACGACTCGCTCAAGAATGACCCAACTTTAGCAGTACGTTTTAAGTTTCTACGGTTTCCTATGCGCGCATTGCCTGCCCGTCGGAAGCCATATTGGATGGTGTAATCCTAAAAAGTCTAAAGGAGGTTATATTTTAATCTATCGTGTGTCACATAGTGCTTTGATATCGTTTTCTTTGTATAAAAGATGGCTTGTTTTTGTAAATTTGCTGATAAAAACGAAAGCACAGCTAATAATTAATTAATGTCAACCCTTAGTGCCTTACCTGTGACGATTTTATTTTTTTACCATTGATTGTTTTCACCATTACTAAAATCCGAATTCATTTATTTAATGAGATAAAAACAACACGTGATTGTCAGTTTCATTTGTGCACTCAATGAATTTCTGATTTTTTGAACTGGACTCCGCGTTTAGAGAAACATACCGACTGAAGTGGATTAAAGTCACAATTCGTTTTTCGAGAAGAAAAAACCGAAAAATTAATTTTGCTATTTGATTAAAATTATTTTGACTTATAACAATAAAATACTATTTCTTTTTCAATTAGAATTAGATTATTTTAATAAATTTGTAGCCTCTCCTGACTAGGTGACCCCCCCTGATTTGAAAGCTGGATCCGCCCTTGACTCGTACGTCAACTTTCCACTTCTGCGTAATATGTTTCTCACAACTCTCGTTATGTAATATACTATTTTCTACTCCTTTATTTGTAAATTGCTCATAATGCACTGTGTGCTTGATTAGTAAATGCGTTATTACACACAGTGTTACGTAATGATTATCACGTATTTTTTTAATTCTATATTTTCTTCTTCTTACGGGGGCGCCTCGGTAGGTAAGACAAACACAGTGTTGGAGAAACGCTTAGGTTATCTAAAAAAATATGAATTTATGAAATCAAAATTGTATGCTAGTTTATACCACTAGCTGTTATGAACTTTTCAATAGCAATACAAGCTTCACGCACAGACAAAGCACAAACATTAGCCAAGCAAACGGGTCCTTTTTATATCTGTTTCAATATTGTATATATTTTTTTACAATTATACATATTATTTTGACACTCTAATAGTATATTATGATACAAGTGTATAAGAGGGCCTTTAAAGCACGCGCTTAAATCATAAAACTTGGTTGTTATAGGGATTTGTTGATTTGTTAACGTATCACAACCATATGATAATTACCTTTATAATATTTATTGCTTTTTGTGCACATCACAACCATATGATAATTACCTTAATAATATTTATTGCATTTTGTGCCTTAATCGCGATGTGCTTTATATGCCTATTCCAAAGCAGCTTATGATCAAACACTACCCCTAAATATTTATATTCTTCAGTCCATTCAATAATCTGGCCGCCTAGGATTATGTTTGGGAGGATAAACCCGCCTCTGTCCCGTACTAAATAAAATCGCTATACATTTTTCTGCTGATAACTGAAAACGATTCCTATGCATCCAATGCTGAATAGCTTCCATCTGTTCATTCATTTTATTAACTGCTGTCCCTATATCATCACTCGAGATTATTAATGCAATATCATCGGCGTATTTGATAATTGCAACATTAGGTAAGATTGTGCTTAAGGGTGATCCTTGAGGTATGCTCATGAAGGATTCAACTGGGCCTATGAGTGAATCTGTTACCTCATCTTTCAAGCATATCTTCCGCCCAGCTAAAATATTGTAACAAAAATCGATATAATATCTCGAGGGATTCCACACGTTGTCATTTTCTTGGTTAAGAGACATAGCTTGACATTATCTAAGGTGACCAACCGTCCGGATTTAGCCCGGACAGGTTTGTATTTTTGTTTATGAGTCCGTACTTAATATGGTATCCGGATTTGTCCGGATTTTCAAAATTTTGTTTGGATTTGTCCGGTTTTTTATAGTTTGAGCTAAAAATGTGCACATGGTATTTTACTTTTTCATTGTTGCCAGTGGTCTTTTCATGCAGTCAGGCGTAGCTAACTTCATAGTTGCATGTGTCACATTAAAATATGTCAACCACAGACATCTCATATATTATGTAGACGGCTAATTGTTATGGCATGCGCGAGAAAATATTATAACAACCTGTAAGTCACCATATTGCTCGTTCGTAGGGCAACGAGTCTGCGCGGTAACTCGCTGGTGTGACAAAGAGAGTGGTGATTAGCCAAATGTGCGACATGTCCTGTTGTTTGTTGTACTGTTGCCATGACGTTTCCATATTATAACTTTTACTGCGCATGCGTTCGGCCCTACCTGCTCGAGGATCAATTATTATCACAAAATCTTATTACATTAAACTTCTAGGTCTAGGTATTTAGTCATGTGGTGTCAGTACGCAATAGGCCTGTTCACAATTTTTCAATTTATCAAGAACTTAATACTATCTGGGTAGCTAATCAATACCCTGCAAGCAGAATTTAATTTGCTTTTAGTTTTCAAAATATCGCCATCCGAACTTTCGCCGCGCATTAGCATCCAAAAAACGATACCCTTGTATGGAGGCTAGCGTATACGTAACTTGGTGTGGCGGGCAACAGAATTCCTGCACTTTGAGCACTTTATGTAAGATAATTTATTATTAAAGTAACTGCGCAACATACCGATCAGGTTAACTAAGCTCAAATGTTCTACCGAACGACTGATCAACAGATATTTGATAACAATGACCTGTATTTTGAATAAATCACATTCAAAGAACATTATTTTTTAAATCGCTGATGACACGCTACATTTGTTACCACGGCTACCGAGCGGGCTACTGCGCTACCTGTAATACCGACGTATCGTTTGTTTATGTTTTTTTCTAGTTTTATGATAAATTTGTAGGTTAGATATAGGATTTAGTTTTTGCTGGTTAATATTTAGTCTTTTAATAGTATCTCAAGTAATGTTTAGGTAGTTGCAAGAAGTTTTATTCCGCGAAGCATCCTAACCTAATTCGTTACTAAACTATTGATAAATGCTTTTGCAATAGCATAGTTCTGTAAAAAATGTAGCCGTAATTGTTTTCTTAGGTGTGGTGTGGGCTGCTTAAATTTGTGTGGCATTATTCAACGTCTTAAAAGATTTGTTTTGTTCCGAACTGTCCAAATACATCTCAAACAACACCAACTAAGATATTTGTAACGATACCAAAAAAATTATAAAAACCACAAAAATCAGAAAATTAACACCAAAACAAGCGATTACACACACAAGCCCTTCGCGCTGATACGTCGGTATTACCAGGTATTATTACAGGTAGCCCAGTAGCAGCGTTGCCAACCTCACGCTAAGCAAAATCTGTAGTTACATGTTAGAAAAAACTTTAGAAATCCGCAGCTTTGGAAAACTGAAAAATCCGTAGCTTTTAGCAACTGATTTTAATAAAAATATGATGCGTTGATATGTTTGCACAAATAAAAACCTTTAGTTCAACAACAGAGTGTGAATGGTCGAATGGTGTGAAGCGTGATAGCCTACAGCGGTTGGCTAAGGGCAAAGTTAATTAATAACAAACTTATTTTAGACAGTTCTTTCAAAACTGGTCCAAATATCCGTAGAATTATGATTATAATCTGAAAATCCTTGAACACTCCGAAATCTGTAGATCTACAGATAAAGCCGTAGGGTTGGCGACCATCCCCAGTAGTACGTTCGGTGGCCGCGATGTCGCGGTAACAAATGTGACGGCTTTATCATCCGCGATTTTAAAAATAATGTTCTTTGAATGTGGTTTAGTCAAAATACACGTAATTGTTATCAAATATCTGTAGATCAGTCGCTCGGTAGAACATTTGAGCTTAATTAACCTGATCGGTATGTCGCGCAGTTACTTTAATAATAAATTATCTTACATAAAGTGCTCAAAGTGCAGGAATTCTGTTGCCCGCTACACCAAGTGACGTATACGCTAGCCTCCATACAAGGGTATTGTTTTTTTGGATACTAATCCGCGGCAAAAATTCAGATGGCGATATTTTGAAAATTAGAAGTGCAATTAAAATTCTGTTTACTGGAGGCTTATCAGTGCCCTAAATACTACTGAAAAATGTACAGTTTCTATAAAATTAAATTTTAGTGAACAGGCCTATTGTGTTATTGTATAGCCGGCATAACCTAATGCCTGGCCATGTGGCCATCTCTCTTTATCCTAAATTATAAATAAAACCATGAAAGCGTCCGGATTTTCTGGTTTGGGAAGTTGGTCACCTTACATTATCGTATGCAGATTTTATATCAAGCAATACAGCTATAGATTTATGTTGAATGCATAGTCCATTATAATCCCTGTCAATATTAGAAACGTACATTCCGTGTCATGGTACCTGTGCCCTTCCCGAAACCATACGTGTTTGGGTGTAACCGCCTCTACTTTTCTATACGCCCAAAATTTCTTCTCCATCGATTTTGCTTGTAACATGGTTCTTGCTGCTTCTACAATTGTTCGCATTTCCCTTTCAGCTTTCCCATTTTGCTGTGGTGTGTAGACCACTGTGGTTTGATGTTGAATTCCATTATCCTCTAGCAATTCCTTCATTTTTTTGTCTAAACCATTGTCAGACCTCATGATTTTCACATCGTTACTTGTTATTTTCTTTGAGAACAACAGAGAAAATGTTTCACTTTTGCACAAACTTCTGACTTTTCTTTGAGGAAATATACTGTTCCGTACTTGGAATAGTCATCTTTTATTAATAAAAAATACCGTGATCCACCCAATGACTTTTCCTCCGCTGGTCCACACAAATCCATATGTAATAATTCACAAGTTCGTGTTGTTTTTGTTTCACTCTTACTGAACGGAAACCTCTGATGTTTTCCTTCAGTACAGGCTCTACACACATCTCCATCTTCGTTGTCCACATATTCTATCCCCTTGTCCTTTAATATTTATTTCACATAAATCTTATTCTGATGCACCAACCTTTCATGCCAAGTATGTAGATCCTGTTGAACTTGACTTACATTTGTTGTGGTTTCTTGAAAACGAAATTTCATTACAAACAGGTTGTGTCTTCTTTCACCAATTGCTCCAACCTTGTTATTCTTCACAAACTTGCATCTTTTGTTATCCATCTTCATCTCATATCCCTTGTCAACTGCCTTGCTCACTGAAAACAGGTTGACCTTAACATCAGGAACATATAAGACTATTAAGAATCGTTGGTAACCATTCTTGCCCATTATGTGCTTCTAATTTAATCATTCCAATTCCATTTGCTTCAATTTTTGTGCCATCACAATTACTACTGACTTGCTTACAGTTAATTGTCTAAATTCTTCAAAATAGTCTCTTCTGACACATGTGATCACTTGCGCCACTATCAACCAGCCATTCATTACTTGCTGTACTTCCAGTCAGAGCCGTAACTATGAAAGCATTTCTTTCCTTTGTTTCATCTTGAAGTTTTTCTTTATTTTTCTGATAATAACAGTCTTTTATAAAATGACCTGGTTTCTTACAGTAGTTACATAACTTTTCTGTCTTCTTTGTCCTGCAATCTGCTTTATAGTGACCATACTTTCCACACCTGAAACATTTTGGTTTAGCTTTTGGATGTTTTGCCATTAATGACTTTAGTTCCATTTCCTGGTGCTCTTTTAGCCTTTCCTCTTCCATAAAGAGCCTGGCAACTAAATCATTCATATTTTGATTGCTCGGAGGAACTGATTCCCATGCACAAATAAAATGCTGATATTTATTTGGTAACGACATTAATATTTTTGTCATTACCATCTTTTCAGTTACCTCCTCACCCATTTGCTTCAGTTGATTTTGTAGTTCTTGTATTCTCGAAACGAATGTAGATATTGTATCAGTGTCTTCGAACTTATATGCAAAAAATCTTTGCTGAACCAAATGTACACTTGCTGTTGACTTCTGTTCATAAACAGATAACAATTTCTGCCGCTGTCTCACATGTAAGGATGTGCAACATCACACATTCAGATAATCGATTTACTATGATGTTCTGTGCTTTGGCATCCTTTTTAAGCCATGTTTCTAACTACGCCGTGTCAGTCGGTTTTGGATTCGAACCATCAATCAAATCGTACACATCTGCTGACTTCAGATTAACTCGTACCTGGAATTTCCAGACTCCCCAGTTTTGGGTGTCTTCCAGTTTTATTACACCACCTGCTGTAACCGACTGCTCCATATTTTTACCAATTTTCACACACTACTAGTCCTGGGCCCATAACCTGTAGCAGAGCATGGTTCTTGACTGGAGGATTTATTAAAGATAGGTGCAGGTGAGCAACGTTTATTCAATTTAAACGAACATATACACAATATTAATAATACAATTAATTCTTTGTGAACATGACATATCAATATTTTTACATTTCCATAACAACAATATTTTTACTGTTTTTGCCCATTTTAAGTTATTGCCAAACTTCCTTGACTTTGAAACAAGTTCATTGCTTATTACAAAACATATGCCGGTTTCAGAACGTCTTGCAACGTTGTCCGACGCCTAACTTCCATCCTCTTCGGTTCTCACAGTCCTTACTCTTTGTTCATGGGGCGCAAATTGACCCTTTCTGAGAAAATTACAGTTCAATTTTAGGATTTATACTTTCACTGCTTAACTAAATCAAGTTTTTTATCAAATTGGCCGCGACAAATAATAAAACTGTGTTAGATGTCACTCTTATATTGACATTTTGACAAAGATTTGTAAAAATTCTGAAATAATAGTAATGGAATATTCATCTAAAATATTTTTTATAGAGTTCGGTGATTCATATGAATGAATTCATATGAATTTCTGTTATATCAGAATTTTTGCAACAAATAATGTAAAGTATTGTCAAAATGTCAATGTAACAGTGACATTAAACAGAGTTTTATTATTTATTGCGGCCAATTTGATAAATAAATGATTTAGTTAAGCAGCGAAAATGTAAATCGTAACATTCAAATGCAATTTTCTCGGAATGGGTCAATTTTAGCCGGATGAACAAATAGTACCTTTTTTGTTTACAAGGCCCAAAGATTAAAAAACACATATTTTTGAAAAAAATACTTAACCGTTTTAAAGTTAAGGGTTACAATGTGGAGGGTTAGCCCTCTCCCGCCCTCCCCAAAGCATTTATTAAAAAAATGTGTGCATCTTTTTAACGGCTCCCACTTCAAATAATAATAGTCAAATTTAATGAAATTATATGAACCAGTCTAAGTGATATTTTTGAAAAATTGTTTCTCTTCTCCCATGTTTAAGAGTCAATATCTCAGTAAGCGGGCATTATTTGACATAATGCGGGACACCCTGTATAATACTATTTTATTTTTTCTTACTTATACAGTATCCAAGAAAAGTAGTTTCATTATTTTCTTTCTCAATTATAGATTGTGTCTGTTAGTCAATATATGCATTAAAAACCTTTTAATTAATAATAATTCATCTTATTATATTAGTATCATACTTTTTTACCAGCACTCATACCTACTTTATACCATGCCCCCTCATACTTTTAATTAATTAGGCAACCCTGTCGATAAACCGCACAGAAATATAAACCGCTGACCTTTGAGAGACATAAAATATAAAGATTAAAGACCTATGAGACCATGGATGTATGAGACATGCTCACATAATTCGCTTATAATATAAAGCCCTATGAGATAAACTCACTACTTGGTAATGAAACTAGGAGCCACTTGCTCAATAAACCACTCATAAAAACACAAAGCTCTGTGCGACAGACTCAGTTAATATTTCAAGCAATTATAAGTCTGTTAGCTTGACTGTGAGACAAACCCTTTGCTATATTCAAGATAGGGTAAATCAAATAAAAATGCACTACAGTTAAAAAGACTGTCATAAGCACTCAGTTTACAAGAATTCACTTGCAGGTTTACAGTTATCTACAAGTTTACCACACTCATGTCAAGGGAGTAGTTTATTTAACAGTAGGTTAAGAAGAACTGATTCCTCCAAGATTTCTCAAGTTATCAATTTGAACACAAACACACACCTCGTATCAACCCATATTATGCTGTTCAACCAGTCACATGAATTTTTCTCAAGAGGCATCTTTTAGGCCCAGCCAGCACAATTTTAGCTAATCAATCCCTAGTGTGTACCTGWAAGTAATAGTAATACYAACATACACCGTGCCAAACTCACTCATTCGACCTGTCAGTCCAAGATTCCAGGCGACTTAAAAAGGTGCTAGCACTTGTGTCCAAAAACTTAAATTGCTCGCCATAATGGTAAACTACCTAGGCATTACATGTTCAACTTTACAAAATTTCATGCATATTGAATTTCCTAGCTTTCACCTAAATTTCATATGTATGACTAATGTTAACCTTACACAGTGATTTTCATTTGTTACATACGACATTGCTGTTTACTGACAAAAGAACTGCATAAGCGCCTTTACGAGTTTTAAATATGTAGCTATGTAAATGGTCATACAATCTTCTAATTAATAAAAAAATTTATTTAAGAATATATTCATTATATTCTCTGGTTTCATAACATTGTGGATGTGAACATAAAATTAATTAAATTGCTGAATCATACCAGAATTTTGAAAATAAGCTGGCTACAGACAAAAAAAGAAAATTATATAAAAATGGTACGATTCAACTCATAATAAAAAACATTATCCTATTATTCTCACTTAGCCGATATTAACAGACATCACCATACCTAAATGTAGTAATTTATCTTAAATTTGGACCACTTATGCAAAGAGTGTTCTGTATATACAACACCTCCTAATATGATTAATATGTAAATGTAAATACATTTCATTCTCAGTCTAAACTGCCATAAACTACTCTCCTAACAGGCATTTATTTCAATCATCAACTAAATACATTATTAATTTTAATAAAGTTAAAGCAATGATTAACAAAATGTTAAGCAACAAAATATTATGAATAACTAAATATAATTTTTACTCCTTACAAACAAACCAACAATCTCAGTGAGCTGTAATAAACTGCTCACTTTCTAATTTCTTCAAATACTCTTTTCTACAGTCCATGTCATCAGCTGGACGATTATAAGGCATCCACACAGGTTCACCAATAAAAAATCTCTTTGCTCTGATGTAATTCTAAAAAAATTATATTTTAAGCAAATTTAAAAACTACAAAACTTGGAAGAATTTAACCAAATGCTAACCTTTGTGTCTAAAGTGAATCGATGATATATTCCACTCGGTATCACTATCATGTCTCCTGGTACTACTTCAATACGAATCCACTGATCATCCTTATCACGTACATCAAAATATCCTGAACCCTCCACTACAAATCTTATTTCTTCATCAGTGTGCAGGTGTTCAGTAAAAAAATTCTTCAGTTTTTCTTCATAATTTGGAAGACATTCTTTGGAACAAACTATTTCATCTTCATAAGTGTAACCACGTTCCTTCTTGAGTTGAGACAAGATTCCGTCAGTTGCAAATGTTTCTGGATTGAGCTAAAATATTTATTAATAAGACTTGCAGGAGAATATAAATATCTCCCTAGTGTTACCTTAAAATATTCCACACCAGTGATCTTATGCAAATCATCCAATGACAAAAACTCAGGAGGATTTCGGTGGTGCTCCAATCTTTGATCTCCGAGATCGTTATCCATATACCAAGCACGAACCATTCTTAATCTGACTAACAAATGAAAGCAAGTGAACGCAACTGGCAACTATTATCAGGAACTATTATTTTCTCGCATTGTAATTTCGTCATTCAACATGATAAGGATCAAGGTTACCAAAAATTTAAACAACCAAAATACAACTATAATTAAAAAGTAAAAAATTGAATTTACCCTTTCTAACGAGAAACCTTCAATAATGAGATATCACAATACAATATAAACGTTCAACACATAAAATTTCCTATTTTATATCATTTTTATCGTAAATTATATCTTCTACAAAACAATAACACTTAAATAGTTCAAATTGTACAGTAATGTGCATTCTGTGCACGGCAAGGTGCGATGTTTTATCTACTACTTAAGAAGCTTTTATAATTAATATTCTTTTGGGTAATTACATTAAGTGCGAATAAAAATAACAGCATTAGAATTACATTCATAATTTTTTCGTAGAAAAGGAGCAAAATATTAATGCTAATGTTATGATTTTCAGATTTTTTAACATTGCAGTAAGTAGTTGTAATAGACAATGGTAGTGCATACAGCATACAATTTTAGTTTATGTGGTGTTTTATAGGAATTTTATGAACCTGACAGAATAGTTAACCTTACTTCAAAGAAATTTATTATTTATATTTATTATTATTTCACAAAGTTGAACAAACCTAATATTTTTTTTTTAACTTTATACCATTTTTGCTCTTTAATTTAACACATTCTAGTGGTACAATAAAGTCATGAAAGCTGTGTTTAGTATTTTTAAAGCAATGCCAAAAAATAACAATTTCTATTTGAAAATAGTTTATGGGATTTCATTTTTGGTAAGACCCCTGCTAAATTAAATTATAGTTTAATTTCTAATAAATTTTTCTGCAGGATCTGTTAGCTATTGGAATATCAATTCCTCTACTTGCACCACACTTACATTTCTTGGGAGCGTCACACATAACAGTTGGGCTTTTAAAATCCCTTTATTCTGGTCTACAGTTTACATCAGGCCCCATTGTGGTTAGTATTTTTATAAGGAACAAATGATCGTGATTGGCATTTATTCTTATAGGGTAGCTGGAGTGATGTCAGAGGTACAAAATTTGTTCTTCTAACATCTCTGATGATATCATCACTTGCCTACCTTTGCATGGGACTAACATCATCCTTAATTCTAATTGCTGTGATACGAATAATATTAGGCAAGTACCTACTTCTTTTCAGAATATGTATGATTATGTATAACAGAAATTGGTCAAGCATCATAGCAATACTTATTGAGTAATTATTTGATAACGGTAACCTTTTTTCTGCCATCAGATCACTGAATGCCAATATTGTATTATAAAAACTCTTACTGTGTACAGGGTGTCCCATTTTCGTTGTAATTGTAGGGTATCTCGGTAACAATAGTTTGTGAGATGAAAGTTGAGCCTCACGTCATAAATCTAAAGTGTATGGTTCAAATCAATTGACCGCCGGCAAGGTTTTTCAGTGACGTGCTGTTTAGCGAGCTACAAAATATACATAATGTGTGTTGCTGGTGGCGCATATGTAAGGGGCAAGCTCTGGATATTATACATCAATTATTCGCATCCGTTGCTATCAAGAGTTAATCAGTTGCTTGATGTGACGGCCAAATGAACACCAGCGTTCGAGGGTGCACTCTTCCAGTGCATGTGCCCACATGGCCAACACATGTGCTTCAGCATTGTCCTCTTCACCAATGTGTTTATCATAATACTGCTTTGCCTATGAACAACATACCATCAGCCTAGGATACAAACAACAATTAACACATTGTCTTACCTGTACCCAGATCGGATCAATAGCACTGAAATGGCAGTGGTCCAGTGGCAGACTCATCGCCTTATCTAAGGTACTCATCTACTACATATTGCTTAGCCGAAGCATGTTCTTTGGCCAATGCCAGCAGCTTGGCCTTAAATAAAATGTTGGCCACGAGGATGCCACGCATCTCCAACCACTCACGGATCCTTTCCTAGGTCCATGCAGCAGTTATGTGCTTCACACTATTGAAATACCCAATTTTTATGTATAAACACCAACTCGCTCTTGATGGGCCAGAACGCCAACTTACACATGTTCTTTTATTATGAACTGCACTCGCTAAAGGTTAAATAAAATGTTTAAATGTTTGCAAGACCACAAAACAAACCACGAGGCAATCACTACAATATCTAGATTGGCTTTGTAGACACAAAAAATCTGTAGAGACATATTTTTATACATATTTTTATTCTGAATTCAGTGGAGTACTCAGAATTTTTTTAGGGTGTCACATATTTGAAATATAACAAACTTGCATTTTTTTAAATGGAAACCATAATTGGCTTTGCTATGGTTGAAAAGAACTATTTTTTCTGATTAAGAAAATGTATACATTGTTAGGTTTATCTTTACTAATTTTGGTATTATTCCAATTTTTGTAATAATTTAATGATATTTTACATTTTTCGTCAAAATGGATGTAAATACTTGATGATAAACAAAACATAGGTACTTATCTCCAAATAAACAATCATTTTCATTAGTTACATGGCCTCCTAGATTATCGATAAAAAAATGAATGAGCGTTCTTAGAAATCTTATGTATGTATTCAAATATGCATATATTATTTTTAAAAGATTAAAAACTTTTACTTAATAATCTGAATTATATTGTGTATTTTCTTATCACGTAGCTTCCTGGATGTAAACGTAAAATATGATTAAATTATTTAAAAAAAAATTGAATAATTCCAAAATTAGTAAAAATAAACCTAACAATATATACATTTCTTAATCAGAAAAATAGGCCTTTTCAATCATAGTAAAGCCAACTATGGTTTCTATTTTTTAAAAATTCAAGTTTATGCAATATCTCAAAAATGTGACCTAAAAAATTACGGGGTACGCTCCTGGATTAAAAATAAAAATATCTGTAAAAAATTTCAGTTTTTTTGTATCTACATACCCAAGCGAGAAATTGGGAGCTGGAGAAATGTTACATTTTCAAAAAATTGGCTATGGCTTTAAAACAAATGACAATACAAAAATCATAATGGTACAGCTGAACTCAGAACAAAAAAGTAATACATAACGTTGAAACCGCAACCTTCTAGCATTAATAGTTACCGAGATACCCTACAATTACAACGAAAATGGGACACCCTGTACAGTGTCAGAAATTATGCAGTACAAATAAAAAACTTGTCTTGTAAGTGTTCTATGACTAATTCATAATAAATAAATGCCTTCAAGTGCAAACTGATCTTTGTAACTTATTATCAAACATCTTTGTTATCAACAGTATTACTTATGTGCACTACTTGGTGTTCTTCTAGGCTGTTATTTAATTAACTGACTACCAATATAGTCTAGCACATTTTGATAAAGCATTGCCTAAAGTTTCAAATTCCTTCTTTTCATTTCATATTTTTGAATGGTACTCTTCCATGCCAGTTCACTTAAAATGCTTGTTCTTATTGTTACATATTTTTACTTTATTCCTGTATGCTTTAGAAAACAGTCTAGAAGTGTTTATGGTTCCTATATATTTTTCTTGTTTTGTTATTTTCTACTTTTAAGAGTTTTTGTTGCTAGTGATGATTTATTTTATGTTTATATACATATCCCACTATTCCACTATTATTATAATTGTAACCTACTTTCCTTTTTCTTACTCTTATTACACAAGTCTGTTCTATTGTCTCCACATATGAATTGCTTGCTCTTTCAACACCTGCTTTTTTTTCGATGTGTTCGATTTACTTGAATTATTATACTATCTTGGCATTCCATTTTGACTTTTCTATCTCACCTGTTTTTGTCTTTGTCGTTCTAGTCTTTTGTGATGGAGTATCTCCCTCATTATTTGTGTAAACAATTTCTTTTTTTTTTTAATTGCACTTAACACAAAGCTCTAGTTACTTGAGCTGTTCAATCTTTCAGATGAATATTCAGTGGCGACAACAAAGCAGTCTGAATTAGGAGTGGGCGATACAAAAAATACCCTATTGTGATATGCATATAACCTCTACTTAGGATCCTGTAATACTAACTATTTTTATGTTCTTAAAAGGTATTTATAACAATGAAGAAAATGTAATTAAATCGTTTTATGCATTTCTAATTTAATGGAAGGTTCAGAAAATTTAGCTTTGTTTGTTGTGTCTGGAGTGCCATCAAATGCCAGCTTTTAGAGTATACTCTTATTTGATCTTCCTTTTTTTTACTCCCTTTTCCTTTCTTGTTCTAATGTCATGTAGTGATAAATTAAGTTTTTGTTAAGTCCTCAATAATTATTTACCCATCTTGAAAACTGGTTCGTTCTGATTTTGCAGACTTCTTGATGTAATGTAATTTTTTCGAATCATATTTTTCCATGACTTCAGTCACTGTGTTTGTTTTTTTTGAGTTCATGTGCTTCCTTTCTCTAACAGTCATTTAAATGAGAACTATTTGAATTAGTAAAACTTAATGGTGTAGCTTCTGTATGCTGACAATGTCTACTCATTCTTCGATCCGTTTAAATAATCTGGGTTAAGTTTTTCAGATTTTCTTCTGTAGGAGAACCACTTTTAGTTTAATTTAAATTGTAAGAATTTTATTTTTTTATTTCCTATGTATATTAAATTTTTAAATTTGAATAGGCTGTTTCAAACATACACAAACCCTATGTAGATCAATGGTGGCTAATATGGTACCAAGAAGTCAGCAAGCAAAAGCATTTGGATTGAGTAGTGCACTAGGAGCTACAGGTTTCATTATTGGTCCACTCATTGGTGGATACATGTCCGAACTATCCCACGGATTCTTATACATGTGTATTTTGACAACGTTGCTGTTTACAGTCAACATTGGTGAGTATTTAAAGTATAGCACCCAACCCCTTAGGTAGGCATGAACTTATTACCTATAATTTATAGATTAATTATTTTTCTTTAACCATTGCAACCAGTTTTTGGAGATCTGGTCTGCAATTTCTCATTTACTTATTAAAGTGAAGCATAGAGAAGATAAAAATAAAACTTGCTATATTATTGTGTTGCCACACGATTAACAAAAAGGTGAGCAGAATAAAGTACAYTTTTAGACAAAATATCATGTGAACATTAACTAAATACCTTAGAGCAAACTAGCTCTAGCGTATAGAGTACTTACCTCATCAAATTACTTTTAATAAATGGATACCTCAGTCATAAAACTTCCAAAATTTAATCTAACAATGGGATTGTAGCCCTTGACTGCAAAACGTTATTATAACATACGTTAGGCCTTGCTTGGAGCCAACGTAGTCAGATGCTGGCAATATGAGAAATATTTGTAATGTTTGTATGCTTTGTTTACAATTAGCGAGTTGGCAACATCACACAGCCACAGTGAACTAGCCGTTACCAAGGCTCATGAGTCATGATATCACATATCCCAACGTTTAACTTCATTAATTTGTTTAAGCCTTATCTAAGTGATTTGGAAAAAATAAAAAACACCAGTATGTTATTTTTTTCATTTAGATTCAGTTTCTGCAATAAAGAAATATGGGTTGCAACCCCATATCTTTACCGAAAATAAAAATGCTTATCTAAGTTGAATTTTCTATGACCAGTCTAGTCAGAAGCCAAACAAGAACTCTCTCTTGCAATTTTTTCTAATTTTCTAATGCTGTTCGAATGGTAGGATTTTTTACTCAGTGCAGCATTTAATTTTTCACCAGAAACATGAAAGCTGGGAAGATGGTGTGAATGCTCACATTCTTATAGGTTGCAGCTGATAGAGCAAAAATTGGTAGTTGTTCCATTATGTTCGGTGATAATCTAACAAAAATTAAACAAGAAATGTTACAAAAGCGTTTAATAGTAGAGTTACTAAAGTGTATGCAATTCTAAACTGATCTTTAGTTAAGTTAAAGTTTAGGTGTCGAGTAATGAGTGGGCCAAATGTTAAAGTAGCGTGGGTCAAAATAAGCTGATATAAACCATAGCCATTTTGTCTTTGACAAATTATAGCCCCTCAAAGATATTTTTTCCAATAGATTGTGTCTTGGCACTTTGCAGAAATAAAAATTTGCAACTGTAAAATTGACAATAGTTTAATACTTTGGCAAGCACTAAACCACCTAACACAACACTAGACAAACACTAAATTTTAGTGAACATGAATTAGACTGCCAAATTAGTGACATACACTTACTAGATACAGGACTAAATTTAAAACTATTTTTCTCTAAGATGGCTCATATTAGCGACACAAGTATATCCTTTTTAAAGTAAATCCATTAGTTTTTATTTAAGAAACTGTGAAGATGTTTTATAATTGTTTATTCTACAAAAAGATGTTGCAAAAACAAAATAATAAAGGAATAACCTCTATAATTCATGCAAATTGCAAATATCTTGTCCTATTTGAACTATACCAGAGTTAAATAAAATATTTAAAAAAAAGGAGCCATTGAAAAAAAACAAAATAATAAAAGTAACTTTAATAGGTTATAACTTGATAAGGAGACAAAACTACTCTTAAGTAGTTGGTTTATTTCAGCTTAGCTACTGTCTTTGAATATAGAATGTAACATTCTATATTCAAAGCTACTGTTAACATATGTATGTCCTATTCGTTACTCAACATAAGTTATAATACGTTTATAAGTTCCTTTAATTATAATATATGAATTAACCTTTGTCTGTTACAGGTCTAGCATTGCTGTTACCAGACAAACAAAAGAATCTGCAAGAAGAGACTTCTGCCCCACCAAGGGTCTTTTCATCCTTCAGGACAGAACTACATAATACAATAAATAATTTAAGAGACATTGACTGGAACACTTATTGGGAGGCATTTGCTATTAGATTTTTATTTGGTGTTTCAGTGTCAATGTATTTTTCAAATGAAGCTATGTATCTAAAAGAAAAGTTCAATTTGCCTCAAGTATACATTGGTTACGTAATTTCGTTTGTAAGCACTGTTGGGACTCTTGGCGCTTTTCTTTTAGGTTTTATTACAGAAAATTTTTATAGAAATGACCATGATTGTAGTGATAGATTATTTCATTTCTTTTTGATGTTATCTTTATCATACATTTGCATGCACATGGCACCAAATGTGTTGATGTTTTTGGTAGCAATAGTTCCTTTTGGTTTAGCATCAATTTTAATACGTTTAGTTTCCATGGAACTAATTCTTGCGAAACCAAATCTGAACAGTAACAGTAAGGGTTCTATTTCAGGAGCTTGCAATAGTATTATGTCTGTCTCTAGATTTGTGTCTCCCTTAATTTCGGGAATTGTTTGTGACTTGTTTGGTGAACATTTGTTTGCATTAATTGCGTTTGTACCATCTGCAATTGCAACTGGTATTTGTTGGAATTTAAGACATTCCAGAAAAATAAAACATAATTAATGTGATGCTTCTGTGATATTTTGTATTTAAATAAAAATAAAATAGTATTTTGAATGCCTAGATATTTTTTTTGATACCAACAAGACCCTGTAAAGTAAGTCAGACTGCAAAAATAACCGTGGTTTGGTTTGGTTGTTTACATTATTTTATTTTTTGTATATTTTACGCAAAAGAGCTTTCTAACAGCAATCAAATGACTTATGATTTGTTGACAAAATAATACATGAAAAATGCATGTGTCTATCACTGATTTATTGCTTACTACTAACACAATCTTTCAATGTCTGTTTTTTTTAATACAAGCTTTTGAGCTATAAGCTATAAACATGTATAAAACTTTATTTTGACATTCTTAAATGTGTGTGCATCTAAGATATTCATGGTCAAAGATTGCAAAAATCAGTTTTTGTGAATATCTTCGCTTCTTATGCCTTAAATAGTATTTGCATTTATTACAGAAGTTGTACAGCATTAAATTCTCAAGCAATCTTTTATATCTTTAACAGTTCTTGATTTGGACCACGAAGGGTACGGAGCTCTCCATGTCATAAAGCAAAGTCACTCATGAATCCTAGTTCATAATATGGTATATTAACCTTCCTTTGTTACAATATTATTCAATAAGGTAACCCTCCCTATAAATATTCTGTGTAATTTTCATTGATTATTTTTTGACGTTTCTAAAAGCCAATCAAAAAATTGTCATTTTGAACGAATCAAAGCACAATTATTGTAGTGGGAATTTTTACATGAGCTAATTCTCGCTGGTATAATTTAAGGTAGGTATTGCATAGCAACAAAAATTGTTGGCTTGACATCTATCATAAAACTTTACTAAAAATGAGTGGAACAAGATTTAATACGTCTTCACTCGATGAAATCAATAAGAAGATTAATGAAAATATATGTAAAAACACCAAGGTGACCAAAGTTATAATATTGAAACAATGTTTCTGCTTGTTACAACAAAAATAAATCCCTCGAATACCACTCGMGAGTTCGAGAGCTCTCMTGTCTGTTTCCAYGGCAACGTGTTGTCAACTTTATGTCAAATTATTTTAAATTCATTCTCACTCTCGTGATATTATTGCCGAAAATAATATTTCCAAATTTAAAAAATGTCCCTAACTTTTCTTAATGACATAAGTGATTTAAAGACTTTTTTAAATAAACATTCATTATATATATTCACCTCATAATTCATTAAAGAACTGACAAGTTGATTTACACTGCATTAAAATTCTAGATTCTCAAAAATTCAAATTTACAATTTGATTTGTTCTATCTTGATTATTATATTAAATTACTGTTTTTATTATCTGTAAATTAATAATTTATTTTTTCATTACTTGCACGCTTTTTTTTAATCAGGCATACTTTTTTTATATCTTAGAATAACTTATTAAAGCATATAATTAAAATACAAATAATTTATAAAAGAGAAAATAACCTTACAAATCATGGAGATTACGACAAAATACTAATGGGGTTTAAATGTTATATCTTGTCTATTGAATCAATAATGCAGATCTTTTGTTCGTCATACGGCACTAGAAAAACAGTGCAATTTGAATTTAATATTAATTTCTGGCATCTGCCATGGCTGGTGCTTCTCAATTCTAGCTAAGCAGCATGCACTTTGGTGTTGTTTTTAGCAACTATTCTAAGTGGCTGCATACATACGGATGCTTGTCATGTTTTTCAGTTTTTATAATACTGTATTACCACATATTACATAGTCATGCCATAAGTTCTGTCTCTAATGTAAAGTGCTTTGTTTTATAGTAAAATGAAAACTTCTTGGGCCAGTGCACTCTATTTTATTCCTTCGATATTTAAGTTTGCAAAAACTAATAATTTACTTAAATTGTCCTCCCTTGGGCTTGACACAATTCCGCAGTCGGATAGGCCTTTCGTCTATTGCAGCACGCACTACTTCCGGAGATATTGAGGCAGTTGCTTTTAGCAAATCAGCTTTTGATGCCTCAATATTGCGGTGAGATTTAGAACAAACTTTCTCCTGTAAAACGTTCCACAACCGATCGGGACTTCCAGAAGACCAATTTTCAGTAGCGATAAAACCGGGTACATTCAGCTCTAACCATTGTTGTGTAGTTTTTGCTTTGCGAGCTGGCGCTGATTCTTGCTTTGTTTCCCACCATACATTCTATTATTCAGGGGCTTTACCACTTTTTCTGAAACGTCGGTTTAGTAATTTGCTGCTCATGTCTTCACCCCCGGTTCACAAAAATGTAGCTGAGTGACCGTCTCATATGATACATCCCACCAAACCATCAATGAAGCAAGGTGGTGTCTTCCTTTCATCTTCGGAATTTTTTCACTAGATTCTTTGGCATTGTGAGCATACACCCTGTCGTTTTGGCGGTAAAAATTTTCCTCAACCGTAAAATTTTATTCGTATGAAAGCACGGTTTTCTGATGTCCAGCATTGACATACTGCTGCAACAACCTTTTGCTTCTTGTAGCCCTGGTTTGGGGGAGGGTCTTTGTTAACTTCTGACCAGTAGTATGATGGTAAGCCTGAAATCTTCATTTCCCTTGCCATAATTTTTTGTTTACAAAGCAGAATTCTGCAAATTCTTTCAGTAGCCGATTTTGTAGCTGCTGAAGTTCTTTTTTCGCATGGTCAACCACTTCTTGGTTTTTTATCAGCAGAGGACTGTTTCATAAAACAGTTTATAGCTTGATAGATACATTTCTTGCTCATTTTTAGCGGCGTCAGCAATTAAAAAATTTCCGTCACGTTTTTATGACTTAAATAGTCCAATTACTACAACTCTGTTCTCTTTGTTGCCCCATTCTATTGTTAATGTGCAAAGTATTTCCACCTTTTATAAACTTTTAACAATGACAAAAATACTGTTTGACATTTACTAAAAACAGTTGCTCAAATCCTACAAAAAATTATTTGAGAAATATATGAAACTGAGGGACAGAATTGATGGTATGACTATGTACTTACTACAACTTACTCTTGATGAATTTATGGTAAAAATTTAGTGAATCTTATTAACATGATGTCAGTTCCTACAATAGAAAACTAAAAAGAGTATATCAAAGTGTTTTATTGTGGATACGGTTGTACAACAACACCCATATAGTTACTGACTACGTTATTGCTGTTTTTAAAGTGCCAGAGATTTCGTGAGGATTAGATAAGCATGCTGATGTCTGCAAACAATGTGTCAGGTGTCATTTTTATACATTGCATATTGTAACTTTGTTCGAAATCTAACAAAACACAGGTGGCCTGAGAATGATCTGTAACGATCGATTTTAAAAAAGGTCCCATCTCCCACCTCTCCACTACTGTATCCAGGTGACGTACTGTTATACATGTTGTGTGTGACAGTATCAACCAAAATATTATGTATCATAAGGTATGGTTACCCAAAATGCACCTCAAATTCAAAGTTGATTTATTAGGATTTGACGTACATACAACCGTGGCATGATTAACAGGTAAGCAACTAGGAAAATAAGTACTCCTAATAAATACAAACGTCTCCCATACAAAATAGAGGAATCATGCTTAAAGACAAGTTAATAATGAAACTTCATAAGTGGAAAAAATGAAACTAAATATTCTTTAGATACTATAATACAGAAACGCAATACCTAGTTTTTTTTACAAGGTGAGTCATTAGTATGAAATCGGTCCACAGTGCACCTATAATAGTTATGTTACAGAAAGGGTATAGCCAGACAAGACTTCTGTGGTGCTCCCCAAATGTTACATTTTAATGAATGTGTGAACAGTCTTGAGTAGCAGCAAATACTTTACTATTTGTAAATTAGAAATAAGTAAGAAATGTGGGAGTTTAAAGTTACTGTGTATACTGTATACCTAAATAATTATGAACAAGAAATAAAAACAAAGTTGAGGAGTTACCTTTGCCGCATCCTGTATAATAGCTCTCAAAGTGTTACAAAGTGTACTTCATCTAAAAGAGACTTTCTTATCAAAGCTGTTTACTGTTTTAGGGCTACAGCAAATATTGTTGATGAGTTTAATTGAAAAACTGCTCCACCAATAGACAATTTAAAGTAGTAAGTTCTCTTTCTTTCAGTAAATTGGCTTTATAGTTTAGTTTTTTGCAGTGCAGAAATATAAAGCCTTTGTAGTTAAGCAGCATAAAAAGATTATTTTAGATTTCTGCAGGTATTCGAACATGCAATTATAATTGTAATTTATTGTATTGTTAAGGGCCTCCGTGGCTGTGGCCCAATGGATTTTTGAGTTGGAACCACAACATCTTCGAAGACTTGCAAATAGCATCTTTCTAATGATCTTTGCCTTTATTTCTTGTTCTTAGTTATCCATGCACAGTAACTTTAAATCCTTATTATGTCTTATGTCTAATAATCTAATGATGGTGTTGTACTTAGATGCTGATATATTTCAAGCAAAGTATTCCTCCATATTCTTTTGAATACAGCAGTGAGTGATTGCCATGATTTTAGTAATTACCATAACATATACTTATGTGGCAGGTAGGCCATTTTATTATAATGCACCAAGTGCACTGTAGTGATTTATACATCTTAGGAATTGCTATAAACCTGGCTATAGTATATGTACTTCCAAAGTAGTGCTCTTAGGAAAACAAACAAAAAATGTATTTACTAAAAAATATTTTTTTCTGAAACCACTTTTGCTAAAAGAAGAACAATGCTAGTTATGGTGATTAATGTTATTTTTAAGCAATTTATCTCGCCAAATCAAGCCAAGTAGTTTTAGAGAAAGCAAAAACCCAAAAAGCTTTTTTTGTTATTTTTTCAAGTGGAGCTTGAAACTCCAAAAACAAACCAATAATCAATTGCTACTACCAAATAATCTTATCTGGCTATATACCAAGCTGAAGTGTAAAAGAACAAGTTCACATAAATTATACAGGATATGTTACTTGTAATACAGTAAATACATATTTTATTTTCAGCATTTTATGACAGGGTTACTAATCTATTAAACTTTCCATAAAATATTACCTTATTACATTCATCTACTTACAACTGCATATTTCAATTATTACTAATAGTCAAAAATCAAACTTTGCAAATTACTTACTGAAAGATTGCTCTTTCTTGCTGTTTTCACTTTTATTAATTTCTACATGCTATTCACCATCAGAGTTGAGTTGTTTAACTTATAAATGCAGTTAACTTTTTCTTATTTTAGATGCCACACACTGCAGATTAGGAAGGGATTGCAGTATTCTTTCAAAGGATAGTACCTATGTATGTCTAAAACACAGTTTTCAAATTATTATTATTATATTTTGTGATACTCATCAGTGTTTATGTAATTTTGATGACATCTGAGATAAAAATTATTAAATGTTCATGTCATAAAAGTGAGAAAACAAATATGATTTTTAAAAAATTTTGACTGAGAAAATATTTTATTTTAAACTACAAAACAAAGAAATGTTAAATTACTGTTTAATAATATATGCAATTAACCCTTTTTGATCAAATAATGTACTTATTTATCTCCAAAAAATTAGTTTACATTTTGCAACATTAAATGTCCACATATTTTGACGGGTTTTGTTAAAGATATTGTTTACTACTCTTTATCACCCACCATAACAGAGTATTATGAAAAACCATGCACTCAATGCAAATAAATATAGGTTTCTATTAAAAAAATATGTAACACCTTGTATGCATAAACATACTTACAAAAATGTTTCATATATGCTTCGATTCTGCACTAATGACTCATACTGTACACATTCTAAGTACACTACGCCTGATGCCTAATGCTTTGTGATTCCCAAGCAACACATTTGGTTATTTGCAAAAGGACTGCATATTTTAAAAGAAATTCTAAATGTTGTGGGCAGTTTGAAAGAAAATTAGGATATGAATCTCGAATATCACTTGTGACTTCCCTACAAATGTTTTGGCAAATATTGGTTGAGCTTTTATTAAGTTGAAATGACTTTGCTGATAAGCAAAAACACTTTGATATAATATTATTGGCCAGCTTGGATGGTTGAACTAATTTAAAGGTTGACAAATATTTTTTGTTTTCTGTGAAAGTGTTGTCCTGATCTCCACTAAAATTGTAGGCATCACCTAAAAGTTCGCTTTTACAGTCAGAACATCGAAATTGGTGAACACATTTTCTAATCACAAATCCAGCTGTGTATTTTTTTGCACACATTTCTAAAACTACACTAGACTCAGCTGATGTGTCTTCCAAAGGCCATGCTAACACTCTTTCGTCAAAGTTATTAACCTTATTGGAAGGAAGTTCATGTCTTGCTTGTGTATCATCACACTCATTTTCATTGTGACAGTTTCCAGCAGGTGATATAATATTATGTAATTTTGCAGCCAAAAGTTGTCTAAATGACAAGCGAAAATCACACACACTTGTCTTTCTGTTAAAACCTCCCTTACTTCTGACTAACGAAAAAAAATTTTTAAGCGAATCCTGGCATATATGTTTGGACATCCTTTCTTCTGTTTTTAGTTCTTCATACAAAAACAACAATGACCTTATGGTAAGTGCAAGGCCTTTAAAGCCAGGGAGTATTTTATTATCAGTTTTTTTTAAGCTTGTTGCACGGTCAAGTGCACGTCTTAGAAGGTCAATTATTTGTTGTGTATCTTCAGATAAAGTAACTTGATTTTTATTTTTACTTTTATCAGTTAAAGTTTCATTTTTTTGCTGTTTGTCTAGATTTATGAATGCTCTTTTCCTTGGCGTACCATTCACATCATTGAAAAGTTTTCTTTTATATCTTACGGAAGTGCAGCGTACAAAAGACTTTTTGCATTGAGTTGATGGTGTCAAATGTGCATTTAGAATATCCTCTGATGTAGGTGATGCTGGATCATAATCACTTAACTTCTCCAGTTCCTGCTTACTGTTTGAATAGCCTGGGACCGTAGCTATCACGTGTGCACGTATATATTTTTTGTCGTGAGGTTTTTTGTTAACTGTCAGTAGGGATGGACAAAGTACACTATCACGTTTCTTTTCATTTAAAACAAGAGGAGATGGACCAAGTACACTATCACTTTTCTTTTCAGTTAAAACAAGAGGAGATGGACGAAGTACACTATCAGTTTTCTTATCAATTAAAACAAGAGGAGAAATATTTTTTTGAGCATGAGGAGATGGGGCCATTGTTGAAGATACAGCACTCTGCATTTGGCTATTATTGTGAGCGCGAGGGAGGGCATCCCAACGAAGTTTGTTTTTCAAACTATTGATAAATTGGTCTTCCTCAAAATGATCCTCGCACAGCTTAGTATTTTTGACTTCATCAGGTGATTTATCCAGAAGACTTAGATTCCCTGAAATATGAGAGAAGTATTTTATAATATTTGAATACAGTTAGTTCATTGTTTAATTTAGAAGGTTTCTCATTTTATTAGTTTCCTGACCAAGATTTCGTACTTACTATAACAGCAATAAACAAACTATTTCTTTCAACCCATTCTAAATTTCCATGTTAATTAATAAATTTCTAACTTATCGACTCTAGCAAGTCTTCAATTAAACTAGCTGTTATGTTGTTATGTATGAATGTGCTAAAGCAGTATTATGTGTAACTAATATTCTAAACTAATGTGTGTCTATTTTATTTCAACACACAACACTATTTAAGTGTTTTAAGAATTCAAATGTTAAGTACGAATTCTAAGAACTAAATCTTTTTAAACATTGGAGCTATATTCGTCCACTAATAACAATATAATAGAAGTAACTATCACAATTTTTATTTTGTTGAAAAAGTTCATAAATTAATTTGTTTTTACACAGACCAACCAGATCTTCCATTATTTTAGTATGTTTACATTCCCTACAGTCCCTAAATGCATTACTACTGAGAAAGGTTATTACCTACTAAAATACTGTAAGGTTTGTTGGTTTGGGTAAAGAATACTTTCTAAACTAGTCAAGTAAGTTCCTTAGGAAAATGTAATATTTTGTCATTACCTTAAATTTAAACAAAGCATGTCTAGGTACCTATTCTAGGTATTACCCTTGTTTATATTACAATATGTATACTCAAGGATATTACCAATGAATTGAACCTATATACTCGTATGTCCAGATATCTGTGTGTGTGAAATTGGCAGAACAATGGATGCATAGTAGCCCAGGTAGCAAACCACTTATCGGAGCCCATGTTGGGCCTAGACTTTGTAGCAAACAGATACTTGGAATGCAAGGATTGTATGCAGATAGTTTTCCCTTACTTTATTGGGACCGCTGTCCTAAGCACATACAATGAGTTAGTTGTTACTAATAGCTTTTAAAATTTCAAACATTAAATCGTAATGTGCAGATTAAAATTATGGGATTTTTCTCAGAAGATAAAATTTCGAGTAACTGTTAAAGGCGATTTGCAAAAATATAGCCATTCTACTGGAAGTGTGCATTCAGCGTATACTTACCTATGTTCAGTGTGCATTTCAATTTTATCATGGAATTTAATTCCAAATTGAAAAATAAAGTTGTSTGCCAAACCCGAAAAGTAATCACAAATGTGATATACTTTATAAGGCAGGAAGCAGAATCGAATCAACCCTTAAAGGACCTCAAAAAAGTTCAGGAGCGTGCTGATCTGGCGACTGGTGCCAGTCTGAGGAGTGTGCAGAATGTCGCTACGGAAATGAAAGGAAATGAACACGGAAGAAGGAATTTTTTTGACACCAGAAAAAAAATGAAGAAAGACTGCAACCAAAATGGGCCTGGACAATTTTGACATGGGGGTTCGTTGCAACATCATCAATTCGTACACTGTGAAAAAAAGGTATGCTTTGGTTACAGTCATGGATCCGTTGTATTATGAAAGTATGCTCATAATTATTTTGTTTTGCTAAACAGTGAAGAGAATCCACCAAAAATGCAAGAACAAAGATGATTATATGGGTTCTAAAACTTGTATTAGACTAGTGATGAAGAAAACATGTTTTTGGTGGGTGAAAACACAATATAATTGCAAACTGTTTATGGAAAAACTACATACTCAACAGAAGAGTCATAATTATCAGGATAGGAGAGGAATATCGTCAGGCAAATAGACCAATAATATAATGGACGAGACATATTTCCATTCATCCCATACTCATTTGAAATCCTGGAGTGATGCTACAAACAATTTTTTGTGCCAATCTGTGTCTAAGGGCCAAAGGCTAATTATTATTTAAACACAGGAAACAAAAATGGATTTATACCAAATGCTTACCTGAGGTTCAAGTCGCAAAGTAAAACTGGTGATTACCGCAGTGAAATGAACTTCCAAAACTATAAAAAATTGGGGGAGCAAAAATTGTTACCAAATTTGCCACAATGAAGTGTGCTGGTGATTGATAATGCCCCTTACGAAAAGTGTCATAAGTAGAAATGATGGAATGGTTGCAAAGGAGAAGTATTTCATTTTCACAGAATATGTTAAAGGTCGAGCTGTACCAGTTGATTAAACTCCATAAACCCCGTTTCAAAACATATGTCATCGACAAGTTGCTAAATGACAAGGGCCGACTTCCACCCTATCACATCACCTTGAACCCCAGAGAGATGGTTTGGGCTATAATAAKATACTTTGTTGCAGACAGAAACGTAGATTTCAATTTGGGCAATTGCTGTGACAAATTTTTCGATACATTTGCATTTGCTGCACAAGATTGGAAATCATACTGCTAACATGCTAAAACAGCTGAAGATTTTTTTGCTGCGAAGGAACCTTTACTGGAGTCTATATGTGATAGTATAATAATCAGTTTACAAATCGACAGAGACAGTGAGTGACTTTGATGCGACTGATCGGACAGTACAGATATTAAACATTGACGTTGTATACAGCATAATATAAGTATGTCTGTATGTATGTATGTCTGTATGTATGTATGTATGTATGTATGTATGTATGTATGTATGTATGTATGTATGTATATATGTATATATGTACGTCCAATGTTAATATATTCAGTCTTAAATATGGAACACCTCATTATGTGTTGAAAGGGGCTAAGCCGTCTCCGTACCAGAAATGTTCTGGTGCAGCATGTATCTGCTATCCTTGTCTATTCTAATGCATTCTCACTCCCTCGTCTAGGCAGTTATCTGCCAATTTCACCAGCACAAATACCAATACATCTATGCATATTACAAGAAGGGCTTATGATAATTTCCTATATTACAATACAGTATATAGGTAATATCTGAGTGTACTGGAATGGAAGTATCTGTTAGACTTTTCATGGTATACTGAATAACATATGTACTACTTCTGATATAAGTAAATAAAAAATTGGACACCAAACGACTAAGCAATATCTATACCCATCTGTTATCACAGAAAATATATAATATACATAAATAATAAAACAAATTGACTGAATGTGTTGTTAAACAAGAATAATGACAAACCTGTATTRATTAGCCAAATTTTACACCGCTCCTTATCTTTCCATGGAAATCTAAACATATGCAGTCCCGGGTGGGAGTATCTGCTTTTTCCGCAATTGAAATATGCGCATTTATTACCACTTCCTCTGGAATCCGCGTACATTTCTAATCACTTTTTGTATTCTGTATGGTACCTACATAGATATGCTGTCTATGGTATGGTATTTGCATTGGGATGAAAATTGCAAAATTGGGGTTAAGTTAATCCAATCGCCCGTTTCTATAGCAACATCAAACAGTAACTGTAACTAATGCTGTAGCCAGAGAAAAGCTGTAGCATAGATGTTCTGTGTAGCATTGCGCATAGCCTGAGCATAAGAACCTGAAGCTGACAGCTGACACTGACAGAACAGAAAAATAAAACAAGAAAGTATTTACTCTGTATTTGCAGTATTTGTTTATTTTAGCTGACACGCTGACTGATTTAACTCACCAATGAAGTAAAGAGAAGGAACTGGAAAGCTTTCTGACTTCTTAGCATCAATCGTTAGGTTAGGGTTAGAATGTGAAGAAGACAAGTTGAAGTGAGGGGGACGCTCGATGGTGGGTGTGCAACACTCTCTTGCGCATTTTCGAGGTCACTGGTCGGCATTGCCAAATTCCAAACAACAATAGATCTTAATGGAGTGTCGCCTCTTGTAAAATCTCTCCTCTTTGGTCAGATGATAACCAAGCAGCTCCTAGACCACGCACACAAGGTGGTAGTTATGATGAGCGGAAACGCCCTTTTTATCTACCAGTCGACCATGTCATATTGTCATGTCAAAGCCAGGTTGTCACTGTCAACTGTCAGATGTACTATCCTTTCAAAAATAAACGTGCAGCGTGTTGGTTCAATTATCCGACATTCTTCAATTATTAGCATTTTCTCTTAAGAAAAGTGGTGATATTAAACAGTCAATATGCGTATTGAAACCTGTTACTTTTGCTCATCCAGAATATACCCCGGACATGGAATACAGTTCGTCAGAAATGATTGCAAAGTAACACCTTCCGTCCAAATTGTTCTGACATTTATAATATTGATATTCCCTTACAGATCTTTAAATTCTGTCGTTCGAAATGTCATGCAGCTTTCAAAAAGAAGAAAAATCCTCGTAAAGTCAAGTGGACTAAAGCATTCCGCAAAGCAGCTGGAAAAGAACTTGCTGTTGATCCGTCATTTGAATTTGAAAAGCGCAGGCACCTACCACTCAAATATGACAGACAGACATGGAACAAGGCTGTTGAGGCTATGAAGAAGATAGAAGCAATCAAACAGAAGAGGCAGGGAGCATATATAATGCAGCGGCTTAGGAAAGGACGTGAATTAGAACAAGAAAGAGACGTTAAGGAAGTCCAGAGGGATCTTTCGTTGATTCGGTCACCAGCAGCTGGACTTAAGCAGCAAAAGGCAGATGAAACAATGTCAGAAGACATTCGGGAAAGTGATGAGGAGATGGAAGTAGCCGTGGAAGATGGCGGGGAAGTTACTCTATAGGTTATTTATGTTACATATTTTTGAAAATACAAATAGTTGAAATACTTGTTTTGTCATTTGGTAATCCTTAGGTGTTAAAACACATAACTTAGGATCATCCTCTGTTAAACATATAGCTATAGCCAAAAGTAGTATTSTTAATAGTATAGTAATAGTAGTGCAGTAAAAATAAGAAAATGCAAGTTACATTTATTTAAAGCAAATCAAGAAACATGATAGATATATATGATAGAAATGGCAAATGAAGATAAATCAGAATTGTATTTTAAAACTATTATTTATGTACAGTGATGTGAATATTTTTTCTAATAGATACACCTGAAACACCGTGTCCAAAATGATGGGCATATCCACTGAATCGTGGCCAGCAACATCATTTTTCAGTTCTCTTTTGTACATGATACAGTATTTACAGAAACATCTCCAACTTGAATTTTTCACGCAGTGGAAACCTTATTCAAGTTATCGTATACCCTCTTGTAACATAAACAAGTAACAGACAAGTGTCTAGATGATAAGAAAAAGTACATGTAACTTCCTTGGATGGTTTAACCACAGTATAGGAAAACCAGCAGGCGCAATTCGCCCAAAATCATAACTGCGCTGGAAGCATCCTAAGTTATGTTTCTGACATATTCTCCGGATGCAGAGCGTCAATAATCAATATCATTCCTGCAGCAGTCGCGTAAATGTCGATACTCCAGGAAATTTTATTCATGGTTTAAAAACAGCATTTTTTTTTGTGCTGAGGTCCAATGTGCAGTGCAATGAATGTGAATATAGAAGGTAGAAGAATTAAATTAAACACTATTTAAACATACTCTTTTTGACCATTTTATTATTTTTATCTGACAACATATTTTTAAACTGGCACGCGAGCATTGTGACATCGCGTACTCATCCCCACTACAACTCCACCATATATCACAAAACATCTCTTACTAAGATCAAGTGCTGCCGTTTGAATGAACCTGCTGGTTTCCCTATGCTATGGTTTAACCTCAACAACGTTTTTATTACCTGTGTAAAACCTTAAAAATATGTATTATTTAATGCGTGCAAGTTTTTGAAGCTACTTCTAGAGTGGCATACCTTTACTACCAGTTATATTAAAATTATATCACAATGTGTAGTTAATTACAATTACATTATGTGATTTTTTTTTTGTTGGGTTTAGGTTCTTTAATTAAATATGATGCTTTATTTTATTAATGTTTCGGTCCTGGTTTGGGACTTTTTCAACATTTATTATAATAAACTCGATGGTTTCTAAAACATTAAAATATATATGTATATGATTATTTGTAAGAAATATAGATCTAAATACTTCAAAAGGAGTCTATTCGGTTATATACCTAAGTATAATATAATGCAATATTATAAAAATCCAACGAAGTAAATATTGTTTATAAAATGTTCTTTATGAAAAGTTCGTTAATTTGAATTTGATGTTTATCTGACAAAAAAGTATGTGATTGTCAGTTTTTAATTTATAAATAATTCATCTGAGGATCGATTGGTATATTTTAGATAGGTTCTTTATTTCTGTACGGTTGTTAACACAATTTTGTTCTTTTTGTATATGTTTGGTTCTGTACATATGATGGTCATATTTTGATATTTGTAATCATGGGATAGTTCTTTCTTGTGATTGTTTAAAGCTGTAATTACATTATTCAAATATTTGTGACCCTTAATTCTTTCTTGTAGGTATTATGCGGTTTGACCTATATAAGATTTATTACATGTAATTTTATAAACTACACGTTTTTTTAAAAGGGGAATTTTTTATTTTAATGGGGTGTATAATTTTTAAATTGGTTTTGAATAGAATGAGTAGTGTTAATCTTATTATTGTTATAAATACGTGGTATTTTTTCAGAAACACCACGGATATATGGCAAAGCAACATCATTTTTTATTTTTTGGTTTTTAGGATTTTGATTTTCATTATAAAATGCATATTCCCGTCTTTTGATCATTTGCTTTATTTGTTGAAGAGGGTAATTATTTTTTGTTAGGAGCTGTTTAACTTTATTGGTAAATTCTGGAAGATATTGTGGACTTGTGAGTTTTATAGCGTGATCAATAAGTGCGGTTAGAACTGACTTTTTGTGTAATAAATGGTGGTGAGAGTTTAAGTAACGTCCTGATGATATTGTCTTGTTATACCATTTTGTACTTATTATGTTGTTATTTCTGATAAGAGTTAGATCAAGAAAATTAATTTTATTGTTTTCTTCTATTTCAAAAAAGAACTGTCCCATGATTTCAAACATTTTATAAAAAATATTTACATTGCTGGATTTTTATAATATTGCATTATATTGTACTTATATAACTGAATGGACTCCTTTTGAGATATTTACATCTATGTTTCTTACAACTAATCATATACATATATATTTTAATGTTTTAGAAACCTTCGCGTTTGTTATGATAAATGTTGAAAAAGGCCCAAACCAGGGCAGAAACGTTCATAAAATAAAGCAGCATATATTTAATTAAAAAACCGAATCCCAACAATAATAATCATAACAGACAATTTAAGGTTCAATAACTACTACAATATTACAATTACACAATCAATGTAATTTCAAATACATCTACTCTTTGGATAGGATAAAGTAGAAAGTAGGAAAAGGTTTTAAAACAATAACAATGTTAAAATACAATCAAGATAGATTTTGTTTGTTGTTATTTGAAAAACACAGAAACATGATTTTTTGCTATTATGCACTTATGAGAGAAGCCAGTCTAAAATTTACTCAAAATCGTAAAAAAACTTATTTTTGTTTCTGTAAAGTAATGTAGACAAATGATTATTACTGTTAATATACTTATAAAGTAATGTTTGATAACTATTATAAAAATAAACTAAATTATAGCAAAATAATATATGTACCTACATAAAATTGAGAACTATGAAGCAAAAATTAAAATTTTGTAGTGATACTTTCCTTCTCAAAAATTAGTGTTTTATTAAAACAAGTGTAATTGTGCAATAGTTATTTATTCAATATATATCTAAACATAAGAATTTAGGATGGCAATGCCATCTGTCAGCATTACACTGACATGATGACAAAGCCACCTAGCTGCCTTAACGGGAACTACTTCCTAAAGGAAGTGACCTGCAGCCTGACAAATTGGCATGCAACTGCATACTTCAATTTGACAGCAGGCCCCCACGGCACTTTTTGCAGACGGGCAAGAACCAACATACATTAAAATGCATGTCTATGCTGTGCCGTCTACACCTCAACCAACTGCATATAGTACTATTTCGCTGTCATTACAGCTCATCAGTGCAGTTTAGGTCTAGTGTAGACAACACGGCATAGAACTATGCCGTGTAAACTGTAATGACAGCGAAATAGTACTATATGCAGTTGGTTGAGGTGTAGACAGCACAGCATAGACATGCATTTTAATATATCTAAACATGTTATTTTTAAAAAAGTATATTAATTTCGGCAACATTTTCTGTTCCCTAAGGTTTGCATCTCTTGATATTTCCTTCTGGGATCTAGACGACTAAAAAACATCTCTATATTTGCAATATCTAGCTGCCCCTCAATCTGATAAAAATGTTTATCGGTTCTATGTAGTATAATTTTTCCATTTTGAATGGTCATATATTTAAGTTACTTGTTCTTAATTGCATCATCAGAAGAAAAGTCTTTGATGGAACTAGGACAGTTGATTTCTATAATGGCAGTGTCATTGGTTAATCCATCAAGCTGTTAAAACCAGCGCAAAAATTATTAACAGCCCTATATACAGAATATGATGGTGATCAGTCAGCATTTAACTATATGTAGCAATATTTATTATATCAGAAAAGGTAAATTTTTTTTTACAAGAATTCACTTTATTTGCGAAATATCATTATCTGCAAATATAAATACACCCACTATATCATTTTTAAAGAGGAGAAAGGGACCTTCAATTTGACATATAATTTAACGTTGTGCCTAAAAAAATAAAGAAAATACGAGCCTGAGGTGGTGTACCCTGTATATCTAAGACAAATCAAAAGTTATCCAAGAACTGTTTAAACCACTGAACTATGCTTGACAGAAGACATGGCGCCACAGACTTATTAATCTATCTATCTATAAAATAACATACATAATAAATAAAATAAATACATATACATAATATATTGATTTATTAAGACAAAACAATATTTGTAAAGTAAACATTAAATATGTAAGTTTACATATTTATTACTGAACAAAATTAAAGGAATATAATGACATTCACCATTCGTCAATGAATTTCTGATTATAGTGTCCAAATAATGCTTTTTGTTTATAAATTTACAAGGAATTTACAGGAAATGAATAAAACACTCTTATTAACCTCACAAACACGTTTAACCTGACTTTTGATATTCGACTTTCCTTTTAATATCTAAGAGCAGTAAAGAAGAAATAAGAAACAATTACTCTGTCAGAACTTCTTTTTATTGAAATTCAGTTCCTTACAAATATTTGGACTTACAAAGATTTTAACATAAAACGATTCCGTTGAACATAAACTATTTGTCACAAACATAAAAACTTTTAAAACAAAACCATAAAAGAATACAAATTTGAGTAGGTCAAAAGCTATGGTGTTACAGCATGTTTGTGTTCTAGCGTGTCATAAAAATGGTGGTACTCTGACAGTATAGCAGTCTTTAGGCTCTGAAGGTTTTCAAATTTTTGTTTATCTATTTTTATAGCTTCCTTTTACAATTYTAAATGTTCSATTAAATTCCACTCGTCGCTGTACATAAGTTTGTACATTATGGTATCGTCTGGATTGTATTTAATGCAACATAGGTCCACAACTTGTGGATCACCCTTTTTTGTCCAGGGTGAATGCTTTTMTAACAGTTTAATTCAGAAAATTTATTGAAAAAATTGTTGTTCAGTTATTTGACGACATAAGGGTGTGGGTTAATCTTTGGTGACTTTATTAAAGAGACATAACCAGCTGGAGTGTAAATTTTACTGTTTTTAAATTTTCTTTCTATAGTATAGAAATGCATGGAATCACACTCCATCTTGTTATATAATAATAGTTACATTTTTTTGACAATGACATAACAAAAACATGTTGCTTATCATAGCATTCCGGTTTTGGTATGTACAACCATCAATGAATATAGTAACTTGGTCATTTATTTCTAATGGCAAACACATAAGAAGTCATATCATCAAAATTTTTTATGTTCAATAAAGTGAAATTGTGTACTATTAAATTCTGCTTGTAGTACATTATGGAAGCTTTAGTATGAGGAACTATCAGAACGCTTTGCAGGTCAATGGTGAATACCCACTTCTTCTGCTGTTTGTCTGCTTCGTTTCTTTGCAAGTATTTCTATAAGTTTCTTCTTCCACGTTTCGATTTTTGTATCCTACACAAGTATCGCATTGATCCTTCTTGGGACTAAATAAGCTATAATTTCTATCAGAGATTAAATTGTGGTATGTGGCTAAATGATAGACCTTTCACATTCTTTGATATAAAATCAGTATGACAACTGTTTAAATTTCCATAACAGGTCACAGTAAATTTTTGTTGAAGAAGCGAGACAATAGTGTGATCCTAGTTTTGGTAGACTATCTAGACACTGCACAAGAAATTAGTTTTCTCTCTTCATTCCTTTATTTTTTCATATGCCATTGGAATCTTCATTTGGCCTGTTTATATCATTATTTCCATTAATCTCTTCAGAATGTTTATTTATGCAATTAAGTGCAAACCTTTCACTAATATGCTGATCATATATTCTCTTTCATTGTTTACTACTTGGTTGGATAATATAATGATATTAGGATGGATGTTGTTACTAGGCACAAATATAAATTATTTTTTTTCAATTATTTCCAAGTGGAAGTGTTGATATTGAATGTATCTACCATCTTTCCTTTCATTGATCACCGCTTGCTTACATAAATCGATAAGTTTCTTTGACTGGCAAGACATTTCCTTTCATTAAAATGCATGTTTATGCTGTGCTGTCTGCACCTCAACCAAACACACAAGGTTAAAAATTAATCATAAAAACTCGTAAGTAGATAACTTTGATTCAAACAGTAACAAATATAATTATTACAAAAGCATGTAACTCCAAAATATATTTTAAGGCTTTTAATTTTATGTACAGTACAAATCTGATTTAATCAATACAAAAAAAATGTTAAAAATTAAGCTTTTGTACAATTAAATTACCAAATATTTGCACTTGAAATGGAAACCGGTACCATCACTAACCGCCATAACCCAGTAAATTTGACAGTTAGGAGGTTTTAATATTGAGTAAAAAACACATTAATTTACGAGGTTTCAAAAATATCGCACAGATGGGATTGTACCAAAGATTTAATTACGAGGATTTAAAATTGTGTATATTTGAGGTCTTATTATGCAAATTGCATCACAGACAAAAATTAGAAATTTTTGGTCTTGGTTTTAAAATTAATCAACAATAAATAACATAATGAAAGATCGATACTAGGATAGCAAAATTTGATGAATTCAAGGCTACATGCGTGTTGTAAAACAGTATACTACACTGATTTGTCAAAAACACCAATTTAATTAATATACCTGTTATACATAATAATATGTTAATATATGTATCAAAAGCTAAAACTATTGTGTAATATTTTAATTTATTTTATCGACAAAAAGGTAACTCAAAAATTTCCTCATCACAGAAAACTCTCTATCTATTTGTTATCACATACATCAACAATAATATCTCAAGTACCAACAAGGTCACAATTATTGCATTTTGTTGTTTTATGCAAATTTCTTGATTATAAAAATATCTTTGATAATTGGTACAAAACATAAGATGATGTAGTTTTTTATCTAGTAATGCTGTCAAACAAAATATTATCTGTAGATAAAAAAAAATGAAAAACTGTTTTTCTCCTTTATAGTAATTAAGGCACAGCAGTTTGTATACTATGTATCTATGGTAATAAAAGTTTTTTATTTCTTAATATATTTTTTCTTGTTGTAGTTTAATATAAAAACAAAAGAAACTTCAATCTTCTTACACAAATCAATTATCATTAATTACGCCTCCAAGGACCTTGTTAGCCATGTCATTCCCACAAAGCCGACAACAGTGGATGTAAATTGATAAATTCCAGCTAATTTTGTACTCCGTGCTAAATGCCACTTCGCCCTTTCTCTGGGCAATACTTCACTCACTGTGACATACAGCAGACTCCCTGCTGCTAAAGCCTAAAACAGTGATTTGATAATTTAAGCAATTCTTGAACTATAATTTAAGAGAACACGTTTTATAAAAGGGATGACAGGAACCTGTATATTACCATATACATTTTTTTACAAGAAAAAATTGGCCAATTTGAATTCTTGATATCAGCTAAATTCTTCTTTACTTTAAAGAGTGGTCATAGTTACTGTGTTGATTTCAGCTAATATCAACTTAAAATTAAAAATAGATAGCAACGAATTATGTCTTCCTTAAAGTATTTAATGTTTTCCAAAGCAATACGAACCTGTAAAGCTGCAACCATTGTGTTTGGTATAACCTTTGCCGATGCTCCCGTAATCATCATTCCGATGGCAATACCCAAAGCAGAACCAAATGCAAACACTGCAATAGAAGTGAAATGCCTCATCATTGAGTTGAGCGGATTTGATGATAATTCAACACCGAGACAAAAACCAACAACGAGCTTGTGAGATGCAACTGCTCCCAAAAGAAGCAAGACCTGCAAAAAATTTCCAAACATTACATCAATAGTAGAGAGGTTAAATGATTTTCAAATACATCTTCCAATATTTACTTTATGTGTTTGGGCATCTGAAAAAGATGACAAGATTACTTTGTGTATCCAGTGTATCTGAGAGTAACATTTTTTAATAAGTGGAAGACCTTGGGTTCACACAATAAATACTCAAGTGTTGCATCTTGGATTTTGAAACTATTTGTAATTACACTTAAAAGTTCCACTTATAGTCAGTTAAGATAACGCCAAAGTATACTTCAAAAATTTATCTTAACAGAATTGTTTTAATTGTGAAAGAGGACTGTTACAGGCAATATAAACTATATTAGTTCTGTATTAACGTCTAACAACTTTAATTCTCAAAGGGACATTATTTTAAAATAACAACATAATCACAACATACCTTTGATGTTGAACTTTCAAGTCCAACAGCTAAACCTTCAAGAGCAGCATGCATCGTAAGAGCCGCTATCAGTCCAAAGTTTGAAACCGGACTAATACTGCAAGGCTTTTCATGGCCAACATGGCATATTTGAGAGTTTGGTACATCTTCTGTATGAAGCATACATTCATCTGGAGAACTGAAACTGGGATTGTATGGGGGTTGTTTATCGTGCTGGTAGCTCAGTGGTGTTCTTTCAATTGAGCCATAAGATACAGAACGTTGCAAAGCTGTAAAATTATATAGTTTATAGTCTACGCTAGTAGAGAAAATTATAAATCAGAATTTACACATCGAAAAGTGAAATTGTATTTGTTCACATTTTGAAGCAAAACATTTATTTTCTTAATATCCTAGAAAGGTTTATTGTGAGATTGTAAAGGTTGTACTATATAATTCACTAATGCAATTTCTTTCAGTTGTCACAAAGCAGCAGTTGATGCAATTTACATGTATCAGATAAATGTGCAGCATTTCAAATCAAGGAGATATCATATCTGGTTTCTCCATTCCCATCTTTAACATTGCCAGATTGTTGTTGTTAAATGTTGCAACAAACCCTTTCTTTTCTTTGCAGCACACCTTTTTTAATACTTAGCAGTAAATTTATTTAAACATTAGAATTTTAGAAATATCAACTTATAGATACCATAAAGGTATTTTTTAAATAGTTATTTATTATAATTTTTAACCAACAGTGTTTAAATTTAAACCATATTTAATATAATGCACCCTGCTGTAAAGCTACTATGTACACTAGATTATTAACAATCCATGATGGAGCAATCAGATTTTGATACCATTAAACTTAACTATAGGAACAGGATGTCCTAACAAAAATTTACATCCCTGCCCAAAACCTTCCATTTTGTCCAAATTTGGAAAAAATGCTGTAACAGGTTAAATTTAAGTTGAAAGGGGATCAAAATTTATCTTGGTTTTAAAGTTATTTCTGCATCCCCCTATTTCATTGGCTGTACAACCATGTTTTCTTGGTTCTCAAAATGTCTACATTCAACTTCCATACAATAAGTGCAATCGATTTTCAAAATTTGTTTAACATTAATTTTGCAACACATCGCCATGGGGCGATCTAGCTGGCATTTTAGGGGAAAATGAGCATCTAAGTAACCATGTAGTCGTACATAATATGGAGGCCCTCCATCTTTTTGAAAGAAAATTTGGTTTTGTTGGAGCTTTAAGTCTTCTTCAAGAGCTTGAAATATGAAGGCGTCAATAAGGTCTTCTAAAAACTGCAAAAAACTGTCACAAATCAAATTGTCTTTAAAAAAAAGTTAAGACAGTAATGTGATCGCCCACMCAAACATTTAGTTTTTGAGGCATTCGTACGTCACCTTCACAGAAAACGTGTGGGTTGGCATCAGTGCACTTAATAACTTAATGCCAATTAACTAGTACTAGCACACACTAGTAGAGTGTTACTAGTTAAGACTCTTATTTGTTCTTTACTATAAATCATTTAAAAAATTACAGGTTATCATTTTAAACTTAATTTTTGATGGACAATGATTTATAGAATCAAGTGGAAACTATGCAAAAGGTGATAACTTTACAACCCTCAGCTGAAATGCAGATAAGATAACATTTCTCAGTCTACCCATCCCACAAAAAAACTTGTTTACATTTGAAAGAGAGGGTTTCAGATTGATAATTGATAAAATTTCAATTCCATGATTCTAAAAAAAAAAAATTGAATTTGAAGAAGATACATGATTGTATAGACTAGGGTTCTCCAAACCTTTTTACCATACCATAGGGTTACATTGACTACTCAACTAAATCCTAAGGGGCAAGCGCATCGTAGCTATATATCGAAAGTTTCTAATTACAGGCATATTTTCGTTTTATATCATGTTAACTTAGTATATATGCATGTATTATTATGAACACAAATTAAGAACTATTTGAAGAGCTTCTTAACGTTTATAGCATCCACGACATTATTGGACAAGGTATTTTTAAAATAATTTCAAACGCTGTTGAGTGTAGTATATCACTACTAATGATCAAAAAAAGTGTGGAAAAGGAAAAGGTGTCGATCTTGTATCAAATGCTGTAGAAAATTAATGTGTGGTGGTTAAAAAGCGTTATTTGTATCATTCATGAACAATCTCTGTGTAAAATGCATTGATACGTCAGAACTTTTAAAGCCAGTCGTGTCAGTTGTTAATTAAGTATATCAGATCGCACATGCTCATTCATCATTAGTTTATTGAAGAGATTGGAGAAAAAAACATACCTTATTTTATTTCAGTATGGTGGCTTAAGAAGCTAAGGAAACTTTTTTGAGCCATGAGCAATAATCGAAATTTTTTTGAACTAACAACGAACGCTAAACAAGAAATTTTAACTTTCATCTTTCAGATTTTGATTTATCTGTAAACGACATGGAATTCTTTCAAATTCCTTTTGCTCTCAATCTAGAGACCCTTGCACCAGACCTTCAAATGGAAGTGATTGATTGGCAATGTATAGGGATACTGATAAAAAAAAATTTTTAGTTTCACCAATACTGGAATTTTTTAAGAGCCTTCCACTCACACAGTATGAACAGTTTCACAATTTCGCCAGCTGTTTTTTTCCGTATTTGGAATTACTTATCTGTATGAAAAAAAATCATTTTGAAAAATGAAGTACACAAAAAAGATTTTCATATCAAAATTAACCGTTAACCAAGTTAAAGTCGCTGCTGTTAATATCCACCTCCACACTTGATCCTCATATACAAAAGATCGTTACTGAGAAACTTAATTAGGCATATATCTATGTTATCTTGTTTCTTAACTGTTACCTACTGAAATAAAAACATCTGATTACCATTTTTAGTTATTCGCTTATAACTGTTGACATTTTGCATACCTTCCCTCAAATTTGTGTTTATAAATTAAACAATATATAAAAAGCGGTGCGATGTAAACTGCTTTCTTATGGTGCAGCTATGGGATGTAGAATCAAGTTAATAAAGTTGAATTTGACCTGTTTAGCATTTTTCCAAATTTCAACAAAATCAGAGATTTTAAGAAGTGCAAATTTCACTTGGTACAACCTGTAAATTTGCAAAAATTGATTTTTTTCATACCCTGCCAATTCATGGCAAATTCGAGATGCCACTTTTTACTTTATAAAATTTGTGCTGTGAGCAGCTCAAAATTAAGCTTACATTATCACAGTATGTGGACTATTTGCTAGACCCATGTAGGTATACCAAAATTATCCTTTAACATAGTTTTTATTAAGAAATTTGTTGATGACATAATTTTAATATTACCTGAAAATTGTATAAAAGCAATTTTAGGAAAGTGTAATGGCTTTGATCAACATATTAAATTTACAGAAGATAGGGAGCAGGATTGTGGTGTACCATTTCTTCATACAAAAGTTATACATAGTAATAATAAAATTATTTTAGATGTGTATCAAAAACTTACAGCCTCAGGTAGGTATATAAATGTTCAGTCRTATCATTCCATGAAGATCATAATTAATTMTGTTAAACAGATGAAAAACAGAATAATCAATTCAGTCGMGTGTTGTTTATTGTTTACAGTGTGATACATGTGAAGACAAGTATATTGGTCAGACCTCACAATGGATACCTAGCAGATTAGCACTACAGCAAAGAAGCGATATCACCAAAAAACGCATAAGATGTGCTCTAGCAGAACATTAAACAATAACAACAACATAAATTGGGAGTGCTAAAATTTTATAAAAAGAACAAAATACTAATAAAAAGCTAGTTTTAGAGATGTACCAAATTAATACTGAAAATGAGAAAACGGTTTATAAGTCAAAGAAGTGCTACAAAGGACCCATGCTGTGAGGCATTGGCCTTTTATGGCAGTCTTAATCTGGTATTTTAAACAGGCAAACACAGACGATACACAACGACCCGACCAGACAAGTCCTGGAATCATTTTGTACCTGCACTTTGCAAAACCGCAGTAAACCCTGAAGAAGCCACTTAATGTGGTAGCTTTCAAGCTGATGCTATATATTAAATTTAGTTTTTGACAGACCAATGTAGAATTAAAATTTCCATCCTAAAGCAAGTTTGCTATTGACCACTTTGTATAGTGTAGTACTTGTATAGTTTATTAATTGTACTTATATTTGTCTGTTATATCCAATAATAAACAAAAAGAATATATTGTGGATATGCAAAAGACTATCATATACAAAACAAATAATTAACAAAATCATTATTTTTGAGATTAAAAAAATATGTTAATTATAATTCTGCCCCTCCTGAGAAGGAAAATAATGTCTTTGCAACAACAGAAAGAAATCAATGGTATTGTATAAGGTATCCCTAAATAACATATAAGAATAATTTTAAAAGGGTGACAGGCAAGTCAATATAAGATAAAAGTCTGAATGTTCTTTTTTTATCTGCTTTTCTGTTACGAGAAACAGGCTACTAAAGCTGTATACTAACGCAAACACATAAAGGGTAGATTGTACTGAATGTGTTTGTAAACGGGATCTCATTGCCTTTCTGGCTAATCAGGTGATACAAAAAAGGAATTTATGTGCCTCAAAGGTAATTAAAGTACACATTCACAAATATTGATCAGTTGGTAGTCAATGTCAGAAGATGCAGTCTATACAATCTATTTGTTGCAATATTTATTAAGCCTAGTTTTCTAAGCAATAACTATAGCTATTTTGTATACAGTTTGTCTACTGATGATAAACCTTACCCCATTCTATTTTAATTGCTTCTGTACCTACATTAGAACTGTATGTTTTGTGTAATTATCCTTAGTAATAAATAAACAGTACATATTATTAACCCAGACTATTGTTGTAATTTGAGTCTATCAGTATAATGAGTGTGCTTATCTTGCACTACCTACTATTGTTATGTACATACGCTCATATTGGAAGAAAAAAAAGGATTTTGTTGACTTTTTAGGCAAAATTCTAAAATGGAGGCAAAGCAGGTAAGTATTAGGGAATATTGTCTATTGCACACTGACAGGATTGTAAAAGATGACAGACAATGCACAGAGTTTATGTAGAGAGAAAATTATAGTGATGTTACCTATCCAGATAGATCTGTTTTATTATAAAATCAAAATATTAATTGGTGTAAGTATATAAAGTGATGTAATAGCATACAACAAAAGCTAATAGAAAGAACGATAAATATAGGTAGATATGCAATGCAATAAACTGATTTAAAAATAAATTAAATTGAACATTAAATCTAATTAGAAATGAGTTGGCAACGTTGTTGCACCTAAAGCTTCAGATTACACTTTCAGCATAGGCACAAACATAAAATAATAAAATAAAATAATATGATATAAATCAGTAAATACTTGGCAACAAAAATCGAAATCGATCAAAAAAAAATATTGGTTTGTTTAAGTTCAGTACGTGTTCAAACTCACATCCTTCAGTATAGCCTTATAACCAAAGCTTCAGAATGGAACTGAACTGAAAATCAAAAAGAAAAACGTTTTCTTAGATTATTACTTAGAAGACGCTGAAACAAACCACTATTGTTTTTTTACTGAGCCGGAATAAAAAAATAATGGTTCGTGTTTGTAGAGCCTTAGTTTTGGCCCCTGCTTATTATAAGTAAAGCTCTGTTTATAACTCTTCAGTCTCTACTTATTGATTCCCTTTAAAGGGATAGATATTTTAAGAAATGAAAATATTAAAAAACTTTATGTTTACTAATAATCACTCAGATATAAAGCGAGAACGGAAACAACCATTATTTTTGCTAGAGCCAAAGGTGAAATTGAAGTAATATACCTAGTGTACTATTGTTAAACGTTAAAGTCGAACATAAAACTAAAAGTTGAAAATTTATGGTAGGTACCGCACCCTTTATGCCAGAAACAGAAGCGTTTAAGGAAAAAAAGATTACTGATGTCTTCATCTTGTATTTACTTGTTTAACATGTTGAAGTTATATCTATGTATATCAAGATGCATGTTATAAGTATATTGTGAATTGTACAATGTAGACCTATAGCTGCATAATTTTAATTTGCAGTAGTAGTCAGATGGTTAAATTATTTTTTTATTTATCATTCAATCATAAAAATATGTGGCGGTTTATTCAATGTATTACAACATATTAATAGATACATTAACAAAGTTTTGAGAAATTTACAATAATAAATCACTTCTGTCGCAGTCTGAAGCTAAGAGATAAACTTCCTCATATAACTTTAAAAAGCAATTCATTGCAGCAAGTAGGTATATATACATACCTAACTAAATAAAAACAATTATGTTAGAAAGACAAATTTTAGTGTTAGAAAGAATATATGTAAAGTAATATTTATTGAATATTGGCGGTGCCATGCAAAAGCTTTTGTAAATGGGACTTACTTGAGGTGCTTGGTTCCGACGGTCCCTCATGGGAATGTTCTCCGTGTTCCTTATAACAAAAGTGCACCAACTCGTCTAGCAAATACAGTGTAAAAAAACCGACACAAACCACAAGTTCTACATACTCGCTGTACTCAGGTACCAGTTCTCTTATTTCAGGAACCATATGAACAAGGCTAGTGGACAAAAGTACACCACCACCAAAACACAACAAAGAAGATACAAATAGAGGCCACTGTTGTCTTCCAGATCTAGCAAACCAGGCAGGAATTAGCCCTACCAACATAGTTCCTAGACCTAGGCCTACCATGGCTGTTATTTTGGCCTCTATCAGTCGCATGTTTCGAGCACTATTTACAAACAGTGGAGAAGAAATGATTGCAAGCACATATCTGACCGGTTTGGTTAAACTTCTTAGCCTTATCTCACTTTTTGCTGAACTGATAAGGAATAGGTGTCACAGTACACTGAACATGTACATTTGAGATCCATGACCCCTCTGCTATTTTAGATAACTTACAACCTAATTTTAATAAATTTAGTTGATTTGAAACGAATTTCGTCAAGTGTGTTAAGTTTAATGGCAAATAAATCTTGAATTAAACAGACAATACCAGAAATTGTGTAACCCAATTAGCAGATATGGCACCCATAACAGTAGATTAGAAGTAATCAATGTATGTGTATATCTTACCTTGAGCAATCAACAGATATGGTTAAATTCTATTTAAATATTTATCCTAAATGCTAATGGTAATTGGATGGTGCAAGTAAACTCTAAATCATGTAATAAAAAATGGTTTGAATATATTCACTTATATCTAAGGTACTTATTAATAGTAAAACAATTATATAACCATATGTTACTAACCAGTATAAATGTAAAATGAAACCAAGTAACACATATTTTACAAGAATGATTTTCTTGTAAATAGTGAATTCTGGATTGATCCATTTTTTGCACAATATAAAGCATCATATCTGCAAAATATACACTTAATGTTTTAAATATGTAATCACTAAAGTGAAATTGATCTGTATAACTGATGAACAGTTGAAAGTGTTCTAAATAGGAGCTGGATAAAATTAACTTCATAATAAGATGAATATATATTGAACAATGGCAAAAGCACACCAGTAAAAATGTACTAATATTTAATCTTTTATTTAAATTTAAGAAATTTTAATATATATTATATTAATTTGCGTTTTGTTCAAATTATCTATTGCATTGGTTGATGTTTACAATTTTATTTTGCCATGCTTATAGATGCTTATTGCACTACCTGATACTTTCCTATGAAATTAGACATTTACTAAGTAAAGTACTTCAACTTCATGTAATAATGGAACACTACACATTATTGATTGAMTTAGGTAAAAATAAGAAGACTTTGAACTTGACATGAAACTTTAACAAATTATAAGTGAAACAAAAATCAAATAACACCGCTTACAAGTGTACAACCATTCCAAGAAAGAACACTGAATCCCCTATAACAACACTCCATTTTGCTGCTTACAACTAATGAAAGTAATTTGCCGTATGAATATACAAAGATATGGAAAGAATTCTTACGAAACTATGGAAAGCATGAATGTAACTATGAAATAATCATGAAGGATGTTAGCATGACTCAGTTGTGTTTTAGATTCCATAAAAAAATAAATACATCACTAGTTGTCATTATCTTGAAATAGTTATGAGTCACATCATTCAACATAATAACCAAACAGATAACTACTTTTGGGAATTAATATTTCTAGCATTGGAATAGAATAATTCATTGTGTAAATGATGTAAATGACACACAACTGAAATTTCCTCTAGGAAAGGAGTGCTGTGTATAAAATCTATTTTCTTGTCAAAAGTTTATGTAATGTAAAAAAATTTACTTCATAACTTTGTATTCTAACACTCATCTCTGTTAAACAAATTATAAAACTCATTTATGCAAATATTTATAATTAACATGTTCACTGCTCTCAGCATGTGTGATGTGTTTAAACAACCCAAATATTTCTCACACATTTTAATATAACCAAAGTTGTGTATTTGGTGACACCTCTTCATTTGTTAGGTTTCTTCTTACCAAGCACCTATTGAAGACATATTTCTATAAGTAAGGGACATAAAGAAGACCCAAAACTATATGTCAGGTACCGGATATGCTAAGCATTTTGTGCAGAAGAGGACAAAGTAAACAAAAAGACTGTCTGTTTGTGTGTATGGCCACTGAGTGAAATGAATGAAAATGGTTCCAAAAATTCTGACTGATGAGCAAAAGCGACGAAGAATTAACACAGCGTCAGGCTTTTCTTCGCATTCAAACGTTTTGTATAGTTATTACTGGTTATGAAATTTGGTGTTTATACTATAATATTCCCCGGAATTAATATGTCAAAGCATGCATTTGCTGATGCTTCTGATATCTAAAGGCAGAAGAAGAACACCTTTCGGAAAGTTCCAAAAATCGTTTGAACAGTGACAGCATCATTTAACTAAGTATATCTCAGCTTAAAGGGCATTTTTCTTAAAGAACATTTTGCCTGTAGATATGAAAAACAAATATTTTGAAGTCCATGTTATGTAAAGTCTCTATATGTTGTGGTACTCTTAGAGACCACCAGAGGTACTAAAGTAACTACTAATAATAATAAAATGAATAGTTTTGAAGGTGCCCTGTTTATGAAGTATATTGGAATCATCACATTGAACAGCTTGCAAACAAGCTGGCTTTTGTTTCACATTATTTATCGAATAATTCACAAGCGTCTAGTTAGCATAAGCTACAAATGATCCAAGTTGCACACACAATATAAATAAGAAGTTAACATGCGCTTTCAGCATAAATGGGAATGACAGAAATTTAAAAATGATTTAAATCGAATGAATCCCCCTAAAATAATGACATCCTAATTTTAATAGGTAAAATACAAGTAAGATTCATTGAATTCAGATATTCTTCCAATCACAGATCGTTAGCGTGACATAAAACAATGTGGAATATCGGTGTGTCCGTATTTGTCCATATTCGTAAAAGCCCATAGGATCATTTTTAAATATGAAGATAGCAGTTAGTTTTTTTTGTTTCCTTATCTTAAAATTATGTTGTAGAATAATATTTTTTCAATGGTTGGTGTTATTCATTCATCTACCAGGCAACAAATTTAATGCTATTATCAAAAATGCATGATATTTCTTATGAGAGAAAGAAATATTAATTTACTTTATACCTATATTGCGTTTAGGCAGAATATGACATATTGTTGTAGCCACGTTCAAAAAGTCTATTAAATAGCACAGACCATGTATTTGGTTAGATTATTTCGAGCAATTTTAAATTTTAATCGGTATGTATCATGGATGTATAAAAGAGGGGATACCGCATCTCATCGACAGAAAGCGCATTGTTGTGAAACCAACATCTAAATGGCGTGAAGTTAGCGCAATAACAAACTTTGTTTTCTTTCCGCGGCATTAGCGTGCCGTAATTTGCATTCTTCAATATGTTTCGGAAACCTAAAAATAATAGATAGGAAAAAAATATTGTATGAATATGATTTATGCACACATATAAAACTCATTTTTTTGTTATACACTAGTAAACAATTCATCTTTCAGTAGTAGTGTTGTAAAATATTAGCATAATAAGCAATTTAAATACCGCACGCCTATGAATCTTAACCTTAAATACTACATGGGTGTTACATACCTGTGAAATGAAACATTGGGTTGACGTATATCAATCTTTCTGCACATTTGACACTGCCTGATCATCTTATCACTGCTACCGTTAACAATTATATGGAAATCATTCCCGGCGTCTTGCACATCATAAAACCAAATAAAAACAAACACGCAAACGCCCAAATGGTGTGTGACCGTGAACATGAAGCTTAGTCATTGGACATACACAACTGGTCAACTGGAAGACCCAATGTTTTCTACAAATAAACGCTTAGACTGTGATCACATGTTGGCATCAGTTTAGAATGTGAATAGCTGGATCCCCTCTTTTATACATCCATGGTATGTATCATGTAACCTTGAAAAAGAGCTGAAAAAATAAGGTAGTCACCATTCAAAACTACCTCCCCACAACTACACATTTTGTACCAATATTTCCTCCAACCTCCAACATAAATGATGTACTCCGCAAATTAAGTTACTTGAGTCATTTTCTTTCTAAAATCAACACAGTTCACTTAGCTAACAGTAACAATTTAGAAATAAGACACCTAGTGTGATGTCATTTTAAGCTTAAAAATAAAGTAGAAGAGGTAAGAGGTTAGTTCGTTAGTTTAGTACACCGAAAATGTAAAATGTAAATAACAAGGAGGAAGAATATTCTTCTATTCTTCCTCCTTGGTAAACAATGCAACTTAACCTAGAAAAACAGCTTGATAACTGACACATGACATCGCAAATGACATTGACTGTTCTCGAATAATAGATATCGCAAGCGCCTCAAGAAACTGTGCAGATTTCAACTGGAAGCAGAGGCCTCTGATGTTCCATATTTTATAGAGTTTAGTACCTAATTTCTAATAATCTAATTTGCCATTGCCCGCGTTTATTGCGCGCGTAACTTGGATCATTTGTAGCTTATGCTCAAGGAGGAAGAATAGAATACATAGTTATTCTTCCTTCTCGCTTATCCTACCTAAACGCTTGTAATATTCGCCGATGGTTTCGACCGGACAGTCATTTTCAAGAAATCTTTCTTAATCGTCGAATTATTCGATAAATAGTGTGAAACAAAGCACAAACACAATCCAGCTTGCTTACAAGCTATTCAATATAGTGACTAATAATTATTATTACAAATTTAGTTTTCCATCTTCATTTTATGGCATTCACTGTTAGTCAAGCAACTGAAAATATGAATGGGTAGGTAATAGGTATCTATAAGCTGGTACAAAACGAGAAAACGACCACAGAATAGAAAACGCGAGATGCGCGAAGACGGGCTTCGCTTCGAAGATCGTCAATTATCGCATAGTACCGTACGAACGCTAAACCATTCTGAAAATATTGGAATCTATTAAGAAATTCCAAGAAGGTAAAGCCATTGTACGAAACAGGATTTTTCATCGATGATAAGAAACGGCCGGAGACTGGGGCAACTTAAACATGGCATGCGGAAATGACAATGTTTTTCGTTTAAACTGTAGCCGACATACGAACACCCCACCTTATATTCTGTTCTTCTGCGCAACCATCTCTGCTCTCGCGGGTCTAGTCTCTTTGTCTTGAAGTCACTTGAAGTCAATCTGCGCAGAAACCAGTTTGTGCCTAAACCTGTCGTTACGGATCATTTTGCATTTTCGCGTACTGCAACACGTTTCGCTATGGAACGCTGGGTAACATTTATCCCTACTTCCAAGCATTGGTAAACAACACAAGTCACTGCGCTGGCAGAAGTGGTGGGATATGCGGTTCTGGCTTGAGGTATTAGGTATACCTATATATTACAGAACACCACGGTAGTAGATAGAGAGGTATACGCACGATGCCGTGTGGAGCGGGCCGATTCCGTAGCCAGTCGCGTTAGAGAGAGATAGAGCATAGTGGGAATCGCTCCGCTTTGCATAAGGCTACTTTACAGCGCACGCTGTGTTGATAATATCAATTTGATTCCCAAAATTACCTAAGCGAATAGTGATGGTTCCTTTATCTTTCAAAAAGTGTGGAAATGGTAAAATTCTGTTGTTACTTGTGCAAATTTATTGATAACTTTAAATAAGATATTCTTTTGCAGCATGTTTTAAATGAACCTAATGTGATGGAAATCGGTGATTTAAAATTCTGAAGTGGTTGCATTCAGTATTTGATCCACCGGAACTTTTTTCGTATTGTCAAAAAATATGCAGATTTTCATTCACCAGAACGTTGCGCAGTGTTGTCATTCATTTGCATCTATTTTTCAGCAACTTTCGGTCTTTTATGGAGAGCATTATATCTAATTTTGAGGCGTTTAGGGGGTCGTTTTTTGGGCGCGTGGCGATTTTTAGGCGTGGAGGCCGTATTTTTTGCGCGCAACAGTTGGAAAGCGAAGACGTCCATTAAAAGACACAATTGGTCAAGCTAACAATAGTAGAGACGATGCACTCACTTTAATACGGCATCCTCGTATGAATTTTGGAAACAGTTGCTTCATTATAGCAGATCGGAAGCGAAGACGAGCATTCTGGAAACAATTGCTTCATTATAGCAAATTGAAAGCGAAGACGACAATTAAAAGGCACGATTGGTCAAATTAGTAATAGGTATTAGAAACGATGCATTTACTTAAATACGGCAACCWCTTATGCATTCAGGAAACAGTTGCTTCATTATAGCAGAWCGGAAGCGAAGACGACTATTAAAAAGCACAATTGGTKAAACTAGCTATATTAGTGAAGATGCATTCACTTTAATACGACATCCTCTTATGCATTCTGGAAACAGTTGCTTCATTATAGCAAATCGGAAGCGAAGACGACCATTAAAAGGCGCAATTGGTTCAACTAACAATATTTGAGAKGATACATTCCCTTTAATACGGCAACCTCTTATGCATACTGGAAACAGTTGCTTAATTATAGCAGATCGGAAGCCAAAACCACCATTAATAGACACTTGGTCAAACTAGCAATATTAGAGACGATGCATTCACTTAAATACGGCATCCTCTTATGCTTTCTGGAAACAATTGCTTCATTATAGCAAATCGGAAGCGAAGACAACCATTAAAAGACAAAATTGGTCAAACTAACAATATTAGAGACGATGCATTCACATTAATACGGCATTATCTTATGCATTTTGGAAACGGTTGCTTTATTATAGCAAATCGGAAGCGAAGACGGCCATTAATTAAAACACTCAACTGGTGAAACTAACGATATTAGAGACGATGCATTCACTTAAATAAGGCATCCTTTTATGCATTCTGGGAACAGTTGCTTGATTAGAGCAAATTGGAAGCGAAGACAACCATTAAAAGGCTCAATCGGTCAAGCTAGCTATATTAGAGACGATGCATTCACTTTAATACGGCATCCCCTTATGCCTTCTGGAAACAGTTGCTTCATTATAACAGATCGGAAGCGAAGGCGACCATTAAAAGACACAATTGGTCAAACTAGCAATATTTGAGACGATACATTCCCTTTAATACGGCATCCTCTTATGCATTCTGGAAGCAGTTGCTTCATTATAGCAAATCGGAAGAGAAGACGTGTTAAATGTCAATTTTCGTATCTGCGTTATTATTAAAATAAAAGGTGTTTTTGTACGTTTATTAATTTCTTGCTATGTTTAGAATCGCTGTTAATAAGATAAATACTAATATCGAAGCGAATGCGTATGCATGCGATTAATTGTTTTGGCGAGAAATATCAGAGTCGCGAGGAGATGCAAAAGTAGGCAATGAGTATGGATGTGTCATTTTTGACAGAGAGAAATATTCTTGATTTTGGCTCAGTGAGAGCGAGGTCTTTGGCCATGTTGTGCCTCAGGCAGAGAGAGTAAGGTCTTTGGCCATGTTGTGCCTCAGGCAGAGAGAGCGAGGTCTTTGGCCATGTTGTGCCTCAGGCAGAGAGAGTAAGGTCTTTGGCCATGTTGTGCCTCAGGCAGAGAGAGTAAGGTCTTTGGCCATGATGTGCCTCAGGCAGTTTGAAACCCCTAGCGCAGAGTGCCCGGTTAACAGCCGTGGTTCCTTCGAGTGGAGGACTTGCATTCCGGGGGGTAATGCAGGATATCTCGAATGACATAGTTCTGGTGGAGAGGGTAGCCTTATTAGGTGCCCCCGATCCGGGCTATTGGAATGCGACCCTATAGGCCTTAGGGTGAGCGTTCGGGGAAGCCTCTACTATTTCAGGTTGACACTAGCTAGTTGTTGAAGAGAGAAAACTAACAAGGTATTCATAACCACCATTGACTAATGATGTAATCTCAGGGATGAAGCCATGGACAGTATAAGGATGATGCCCTGGGGTGAAAACCCCTCTGTGAGTCTTAACTGTATCTTTTTGAGTTTAACGGATGAGTAACTTATGTTTTGTTTTTGCATCTCCCGCGCATATGTGAAACCGCCTTGTCTGTCCACCGGAGTGACCGCATTGTTATGACCCACGGATGAAGGCGGCGATAATGTAAGTTTTTATTGGATATTCCCGCATTAGTTTTTCTATGTTTTTCATTCAGGTGTGGGGTCAAACAATCGGTTCACAGATTCGGTGAGATGAATTCAAAAAGTTTAAGCACGTTTTATCGCAGCGRAGTGGTTTGACAAATTATAGTTTGTCGTAATTATAATTGGTGATCAAACAATCGGTTCACTGATTCGATGAGATTAATAATAACGTATTCAACATTTTTAGCACGTTTTGTCGCAGCGCAGTGGTATGACAAGTTATCGTTTGTCGTAATTATAATTAGTGGTTAAGCGGCGGCTGACAGTTTTTGTGCAAAATAGGTTATTCAGCAAAGTTCTTGGCCTTAACAGGATCTCTTCTGTTTCGGCGTGATTATTGATAGATCTAATACCTCTATCATACATGTTTTGCATATTCTTCATGTTCATACAAATATGGGTACCCATCATTAACATCATCCACATCATCATCATCATCATCACCATCATTTTCTTTCATTTCTTGATGTTTAATAACATCCTATGATAACATTATACAGGCAGTTGCCCAATCGTGTAATTATCAAGCCCCGAAGCGCTGTTGACCTTTCTGAAATCTTGCGATGAGAATCAACGAAGTACATTTCCTATTTCTTATTTAAAGATAAGGTAATGCACAGCGAGTAGACGTGATCCAGCGATTCTCCGGTTATTTGTGTTTTAAGTGCCCAGTTTATGTGATTTAAATTTGTATTTTGAAGCCATAGATGACTGTTATCGGGTGGTAAGTGTGAATACTGGAAGAGATCGATCTAGAATCGTCAGATTCTGCTCAAGGAAGGATAGGCAGCTCATATTCCGCTACAAGAAGTTGTTGAGAGGAACCAATATTTCCATAAGATCATAAGATCTCACGAGGAAGCGCCTAGAATTACTAAAACTCTGTAGCTCTGAATTTGGTGCTTGTAACGTATGGACTTAACAGGGTTAAGTCAAAGTAATAGTAAATGGTCGTAAATACTCTGTAAATTCTGTTGACGATGTAGTCAATATACAGAACAGMATTGGTAYCAGTTAATTGGCAACGTTATCCTTTTATTATGTGTTGCGCGGATTGTTGCTAGCGTAAAATGTAATGCTTTTCCGGGAGCTACTGCTGATTGTTAAGTATTAATTTTGCTTTTCTTTAATTTAACAATTAAACAGATTTCAATACAATTTAGTTTAATTAAGTCAGGTTGTATTTGTTCTCATTTAGAGGTAATAGATATCCTGTATAAGTTTAGCTTATAATTATTATAAAGGTTGCACATCTTAATGTAAGATCGCTCTTAGCATATTTTCAAGATTGTATCAATTTAGTTCAAAGGGCAAACTATGATGTTGTTATGGTTGGCGCGAGATGGTTGTCTAATGATGCAGATGTATCTATTTTAGCAATACCTGGTTACAATCTTTGTTATACGCATCGTGTTGAGGGACGAAGTGGCGGCATATATCAAGTCGACTAATTGTAACTCGCTAATAGAGTTCGATTTTGAGATTAATTCCTTTATTGACTGTTTGTTTTTTTAGAATCCGCGTAGGGACTGTAAATTATGCATTCGGCGTATGCTATCGTCCCCTAACTCCAGCTTGGGCAATTTTGTTGAAACTCTTGATAATATCTTATTTGGTCTTGTTTGCGGTATGTATGAATATGTGTCTGTCTGGGTGACTTCAACATTAACTTCCTAAATATTTCTAACCCTGTGTGTGCATGTTTGGAGGCATACAACTTGGTGTAAGTCTTGGATGAACCGAATAGAGTGACTGGTAACTCAAGCTTACTGATTGATCCTTTATTCGTATTCCATTCTCTGAATGTTACAAGATACGGTACGAAGAACTGTGACGATATTTCTGACCACAGATTGGTTTATTGTGAATTTAGTGCACCTAAGATTAAATGTGAGCCCAAATGTTACTCATAAGTCTTTCAGACGCTTTGATGTCAGTGAGTTTCGAGAAAGTTTGGAATCGGTTGAATGGAATGATGTGATACGCGAAACCAATTGATAAGAAACTTGAATATTTCAACACCTTAATTATTTCTCTCTTTGATCGGCACGCTCTGGTGGTAACGTCTAGGGTACTAAAGTCCAATGCAATGTAGTGTTGCCCTGAACTCAAATGTCTGATGAGTAAACGTGATGCATCCTTCCGTAAATACAAAACGAAGTAAACCTCCTAAAGATTTTGCTGCATACAAGAGGTTGAGGAACTTGACTGTGAACTCTGTT